>JAHDVE020012115.1:0-214810 GCA_022606495.2 Halesus radiatus
TTTGAATGAAATGCAGCAAGGTTTGATCTTATTCACATCCTTATAATGCACACAGCTCCTGTGTCTGCACTGGGTATGGTTTAATTTTTCTTATCTTTTGAAGAAAGAGGGATAACTTAGGTGGAGATTGTGTCATCATTAAGGGGAACGGCTGCGGTGCCTGTTTCATACAAAACTGAATTTTGGATTGGAGGCCAAAATACCCATCCAAACGGAATGACAATTTTTTTTAATTAAAGGTTTAGTAAATATCTAGTACGAATGAGAAGTATTTTATTTATTTTTGTTTTTATTTTTTAAGTATGTGCCATGAAAAAAAAATCAATTTTCATAATTTTAGAGGGAGCTTAGAAAATTATTTGCGGGTTTATCGTACTTTTTAAAAATATATCGCATTTGTAAGTATGTTTACATAAATAAAAATAAAACACTTAAAAAAAGGTTTTTTCGGGTTGATATTTTAAATTCTGTATGGCTAATTTGTGTTCCACCGTAAATTGGTCGTTTTTAATTTGATGAAAAGTCCACCATAATGCTTATTTTAATATTTTAAAAATAATTTCATATTTCATCATATTTTCAAAGAAGATGGGTTAATTTTTTTTTAAATCACCGTAAGCCCCTAAATAATTGTTAAAGACGGCTCTAAAATCGCAAAAAAATCAATTCCTTTAATGGCCGATATTTCATAAGGTAAAACAATAATATATAAAATATGTCTCATCCGTACTAGATATTTACTTATCCTTCAATTAAAAAAACAATAGATCATTCAGTTTGGACGGGTATTTTGGCCTCCAATCAAACATTCAGTTTTGTATGAAACAGGCACAGCAGCCGATCCCCTTAAACGCAACTTTCAGAGAGGCAAATTATTTCTCAATGTAATTGTAGTCTTAAGTAGTAATGGAAAAGAGTGATTATTTTCTTTGGTTTAAGCCATGCGGGGTCCACGGTGGTTGGAACGGAACAAGAAACAGGGGAGATAAATAAAAGGCGTTTATTGTGGACGGTAAAACGGTGATGGTATGGTAGGATATACGAGGTGTGTTCAAAAGAAAAGGTGAATTTTGAATTTTGGCGGGCTGTGTACATTCGATTATCGATTTTTTTTGTTATGTTGGTACACATATGTTTATCATATGTTAGCATTATCAGCCATTTTGTATCAGTGGTTTGTTTTTGACAACTGGAAAGGTTAGTCACGTTTTTTTTTTTTTCGATTTTTTACTAAAAAAACTTTTTGGCAAAAAATCGAAAAACATCAAGAGAAAATTTACCGAAAAAATGAGTTGTAAAAATGGGGTTAATGATATCAAATTATTTGGAAATTAGAATACTTAAGCATAAAATGATCAACTTGACTTTCGTTACGTTGTAATACTGAACTTATAAAATAAACGCATTGCTTCCACAAGGTGTGGCTGAAACCCAAGTTATTTTTTTATTACCGATTGACTAGAAAATGTATCCGTGGTAACTATATTGCCGGATGTAAAACGGAAGGTCGGAAATTGGAACTAATCCGGGTGGTGATTATTGGCTGAAAATTTAATTAATTAGCGACGTTGTCTTTGGAGTGTCTACGTAAAAACTTCGACACTTTTCCCTGCGGAGATAATATCAAAAGTTTGAAATCGCATTCCAAGTTAAGGAAAATTGTTAAAGGAAAGTCGACTCTAATTGGATAAAATTAGAAAATTCGACGAGTTTTCTAGGCTGTCACATCTTGCCACTGCCATTTTTTTTATTTTGATGGAAAGTGATATTGGATAATTTGTCAAAATATTTTATTATTTTTTGGGCGGGATATAAAAAATGTTATCTCAAAACCTGTTATTAGAAGGAAAGATATTTAATGGTATTAAAATATTTATTACTAGGAACCTGAAAAAATTGCGTTATTTTCTGAGGATTTCGCGTCATTTTTGGTGAAATTCGCTTTATTTTTGGGAAAAGTGGTGGTAATTTTCTATCAAAAGTGGTGTATTGTTCCTTTGGTACTTATTTCGTAAAAAATGTGTTGTTATTTTTGCACAAAATCAGAAATAGGATGACAGCACGTGGAGTTTTCGATATGAAGGATATTCAAGCTTGTCAAACCATGAATAAATAAATGTTTATAATGACACGACTCAATTTCGCTTTATTCGCGTGAAAATGGCAAAATTTGTATTTGCCGCGTAAAAACGGTAGAATTCACTTTATTAAATACTATAAATAATTTCTTTCTTCCTTTGGGATTCGTTTCAATTTGGGAAAAGTTAGTGCGACGATAATTCAAAATAATTATTTTTACCCGCTTTTCCTGGTCGAAACGTATCCTTAGTTTCGCCAAATAGGTATATCTTGCACGATACTCCCAATTTCGTTTATGACAAATTCAATATCGAACCTTTACTTGAAATACTGTTTATGCTCGATACGAGTGATCAAATGTAAATGGTTAAGTACGTACTTCGTTACCATAAACTTCCAAATACTCCTTTCTTCTCACTCCCCCTAGCTTCAAAACATTACTCAAAGTACTGGTGGCATTAGTCCACTGGCTCCGGACAACTGGAATTCATATGCAAAATAAAAAAAACTTCAACCTCTCCCTCTTGTTGCGCAGCTTTTGCATTTGTTCTCCTCTGTGTTGTTCAGAAGAGTCAACTAGAAGGCGCTAGTTTACGGGAGAGCGTGTCCTTGGGTTCAAGTTGCCAGAGGTTGTATTTATATTTTGTAATATATCTGGGGGGGTTATTATTTTTTATATTTTCCTGGTCCCATAAGAAGCCATGGGTAAGCCGAAAGTATAGAAAACACCAGATTTAGAAGAAAGACATTTCAATGCCGAAAAGGTTTGAAGCGCAAAATTCAGAGTAGGTAAGCACGTATGTCTATAAACAAAACAATGTGAACGTGGTATGTAGAGTAAAAACCCGATACCACTAAAAAACCTAAACAATATTCTATCCATAACAGATCACCACCATGCAACATAAAATCTGTTATTTTTCACAGTCCCGTGTATTTGGAATTTAATTTTCTTTTGAAAATGAGCTGTTTAATACAAATTTAACCATCAATAAAATAAGAGAAGACGCTTTTTTGGTTGATCTAAACATTTCGCTTATTCAAGGAGAAAAAAGATTTACAAAAAATACGTTGAAATCTCGGGTGATGTCGGGTAGTAACATATAACATCTAACATGAACAACGCCCACAAGAAATGAGGTATTATTTATTTCCCAGGACGCGTATTACGTAATTATTACGGGAAGCGTTCCAGGGCAACAAATAGAACGGTAGCCAACGGTAGCCTAAAGCCATAACTGCATCCATTGCGCACCTACGCACAATACGTAACCTACACCTGGGCGGAATCCGTAATGGAATTTATTTATTCGATGGGCACAATGCGTGCATGAGCAGAAGCTAACGGAATAGCATTAGTCGGCGCGTTGCACTTTGTAAACATGCTCGATAATAATATATTACAAAAATATGCAATTTTGTAACGCGGCAGTTCCATTGATGGTGATTAGCAATAAACATAATATTATATTATTTATTGTTTAACTCTCCGAAGGGGGGTAATACACTTACCCCACACAAGAGCTTAGTGCGATATCTAATTTTTTTTACATCACAAATGTCTCTATAATTTATGTTAATATATTTTAAAAAACTATTCCGTAATCGATCAGCACTTGAAAATAATTATCCCGTTACTATTTTTTGAGATCTTAAATAATATTTATAAAATTCCGACGAAATTACTCTCCCTTCCCCTCCCCGGATCATCAAAACTAAATAATATATTATAAAGTATAGTAATAATAGTGTGTTAAATTGGAAAGGGCTTCAATAATATATAGTTGAGTGACGTTCGCTTTCGTACCATCTCTTTCACCGTTTCGTATTACTTAATAATTGACTGCTGGGCGACGATGGGCGATGGCCGGTTAAAACGCTAGGTGGTACCTAATATTTGAATATTTTCATATGAAGCGGTAACTTGGTGATGTGACATTATAATTTAAAAAAAAAAACAATAACTTTGTTTTACATCACTTTTTATTTATACTTTAGCCGACCGGGTTTCGCTACTTCCGTAGCTTCTTCAGGGTATAATACTATATATTATCAGGGCAGTATAATACTGTATTATTCTGCCCTGACGAAGCTACGGTAGTAGCGAAAACCCGGTTATATTATTATCAGGGCAGTATAATACATGATTCTGCCCTGACGAAGCTATGTAGCGAAACCCGGCTATATTATTATCAGGGCAGTATAATACTGTATTATTCTGCCCTGACGAAGCTACGGTAGTAGCGAAACCCGGCTATATTATTATCAGTGCAGTATAATACTGTATTATTCTGCCCTGACGAAGTTACGGTAGTAGCGAAACCCGGTTGGCTAAAATATAAATAAAAGTGATGTAAACAAAGCTATTGTTTTATTTTTTAATATTTGAATGTTACTGGAAAGAACGAAAGGATGATTGACACACGGTCACTTCGCGATTTTATGGGGGATCCAAGTGACTCCCCTTCGGATCGGACGTAATTCTAATCTTAAGGTTCGTAAAGGTTAAAAATTACGTAGTTATCGATGTTATATTTAGATGAGAGTCTAATCGAAAAAATTGGTTCCACTTAGATGAGGGTAAGTTCCCTCGAGGCTTGTCGTACTGCATACTGCGATCGTTGGCGACAGATCGGCAAACAATGGAAGCTGTCCTTTCCGAACCGCTCTAGCATGGCCCGCTTCTATACGATACTAATGTACCACCGCAGTCTGGAGCATTCCTGTCCCGGTACGACCGGTACACTAGGGGACACTGATTTGTTAGGACTTAGGAAGACGTGCTTTGTAGATGGGAAGGAGGTTGGAGTTTAATCGACCGGTATACATCGCAACCCGATAAGCCAATATTGGAATTTAGGAAGGAAAGGAATAAGTTAATTGATTGGCGTTGGTTTTCATTTCCCGCTTTCCGCTTCCTTTTGCTTCCAGATACTACTTGCTTACAGCTTCTCGCTTCTGTAATTTTCTTGCCTTTTTACTGCCTCTTCTGGCATTTTCTTATCAATTCTTGCTTCATCTTGACTCCTATCTTTCTTGGCTATTTTATTTTCTTCTTGCATTTATTTGCTTCTTCTAGTCTTCGTGGCTCTTCCGGTCTTATTGTAGTCTCTTCTTGCCTCTTCTTTCACCTTCGTGCTTATTTTTCTTTCTTCTTGCTTCTTCTAGATTCTTATTGGTTTCATGATCTCTTCTTGAATCTGCTTGTTTCAACTCGCCTTGACTTACTTCGTCGTGGCGTTTTTTGCCTCTTGTATTCTCTTGCATTCTCTTCTTGTTTCCTATTAGCTCTACTTACCTGTTCTAGTCTATTATTTACTTTTATTGCTTGTTCTCTGCTCTTATTGCTTAAAATATACCAGTGAATACTCAAATTCTGTAAACAATCAATGGAGACTCCTTTGAAATGCAATATAATTATAATACAGGTAACAAATGGGAAAAATCTGACTGAAATAAATACAAAAACCATTAAGAAAAAGATAAATTAAAATTCAAAAGACCTTTTTAATTTTTTCCCATTGTTACGCGTCACTGGGGAGATGGCATTTCAAACAGCGCAATCTTTTAAATGCATTCATTAAGTAAGTTCGTCAATTAAGTTTATTTAATTTGAATTTCTAAATAACAATAAAGTAGGATTATTCATGTTATGGGTGTCTTCATCGAACAGTTCTTTTGTTTGACGCTTTACATTACTCGTTGCAAACTAATTACTTACAGTTATAGTGCATCGTATTACCCCGTGCTATGTCTCGTGGCCCAACGGTTGCACACGGTCTAGGGCTACATAACGTAAATAAATCTTTAACGAATAAACAAAAGTGAAAAAGAAAGAGTCTTATCTTATTACAATAACTTCTTGGTATTATTCAATTCTTTGCCTTTTATAGAAAACTTTGACGTCAATTGTACCACTATCACATCGATGCGAAACCAAATATTGAAGCCGCCGTTAGAAAAAATAAGTACACGGAGCGATCGAAACAAGCTGTCTGAACAAACCGATGAAAAACTCTCCCCTAGCATGGCCCGCCTCGACAATATATAGTTAGGTTAGATTAAACTTATTTTTTATATTTATTAAAATACAATTTTTTGTTTTTATTTATTTATTAATTTAAAAGAAATGCATAATTATTTCACTTTCAAATATTATTCTTAACCTGATGTGTTATTTATGATAATGACAATGCTAAAAACAAACAAGATGTTACATTGAAATGGCAGCATTATCTTCCATTGATATCTACAAATGGTCAATTTTTCTAAGGCGCGCCATTTAGTGACTAAAATTACCTCAAGGGCGCTTTACATCTTGTTAAAGTTTGTAGTCCCTTTTAAATAGATATGTTTTTAGCCTTTCCTAAAGGTTTCGTAATTGCTTTCGAAATTGATACATTGCATCAATAATTTTTGTGTTTTCCTTACTATTTGGCATTGCTTTTATATTATTGGCATGGTTTTTAAGGCCTTATACGAGTATATGAAAATTATGTAAAAAAAATTCTTCGATATTTTGTTAATTTGGACTATTGAGAATATTTTAAACTTTTCAAAAATGTTGAAGTTATAGTATTTGGAGCGTCCAAACATTTATGTTCTTGGAAGTAGTGTTAGTAATTATTAATAATTACCAACTTTGAAAAAAAAAATTATTTTCCCGAACAAAAATGTTTACGTCCTCTCATTTTTACATTTATTTTTTAAACTTTTGTTGGTTCACATGGAAGGGACATCGTTTATGTAATTATACAAATGTCCATTTCTTTTTTCAAACACTCAGATCAATGCCGAAGGTCTTTATCATTCAAAAACCATTTACTTACTGACTAATGACTAAGCCATTTTACAATACTTCTGTAATATATATATTTTTATTATTTAAATAACAAATTGAGTAAATGTTGTATTAAAAAAAAGTTGCCAATATACACATGTCACTTTTTTTTATCAATATATTATATTAGATATAATATACAAGTACAAGAATGGTTCAGTTTTTCTTATCAATATTAATTTTTTTAAGTCTTTCGCTGTACTGAGTCAATTTACCCATGAAAAATATCATTCAGGTACGGAAGACAAAATACATTATCTTGTAATAAAAAAAAGGTGTATTTGAATGAAAATAAAAGAAATAGCAAAATTTTGATTGATTGAAGTTTTTTGTTCATTTTCGTTTTTAATTTCATTAATGTTTCAGTTAGGTGAAACAATGATTATTTAAAGATATTAACAATATTTATTTAACTCGTATTACTGCTTCTTATTTAATTAAAACTACTACCTATTTAATTAAAATTGAATGTTTATTTGGGCTATTTTTATTTAGCATAAAATCATAAATTGACTAATTTAATAACAAATTTCATGCTACAATTTAATGTTCGTGTTGTGCTTAATCTAAAGAGTACGGTAATGATATCAGATATTTAGTATAAATGCTATGAACTTTATTATAATTTGTTAAAGGGTATAATTCATTTCGGGAAAATAATTCTAATGAATTTGTAAATTAGTTTTAAAGTTCATAGAGCGGTGAGAGTGAATATTATAACAAAAATAATTTCAGAAATAATTAAAATCATACATTTGAAAAATTACTTCAATAAATTTTCTCATAAATTGAAATAATTCAGAATATAAATTAGGTAGAGAAAAACGAAAGATAAAATAACAAAATATAACTTTAATTGACATGATGGTACAGTAGTTAGGCGGAATTAAAAATTTTCTGCTCGCAATTTCAAATCATTCGGTATATTTGCGTAGTTTTCAAGTTTTTTTTGTCACGATCAATGTCAATTTTCCACAATAACAAGCTCGGTGGTTTTCTGCAGTTTTCGATATTTTGTTCTCTTATTTTCGTGTTTTACAAGGGTGGAAAAGTTATGAATATTTTTAGTTTAAAATTTTATGCCTAAGCCTAATAAAAAAGTGTATATTTAAAAATTAATTTCTTGCCGCCTTGTGACATGAAATTACAATGTAAAATATGATAATTTATGGGTAGGGCGAAATTCGTTTTAATCACTGAATTTTTGTGTAGGCTATAAATATTATTTTATCAGAAAAACCCTAGAGAAGAATCATCAAATACATGGATATATTATTTGGCTACTTGAGTTGTAGGTATATGAGGAAATACAGTTACCTTTTTTTAGATCATTCACTATCCAACTAAAGGATTTTACACATATTGAAAAGAAAAAAAATACTCGTTTTAGAAGTATTGATCACGCCATACGGTTTTGAAACTGAAGACGTAAAAACTATAGTTGCCAAATTCTTCATATTAATTCATGGCATCGCTATTTATACGGATTATTATCACAAGTTTAAAATAATGTATTAATTGTACGAATAACTAAGTATACGCAATATATATTTTGTTTAAATCGTCGTTGGATATGAGTCACAATAATTATCACTGGAGTGCTTTATTACCTTAAAATTAGAGAATATAAATCATAATTCCACAACAAAATAATGAAATCCTGATTAATTTAATTTAAATATTATATTGATTTTATCACAGTGAAAGCACGAGTACGTGAGAAGGTTCGTGGCTCGGGCCAGCCAAACAACTTGCTATGGGTGGAATTATCTCGGATACTGAACATTTATTAACCGGTAGTGGTTCTATAGCTAGCTTAAACAGTCACAGTGAGCTAGTTTCTAGTCATCCCACAGTTCAATTTTTATTATACAGTCTCAACCAGTCGGGTTTTCTTCGACGTTTTATTATGAAACATTTACATGATCAAGGTATTGGAAAGTAAGATTAAATTATCAACAATTTTATGATTAATATCCAACATAACGAAGACACAACCCATACAATTTTACAATCCGGGGTAAGGTACAATGATAAAAATAAAATCTATAGCTTCAAAGCTATGAATCGGCACATGGACCATCACCATTACATCTTCGCCAACCAGGAACAGTTGAAACAGGTCGATCAATTTCAATACCTTGGGGTTGAATTATTAAGCAATGTTTCTATTTTTGAAACTGATAATAAATGGTGGAATTCCATTATAATGATATAATAACACACATATAAAACTTATTTCCACTTTTATTTTATTTCACCGTGACCGTATTCAGCTTGTTAAAGCCATCTTCAGACTGGTAAAAGTTAATCTTAAACTACGGTTTATATACACAACATGTGGGGGAGGAGGGGTGGGGAGATAATACAAGGGATTTATTCTATTACATGGGTTTTCTTTATATTTGTCATTAAGTCGTCTTTGACTGCCGACTTTCTAATTATGTTGGTTATTCCCAGTAAGCTTATTACCTCTGGTTTGTAGTTTACTTTAATATTTTTTGGGGAATACCTTACAAGTAATATGAATTATTAACATCAATTCTTAATTAGACTCGTTATTATAATTGTTATGCTATGGGATTTTTTGATTAACATATTTTAAGGAATAGTCTTATAATTAGGTTTTATTTAAAACAGAATAGATATTTTAGTTAGAACGTATGATAACAATTAAAAATTCCAAAGGATATTGGAGCGGACATTTGGCAAATGACTCTAATTGTTTATTCATTACGACGTTGGGGTCTGTTTTTTTAGTTAGGCGGGTTATTTCTAATGATTCTAATCTATCGAGTTTATGCCCTTTGTTACAAGTGTGGAGAACTTTAATGTCTCTGTCTTTGTCAAACTAGTGTTTGTTTTCTAATAGGTGTGACGCTACATTCACAATTCACCTTTATCATTCACCCAGTTTGTAAAATGTTCTTTTATGCGGGTTTTGAATGATCTCCCCGTTTGACCAATGTAATAAGATGGGCAATTAGAGAAGTTCACTTGGTAAACACCTGAGTTTTCCAGTTTGTCTCTTTTATCTTTATTATTAATTAAGATACTCCCTATAGAATTTACATTATGAAATGCTGTTCTACAATTATCGTTATTAATTAATCTAGATAGTTTTGTGGATATTTCGCCAATATATGGAATTTTTATCCATTGTTTTGTGCTATCTTTTTCATTTTTATTTACAAGGCCTTGTGAGATGATTGCTAATGTGGGTTTTTTTTAAATCTTTTTTCTTTAAAAGACCATCAATAGTTTCGCTCTTATATCCATTGTTATTTGCAATAGTTTTTATGATGTTTAATTCATTAGTGTAATTTATATAATTCAAGGGTACATGAAAAAGTCTATGAATAAGTGAATAAAATACTGATAGTTTATGTGAAATATAGTGTCTAGATGTGTTGTGTATAATATTATCGCTATATGTTGGTTTTCTGTAAATTAAAAATTCTAATTTATTGTTAATGATTTCTATACCTATGTCAAGGAAATTGATCTTATTTCCCCCCAGTTCCATTGTAAACTGGATTGATTTATTAATTTTATTAATTTCTTTTAGGAAAATATCTAATTGTCTGTGTGTTCCTGTCCAGATAATTAGAATGTCATCTACATATCTACGATAGAAAGCAACTTTTTTAAAAGATTTTAGTTTTTCGATAGATTCTTCCATATAATCCATGAAGAATTCAGCTAGCACCGGGGATATCGGGCTGCCCATGGCTAAACCGCTAGATTGAATGTAATAATTATCATTTAATCTAAATAAATTTTGTTCTATACATGCATTTAGTAGGAAATAACAAGACTACTAAATGCATGTATAGAACAAAATAACAAGACTACTAAATGCATGCAATGAATAAACAATTAGAGTCATTTGCCAAATCTCCGCTCCTATATCCATTGTAATTTTTAATTGTTATCCTATGTTCTAAGTAAAATATCTATTTTGTTTTATATAAAACATAATTATAAGACTATTTCTGAAAAGATGTTAATCAAAAAATCCCATAGCATAACAATTATAATAACGAGTCTAATTAAGAATTGATGTTAATAATTCACATGACTTGTAAGGTATTCCCCAAAAAATATTAAAGTAAACTACAAACCAGAGGTAATAAGCTTACTGGGAATAACCGACATAATTAGAAAGTCGGCAGTCAAAGACAACGTAATGACAAATATTAAGAAAACCCATGTAATAGAATAAATCTCTTGTATTATCTCCCCACCCCTCCGCCCCACATGTTGTGTATATAAACCGTAGTTTAAGATTAACTTTTACCAGTCTGAAGATGGCTTTAACAAGATGAAACCGGTCACGGTGAAATAAAATAAAAGTGGAAATAAGTTTTATATGTGTGATATTATATCATTATTAAGCAATGGTTGGCAAGATGGAGAAATTGACTGAGAATAGGTGCGGCCAGCGGTGTGCTGCATTTTCTTTACAACTTAGTGGCAAGGAAAGCTGAGCTAAGTATCGAGACAAATCAGGGTATCGCCTTATACTTACTTACGGTCATTAGATCTGGATGATGAACAATCGAATACGTTCCAGGGGACGTTTCAGCTGCCGAAATAAATTTTTTGAGAGGAGTAGCAGAAGTCAAAAAATGGGATCGAATAAGAAAGTTGACGATCTAAAATCGAACCACTGCTACGCATCATGGATTGGTCACGTAAAACGACAGAATATCGAATTCTACTGAACATTCTGAGGGAAAGACGTCCAATGGGCCGCTCCAGATGCAGGTGGAAGAAGCAACTCTAGGTTGTTCCAGGAGAGCCTGTGCTTGGATTTAAAAAAATAAATTATTTATTTATTTAAGTTTTTAAACCATAGTGCAAACCTAATCTGACATATTATATGAGGAATATACAAATATTAATAAATAAATATGTATAATAAAAAGGTAAAATAAGAATATTAAAATATATAAATCTTAAAAAATATAATAATTGGAGAAATAATTTAATAATGATAATTAGATAAAAATAAAAGAAATAAAATGATAAACACAATAGTTTATAATAACTTAGAATAAATTAAAGTAATTTCATTTAAGGGATCGTCTTTCAGGGTGGCAACCGCATCATCTGCATTCATCGCCAATATGGATAAGAGTTGAGCCATTCGGATGCAGCTACGACAATGTCGTCGGTTGACTTGCCTGTCCTGCTCCAGAAGCTGGCTAGTCGGTGGCGAAGTAAAGCGGGGAACGAGTGAACCCTCCCATGAGTGAACACCGTAGAGGCACTGCAGAACCATGGAAGAGTTGCCTGTATGCATTGTTGTAGTACACCCTCAGTTTGTCCCATTGCGCTGCAGAGTATTGTGTCCACATCTCAGATGTATACAGGGCAGTGCAGTATGTCTTAAATACCAGTTTCCTAACATCTACAGTGGTAGAACCGCCTCAGAGGCCACAAGTAGTATAGTTCCTTCTAGCTAGATTGGTATGATATTTAGGGGCTCCTTGTTGTGTTCGAACACTTAGCTATGCACGGAGGCCGCTGACGTATTGCAGAACAGGGACGCCTGGAGGCGCTTTATCGATGCGGTGGGTTGCCGACCAAGGGGAAGAAGATATGTATGAAGAAGCGAAAATCAGTAAAATAGCAAAAATTGGAAATATCTACATCTCTGTATACACCGCGATAATTATAAATAAATTTATTTTGTTTCGACCTCACCCGACTCCATGGTAGTAGGTAAAATAAATAAAAAATGCACATGAAAAAAAAAGCTAAAAGAATTGTTATGGAAAAAAAAGAGCAAAATCCATGCATGTAGGTAGGTACTTACCTGCATGTATTTTGTTCGTCGCCATACTGCAAAAACTGAGTTGACAAAAAGGTTTTTATTATAATTGACGTTATTTGGTGGAAAGAAATTCAATAGAATACAGGTATTTTCATAGGAAGTTGCCAATAAGCATTCGATATTTTAAAATATCAATATGCCTTTTTTGGAAACATCTGATAATAATTGCACCAAATATTACTGTAGCACATCATAGACGGAGAAAAAAAACTACTTAGGTAAAGCTGTAGAATTAGCAAACAACTAGAGAGTTTCATTTAGAAAACAAAAACATTTAACTTATTAAATTAATATATATTACTTTAAAAAACTGTTTATATATAATTATCTACATATTTCAGAAACAAAGCTCCCCTCATCAGGATAAACAATTTACTAAAAATTATGACAAATATAGACAAATAATAAGCAAATAGAACAAAATTACAAACACAAACAAAAAATCGCGAACCGCAGTTGAGAAAATAAAATTGCAATCATTTTAAGTATAGTGGAGTATATACAAACAATCTTCTGCCACAAAGCATCAATTTTCTAAGGCAGTCATTAAATAAATTAGTAATCAAACGTAATAGACAAACTTGTCATTGAAACCATTCAGAATTGGACAAGACCAGAAATAACTTCAAACGGGGCCATACATTAATTGCGGGCTCCAAGCTTCAAACGAATGCGCACGAGTTGCGTCGGTTTACATAACATCCCCAAGTTTTGGATCCAAACGGTATTTAAGTGTGGCCATGGTGAATAATAATTAACTTGCATGGTCAAGGACTACTGCTAACTTTGATAATTCAACCGTTAATTTTACTGCAAGCTAACTGAAGTAGTCCTAAACCATTTCTTGTACTAACATTTAGAATGTTTTATTACTTCCCCCGAGATTGAAATGCCCTAATAAAGATAAATTTATCTGTCATCTTTTATGAATTTAAATGTATATATTATTACGTACATTAGTTTGGTTTTGGAAAGAAAAGGCTACGAAATGTCATGGCCCCAGTACACATTTTTCGAGAGTTTTATCTCAGTTCCGCATAGTTCACGCAAGTGCAGAGGACTGACACACTAAACTAAACTTAAATTAATATAGAATATCTTGATAATGAACAACAGTTTTGCTCGGCATAGATCATGGTCTGCTGAGGGAAACCCAGAACTAGTACAAAAATAGATTTTAACACTTGCCGCATATGATGAAAGTAAACCAAGCTCTATCAAGCAACCTACCCACGAATAATATGTATGTATACCAGATTAACAATATTACTAGTAACGGAATGAAACTGTTAGGGTTCGTTCTAAGATCAACCCACAAATTAAAAAAAAATTACTCACCATCATAACCTATTGCATTTATGCGGAGTTGCCTAGAGTACAATTTCCCAGTTTCGACAAAATATTATAATAATCGTTCGCTGTCTTTTAAAAGAGTGCAAAATAACCAAATAACTCTAATACACGTAGATTTCTTATAAAATGCATTTTTATAAAATAAGTCAAATCATTCAAACTTATTCCTTAAATGTCCCGTAAATAATTTTATATCGAATCATAGATCGTGTCCTGATCTATTTAACCTGATAAATTTTCATATACTTACTGGAACCACAGGACAGTACGTCCTATTTCACACTGCGGTTACAAGAACAAACTACCAAATGTTCTCTACCATAGACACCTAGTCCATGGTAATGAGTATTGTGAAGTTGTTGATTGTCTTAATGTATCCCTGGGTCAAGCAAAAATCAACATATTGAAACATATTATGTGAAATATTTGAAGAATTTTAATTATGATGATTTTTCCTTTTCACCTTACGAGTTCCTATCTGTATGTACTATGTTCTTTGCTATATAATCACTGTATTTAATGTGGTTCTAGAAAAATGGTTTGTGTATGTGTACTGATATATTATGTATTTTTTAAATGTTTGTAAATGATCATTGTTTGAAAATAAAGAAATAAACAAATACATAATATTATTAATTGATAAACTAAAGTTCTTAAAAACTTAAGAGAAGATTTTTGTGCATAGCGCAAAGGGTAACAATTATTTTTATAAACAATAATTATAAACAAATTGAAAAAAACCTTTCCGAGCAAAGATAAATGTCGCCGACAGGACTCGAACCTGCATCCTTCTGATGTCCGGTCAGATGCTCTACCGTTGAGCTACGTCGGCTTATCGCAAACCCGCCAAGTTAATCAATATATACTAGTGTTTCATTCTATAATTACTGTTTTTATTATATTTTCACCTGTAAACAACCAACTTTATTAGTATGAGAAAGGCTTGTAACGGCTAAATCCCTAATTAATAATAATAATCCCTAATCCCTAATCTAATTGAGGGATTTAGCCGTTCCAAGCCTTTCTCATACTAATAAAGTTGGTTGTTTACAGGTGAAAATATAATAAAAACAGTAATTATTGAATGAAACACTAGTATATATTGATTAACTTGGCGGGTTTGCGATAAGCCGACGTAGCTCAACGGTAGAGCATCTGACCGACATCAGAAGGGTGCAGGTTCGAGTCCTGTCGGCGACATTTATCTTTGCTCGGAAAGGTTTTTTTTTTTTTTTTTCAATTTGGATGATTGTTTCAGGCAAATAATTATTGTTTATAAAAATAATTGTTACATAATATTATGTTTCAGTTATGAAAAAAGGAGGTGCAAAAATAAAACATTTACATATTGAGACAATATTATGATGTAAACTATATATTCAAATGAAACACCCAAACTCTGTTTAAACCACATTTATTTTATACGCCTACCGGTTTCGGAACAACCGTTTCATCCTCAGGGCAAGTGCATACTGAACAATATTACAAAATTATGGAAGACCATTCATATTAAATGGCACATTGGGAGTGGAGGGAGTGGCTAGGGATTAGTAAAGAATGGAGAAGAGATAGAGATTGACGAAGGGGTGAAAGGAAACATATTTAGAATGGGGCTGTAAGTTAGGTTTTTTTATTATTAATAATACACTCATTACTATTGAGGATTTCTTAATTTTCAAGGCTTCTAAATTATCTAAGCGTTTTTTTATTTTTTTTTATATGAATACCGCACAAGAGTCCCAAACTGCTCCCAACCGTCTGGAGCCAGTGAGACGATGGCATTCCCAATTGGAGAATGTTGTGAGGCTGAAGGTATTGGGGAGGGGAAGGAGAAAGGGGAGAGGAAGGTGGGGAAAAGGGTACATACCTGGCTATTCAGATCTGGTCACCAAATACGGCTAAAAGCCATTTCAAGCAACGTTTCAATTCTGAATGGTGGTCTTTCACCAGGGCGATACTGAAAGTATCTTCCAATCTGGAACGTGCGAAAATATACTATATATTATTTTTAAATGAATTAATTGTGAAACAACACAAATTAATTAAATAAAAATTACTTGCGCACGCCGGGATTTGAACCCGGGACCTTCGGATTGGTAGTCGAGAGCTTTCCCCTCGACCATGGAGGCCGTCAAACTATTACTTTTACCGTTTACTTTTACTATTAATGTGAAGAATATTGATCGCTGTATTTTTATTAAAACTATGATTGTTTGAGATAATGTGATTAGCGAATTCAGAAAAATTATTATTTTTGAGACATCCTCTCACAAGTGTTCTTTGATTATAATGTCGAAATTACGGCTAGTTTTTTCCAATATTATAATGGATAACTACAAAGTGATAGCTTCATACAATAGTAAAACTATATATACTTACGCCACAAAAGAGTTTCCCAACGAACTCGACATGAGGAATATAAATATATACATAATTTTTAAATTTTCTAATTAAAGAGCACACTAAATTTTATATTAAGTTTCTATGTATTCGAAATCAATGATTATTCGATCATGTAATCCAATAAACAGGGTACTTTCATAGTTTTCAATAATAAATTATACCTCTTTTTCAATTGTCGGGTTGCGGAACCGATTCAGCAAGTTACCTGTCCCAAATAAGAGATGTTTTCTTCATTTTTAGGAAACTTTGCGGGTCGTAAATTAGAGAAACACATTTGCTGGTCGTTATGTCAACTGGCGAGATGAAACATCGTTCCACAAGTCACTTTACTCCCCTCCCAAGCGGGGGAAAAACACAAAGTTAAAATACTGGTTCCGAGTAAAAGGGATTTTTGATTAATTTACTCGCGTACAAAAATGTTTGTTTTAAAACAATATTTTTTATAAATGGATGGTTGACTCGAATGCTTCCTTCGTATTTGTAGAAGTTAGCTTTACGAGCAGTTACATTCGCACGATAAAAAAGTTTGGAAAGTTTTCCCCTGTGCGAATGGAGTACAAAGACCGGACCGAATAAAGAAATATTCATCTCCCTGTTCTTCGAATCTAGCCTAGATAATATTTTGCGAAACAAGCCTACGTCTAATTTAAAAGTGAATTGTATTAACTAAGAGGTTTCATAAAAAAAATGCACATCGCTGTTTTTAATTAACTCGTCATTCATGCGTTGTAAATTGCAAAAAATGGATATTGGTATTATAATTGATTTTGTGCTACATTTACTTATTTATTGTAATATGTTTGGAGAGATTAAGGAGGAGGTGCCCACAAATTTTAATTAATGGATATTTAAACAATCTTGCAAGACTTACATAACATAAAGCATAACATTTGTTTGTTAGATATCTGACGCAGCGAAAACTCTCAACCTGGGGCGCTATTCCCGTTCTTTTTAAGGAAGGTTCCTTACGTTTTTCCTTAGGGTTAAAGACTTCTTGATTAACTGCGGAATTCCGGTGAGACATGAGTAAAAAGATCCTAAATAGATTCTCAAGAGATTATTTGAAAACACAAAATGATGAAATATCAGTGACAAGATTTTGAACTAAAACTTTTATAAACAATCACATTATGTAATAATTCATTTTAATACATTTTTATTTCATTTTTAAATACCACAAGTAAGCTTTTAACAAAGAATCTCGTTTTATAAAAAGGTACCGACCTCATTAGAAAATTATGACCTTTTTTTCTCTCTAGTTCTAAAAGTGACATTTGATTTTGCGCTTGACTTGAATTGTCAAAAATGTTAACATTTATATAATGTATAATAATGTTTACTAGCTATTTATGTATAAAGTAAATAATAACTAAATTGGTAAAATACTTAATATTGAGTTTTCCTCTTGTTAAAACATCGCAAATATTGACATGCCGCTCGCTGAATTCAACTGACAGCTGTGATTCGAGAGAATCGGAACCGCAGTTAAGTGTCAAGGGTTTAACCCTAAGGAAAAAGTTAAGGAATCTTCCTTAAAAAGAACAGGAATAGCGCCCCTGGTGTCATTTAACTTGAAAATATTTGTTTTTCAACATATTTAGGTCAATGGTACTAATTTCAGTCCACAACATAATTTGCACTATGATAAATAAATTAAATTTTAGTTTATTTGTCAAAAAAAAACAATACACTGGCGTTGTTGTTATCAGTAGAATGTATGCTTAATTAATTGTTAAATACTTTCTATTTAATACTATGTGGCAGTATTAATTTAATGTTATCACACTTTTATTTATTTAATTATTCAATTCCGATTTTTGTGACTGTCCAACTGGGAAGTTCCCGTTTTAGGACAGTCAAATTGACAAACTTTATTCATGTTATTCATTCATATTGTTCATGTTATTTTGTTGTGTCATTATTAAATTTATTTTTGTATTAATACCTATTTTCAGAATATTATTAATATTGTTTTTAATAAAAACTAGAGTATTTTATTTTTTAAGCCTTTTTAATTTTCTTGATTTTATTTATAATAATTAATGTAAATAATTTATTTTTTAAATTTCTAACTAACTCACCATCACGCTGTTTCTCCGCAGGGGTGGGCAGAGAGGACGGACCGCCAAACAACTCGATCTTGGCATACACTTCTTGCTTCATTCAAATTCATACATTCTATTCATTTTAAATTTCTAATGCACATTTATTATTTAAAATTTTATAATTATAATTTTTATTTATTTTTATTTTTATTAATTACTTTCCCGCTTTCATTACGTACTATAATGTTCTGTTTAAGTTTTTAATTTGTCTAATTTGATTGATTCTTCCATTATTATTTTCTATGTTTATAATTATTCTCAGCTTACTGTTTATCCTTACGAGGAAAGCTTCGCTTTGGAATCATGTTGATATTTATACATTAAAAACAGTGGTGAAAACAAACTACTTCTTGTTGATTTATCGTCATCTAGCTGATGTGTGCCCGGGATTTTTTTTGGAATAAAGTTATGGAGTTGTAAATTCTTGCTTGTCGTTTGGGTGCCATAATTGATTTGACAGCGAAAGTAATGCCTCGTGACGATTATTACTATCCCTAAACGAAGAAATAATGTAACATTTATTGGAAAATTTTATTAAATTCCAAACATTTATTATTTCAAAATATATCTAAATAATAAAGTTCTTACGTACTTACCTACTAATGTTTTCCATTTTGAAAATATTCTATAATAACAATCCTTATTCTTTTGAATATATAATCTGTGGTTAACCAGAGTCGTATATCTATAGGCTAACCTCAATACAACATGGCGGGTTTAATGTTTTTCATACTAATTTAAACCGTTATAGTAACAGTTTTACATATTTGGATTTCATTCAAACTACTCTATAAACCTCCCCAGCACTAATAAGAACAAACTGCTATTTTCACCGAAATCAGTAGAGTAATTTTTGATAAAATCGAGGGAAGATAGATAAACATTCATTTTTATATATAGAGAAGGTGGAGATAAAGTGGTTTACTTACATTAATGGCTTCCAAGAAACTGGGCGTCTTGTTAGAGCGAGCAGATTCTTCAATAGTTATTAACTGGTAACCTACGCAATCTTCAAGTACGTCCAACAATGGAATTTGTAAGTCACCTCTGGGCTGGAGCTCCCAAATACTTGATAAACCTGCTTGATTCTGTGCAAAGGAGGGCGGTTCGTCTGATTCATTGTTAACAGATCGACTGCTATCTCTAATGTAGGTATGCTGAGTTTGTTCTACACGTGTTTGGATGGAATCTGCTTGAAGGAGCTAGCAGTGTTGATGTGCGCCAGTGCACGTGCGGGAAACTCGATGGACTCGAGCAGAACACGCGTTTACAGTTGTTGTTGGCTTCATGAGAACGAGTCGTTTTGCCTACTCGTTTTTGTGTAAATCCTCTCGTACGTGGAACGATTTACCGGCACCTCTCTTTCCTCCTGCATTTAATCCGGACCTCTTCAAGGCCCGCAATTAAAAATCCCTTCTTACAGCCCCCGCCTTCACCCGCTTTACAACGTTGCCCAACCGGGTAGCGATATAATTCCACCGTATATGATCCGAACATAAAGGGGCGCTCTTGTGAGGTGTGACATTTTTTTTTTAAATTTAAAATGATCTTAATGTATTTTAGTCCATTAGTACAAAATTACCTCGAATATAACCGGCAAAACTAAAATTAATGAGACTTCAACGCTTCATTAGAATAATGATTGCCTACATCAATTTGAAGGCAATCACAATCATTTTATGATGGGCGGTTATTTTCGATCAATTTCGTGTTCAACATTTCGTGTTGGTTTGTAAATCGCGCAATAATGCGAGAATTTCAATTATTATTTATTCCATGATCAGGTTTTACTATACCTGGAAGGCTAATATTATTTGCAAGTTTGATTGGAAATGACCCACGCCCTGGCGAAGAGAGAAGGCTGATTATTGATCGTGAGACTTGTAATTGAATAACAGTTGATTTTGAAAAATACACAGAAGGTAAAGAAAAAAATGGAAAGTATTTTCAGGCGTAGTTTTTAGTAACAGCTAACAGCGGTACTAGTGGTCAACATCGGATTCTGCTGGCATTTAAAAACTTAAAGTTCGGTCTCTTTTAGTAACAGCTAACAGCGGTACTAGTGATCAACATCGGATTCTGCTGGGTTTTCAAAACTTAAAGTTTGGTTTGTTTTAGTAACAGCTAACAGCGGTACTAGTAGTCAACATCGGATTCCGCTGGCATTTCAAAACTTAAAGTTCGGTCTGTTTTAGTAACAGCTAACAGCGGTACTAGTGGTCAACATCGGATTCTGCTGGAATTTCAAAACTTAAAGTTCGGTCTGTTTTAGTAACAGCTAACAGCGGTACTAGTGGTCAACATCGGATTCTGCTGGCTTTTTAAAACTTAAAGTTTGGTATGTTTTAGTAACAGCTAATAGCGATACTAGTGGTCAACATCGGATTCTGCTAGCTTTTCAAAACTTAAAGTTCGGTCTGTTTTAGTAAAAGCTAACAGCAGTACTAGTGGTATGGGATTCTGCTGGCATTTCAAAACTTAAAGTTCGGTCTGTTTTAAATACACCGGTAAGTGACAGAGTGATCCAAACCATTGGATATAATCCTTTGCTCAGTCTTCCATCATTGAACAAGAACCATTTTACGATAATGATAATGATGATAGTAATAGTAATTTAAGTATAATCAGGATATCTGTAACACGAAAATGTTTAAAAGCAAGGAATAAAAAAAACGTCCGAGAAAAATAACGTCTTGGCTTATTGCTACCCTATAAACATTGCAAAGCTACAGAGATCAGGGTGTAAATGAGGTTATGAGATGAAAACTATTGAATTGATTTTGAAATTTTTGATAAAAAATCTGAGTTTTGAGGGTTTCTGTTATGTCAGTAAGTTTTTGATTGAAAGTAATGATTTATTAATCGGGAATCAACACCATACACAAATTATAAGCATGTGTTAAAATCATAAACGTTTTATGATATTAATAATTAAATACTTCAAAGTAGAAATTCATTTGTGAAACACGACACAGCAACTAAGATGGAAAAACTTAGTAGTAAAGTCATAATAAATTCGGAAATCGCGAACAATTTGTTACTTATATTAACTGTCGGCTAGACATTAAGCAGATTGTTCCAAGCATACTTATTTATTAATTAAAAGAAATACAATTTGTATGAATCCATTTCTATTTTGTACATATGTCAACTAGTGTTGATACTACGGAATCTTCAACGGGACTGAAAAATATATTCTATATATAATATACAGTATATTTTTCAGTCCCGTTGAAGATTCAGCAGAATCGAATCTAGTTAACATATATACAAAATAAAAATGGATTCATACAAAGTGTATTTCTCTTAATTTATCATGTCAATCCAAAAAGTGTTTGCAAATTATGAAAAAACTTATTTATTAATTTAAAAGTACCGCCAGTGCCATCTCTTGGATTGCACAATAAATATGAACACATTAATCTCAGACGAATGTGGACCTATAAGGGGGAGGCAGCAACACTCATTTTAAATCTGGGATAATATTAGAAGGAAAATTTGAAAGTGACAAAAAATTATATTATAAGGAAATTACATCCTAACTTATACTACTGATGAGAAAGGGCGTGCTATGATAGTTAATAATGATTGGACCGGGCGTAGGTTGATGGGGATGGCGCGGTTCACGACCACGTGCGGCGGCGAAGAGCTTCCAGGATGATGATCAGGATGTCATCAGGAATTACCACAGGAAATCGTTCCAGGCATGAGTAGCGTGTCTCTCGGACATGGTAGGAGGGGCGATGAGGTACAAACCAGGATACCACCAGGAATCATCACGGAGAGTCGGGTCCGTCTGATTAGAGCATGTCGTTCGGACACGGCAGGAATGTAACCATCCAAGACACGATTTAATAGCTTTTTCGAGATGAAGAAATTTTCTATGTTAAATAACGACAATGATGGCGACTTGATAAGTTGGACAGTCGCGAGCGGCACGGCCTGAAGCCGCTCGAGACTCTCCCAAGAGTCTTCCAAGACTGAAGCTGCGGCGGTTCTCTTGGTCTTAACAATCAGCAAACTGTTCGCAAGTTAGGCAACCAACCAACACAAAAATAGCGAGTAGTGTCTTCCACCCATGAATAATTAGACAGACAAGAACACTTTTAATTTAATAAGAGGGGCTATATATAAATTTATTTATATCAATTTATTTTTATACGTAACACATTACAAAATCGCCTTATTAAAAACACAATATAACCTATATTTAATAGTTTTTACCCCAGATAGGTATACAAAGTTATAATATTAATGGAAACAAATTTTGTATGTAAAATCAGGATATAGGAATAATAATTTATAAATTTATATGAAATCATAGTTTACCACCCCTGTTACACAAAAATTACATATATACCGCAGGTTAAGTAAAAACATGTACCAGTCTAAAAATGGCCACGATAGACTAAAAACGGTCAGGTAAAAAAAAAAATTTAAAAGTTTTAAAAGTTGTTTTAATAAATCATTTTTAGAAGGAATTAAAAATATTCAAAAACCTTAACACAAATTAAATAAAGCCATCTAAAAAGTCATTCTTCAGGCGCCTACAAAAAATGAAGTTAAGTTTACCCAATAAACCCAAAGGGCTTTGTCGTAATTGCATTTTATAAGTGTCGCGGCGGGGGGCCGTTCTTGAGCTCGGACGAATTATTTCTCTTAAAGGTAATTATTTAATTGAGACATTTTGAGTTTACTCGCTGTTTTATTACAGCACATCATTGTGGAAGAACAATACTGTTGAGGTTAATAGCGATGATTTATGAGAAGGTTTTGTCTGACGATTCTTGGTTAGTTTTATGTTGTAATTTTTTTGAACGCATTATTTTTTAATCCCTTTTGACGGAAGGTAATCCGAGAAGAAGAGGCTTAAACACGTAGAAAAACATAATTGTTTTCATTGTTTAAGCAGTTTGGTTTTAGAAAGCGGTTAAAAAAAAAGCATAAACAAGTATTGATTAAGAGACGGTTGTATGGGATTTGGCAAGAAACCATTGACATATTTGGAAAATAAGTATTGAACAATGTGAGAATTTCCATAGGTAAATAAATTATTTAATATTAATGATTCAAACTTTCATTACAATTACTAAAATATAAAAGATACATTAAATACATTCCATATTACCAATACCAATCTAATTTTACACTTCCATAAAATTAACTGTTATGAAATATGTAATGAATCTATACTTTTTTCTATCGTACTATATTTTTTTTCTTTTATATATTATGCAATATCAATAAAGCTTGTAAATTTGACTGTCCTGAAACGGAACTTCCCAGTTGGATAGTTAAAGTGTTCTTACTGTAAGACATTTTTCTGAATTGAATAAATAAATTAAGTACGCAGTACAAGAAGGATTATGGCAATATAATTTGTTTCGTGTAATCAGTATAAGGAAGCACTCGATTGTTAGGAGGCAAAACCATCTTTAAAGTGGTTAAACCTTAGTGGAAAATGGGGGTACTCTCCAGAAACTTACAATTTCGAGTGCAAACTGCGCAACAATGGTTGGATTTTGAAGAGGATTTTACAGCGGGTAAATATTTTCCGCGCTGAGAGCATCCTGATGAATATTTCCTAACGACCTGAGTAAACTCAAGTGGAAGATACCTCTCAAGGCTGCCTAGACTCTCAGTGCAATAGTGGTAAGCTCATTGCTTCTGGACCCAGAGGTCACCGGTTAAAAATTTGAAAAAGAAAATAATTTTTCAATGAGTTGGTTTTTCAAAAGAATTAAAATTAAAGTTTTTATCGAGGTACTTTTCATCCACCCTTACTAGCCCCCACTTTCTTCAGATTAACAAATTTCCAATTTCAAAATTTGTCCAATGATATATAATATATACTTGTATATGTTATGGGTGAGATTTTCAGGGTGGTTTTCATGTAGTCCTTTTCATTCATTTAGGTTTTGACTTCTGGATTGAATGGACATTCGCAAGCGATCAGTTCAAAACAAAACTCAAGACATAAGGCCTCTGAAGATGGACAATGTGATTTGTCCGAAACGTCAGGAGTTAAAAAGTCCTTCTAAGGACTACATTATGCGGGTAAACCGAGAAAATTATTCTAAATATATATATAGTCACCGAATGGGCAGGCACCATCATACTTGACTGATCTCTGCGTGTGAGACAATCTTACTCAGAGGCCACTCCCGCTCAGGTCGGTCAAGCGTGATGCGTCGAACAGACTGGTTGAAACTCTCTTGGAGGAATGCTGTTAATTATTCTAAATATATATATAGTCACTGAATGGGCAGGCACCATCATACTTGACTGAACTCTGCGTGTGAGACAATCTTACTCAGAGGCAACTCCCGCTCAGGTCGGTCAAGCGTGATGCGTCGAACAGACTGGTTGAAACCCTCTTGTAGGAATGCTGTTAATTATTCTAAATATATATATATAGTCACTGAATGGGCAGGCACCATCATACTTGACTGAACTCTGCGTGTGAGACAATCTTACTCAGAGGCAACTCCCGCTCAGGTCGGTCAAGCGTGATGCGTTGAACAGACTGGTTGAAACCCTCTTGTAGGAATGCTGTTAATTATTCTAAATATATATATCTTCACTGAACGGGCAGGCACCGTCACACTTGACTGATATCTGCGTGTGAGACAATCTTACTCAGAGGCAACTCCCGCTCAGGTCGGTCAAGCGTGATCCGTTGAACAGACTGGTTGAAACCCTCTTGTAGGAATGCTGTTAATTATTCTAAATATTTATATATCTTCACTGAACGGGCAGGCACCGTCATACTTGACTGATATCTGCGTGTGAGACAATCTTACTCAGAGGCAACTCCCGCTCAGGTCGGTCAAGTGTGATGCGTCGAACAGACTGGTTGAAACCCTCTTGTAGGAATGCTGTTAATTTTGGGAACAGAGCTTTCAATGTACTGGGTCGACAAACTTGGAATGACCTTCCATTTGGTTTAAGGTCAGAAAGCAATTTCGAAAACTTAAAAAAAAACTCTAAAAACATCTCTATTGAAAAGAGGCTATAAACTTACAACCAGATGTAAAGCGCCGTTGAGAAGATTTTAGTCACTGAACGGCGCAATAGAAAAAAAATACAATTTTATTATTCTTCAAATAAAGATGGCACCAGCTTCGGGTATTTAAACAACATATATTCAGAAATCTGTTTTACTTTCCACGTACGCCTTTGCGACTTTTTCGATTAAGGGTCAGTTTTCTTAGTGTAATCGTCCCTCGTTTTTCCCTAGGGTTACATGTATAAGTTTCCCTACAGGCCAAAATTATTTAAACATTTAATTAAGAATAATTTATAAACTGTCTGCCTAGATATTGTGAAGTTTATTGATGTACGCAACGTAAATGATAGAGGTGTTAGGTTAATTAAGGTGTTTAGTACTCAAATATTTCTGAAGCTGTATGAAAGGTTAGAAATATTAGATCTATGAACAACGTTTGTTTATCTTACAGCTTGCAGATAATGCCAATGATCTGCAAGGAAAAATGGACAAGGTTAATTAATAAGTAAGCTATTAAGTATTTATTAATTGATAAACTAAAGTTCTTAAAAACTTAAGACAAGATATTTGTGCATAGCGCAAAGGGTAACAATTATTTTTATAAACAATAATTATTATTATTTTATAAACAATAATTATTAATCTAAAACACTCATCCAAATTGAAAAAAACCTTCCGAGCAAAGATAAATGTCGCCGGCAGGACTCGAACCCGGTGCGACGTTTGTCTTTTTACTCGGAGAACTCAATTGGATGATGTTTCGAAACTAATGTTTATAAAATCATGGCTAAAATTTGGACTAGCGAAGATAATAAATATTTGACAAGTCAAAGCAATTTTCACCAATAAAATGTAGACATAATTTGTCTCGATGCCATCTATTTGAGGGATTTAGCCGTTACAAGCCTCTCTCATATTAATAAAGTTGGTTGTTTACAGGTGAAAATATAATAAAAGCAGTAATTATTGAATGGAACACTAGTATATATTGATTAACTTGGCGGGTTTGCGATAAGCCGACGTAGCTCAACAGTAGAGCATCTAACCGGACATTAGAAGGGTGCGGGTTCGAGTCCTGCCGGCGACATTTATCTTTGCTCGGAAGGTTTTTTCAATTTGGATGAGTGTTTTCAGGCTAATAATTATTGTTTATAAAAATAATTATTAAGTATTTAATCAATAATAATTACTTGGTTTAAAACCACTATATTTAATATGTGAATATATCTACATGTTTCAGGATCAAAGCTCCCCTCTTCAGGATGAACAATTTACCTACTAAAAATAAAAACAAGTATAGACAAATAATAAGAAAATAGAATAAATTAAAAACACAAACAAAAATTAAAAATAAATGATGTATGCTAGAGGTAAAAAAAGTTATGTCAACTTCGAAACAAAAACACAGGCTCTTCGTATATATAAAACGGCTCTATATAAATTGAATATTGAAAAAAAAACAGTGATTTTTTTTCATGTAATGTTTTTGTCATAATCTTACCTTGAACATAATCATCCAATATTAATCCGGATTTTTTAAGAAAAATCAGTACGTATCCAGTAATGATAATCATATAAATTCGACAGCCTAAAATATTTTCTCCACAATGGCAGCACTTTTGTCCAATGAGCAGGGTGGTTCACATACGAAGTACTCATTTTTAAGGAAAAAAATCTAGCAATAATTCTTAACAAAAACATATGAAAAAAAATGGTTTTAAAAATATAACTCGGTGACGTGAACGATCGTTGCGACCGCCCTACTCGATTTTATGAAAAAACACAATGAAAATTTATTAATATTATTTTAAAAAAAATGATAATATTTCGAGCCATCTCTTTTGAACTGCATCGTATTCGGAGAACCTGCCATCATTGCCAGATTTATTGTTTGAAAGTGGAATTAATAAAAATTCGATGGAAATTCGTTTTTTTCTAACGCGAATACTTGGTACTTTTAATTCCCACCGCCAGGTGTCTCCCGTAAAAGTGTCAAAAACTAATATTTTATCAGAAAATGTTCTTTTTTCTTGATTTTACAGATGTCAAAAGTTTGATCGGATCTTGCGGGATTGTTATCAGGGAAAGTGACAATTACAACGGATTGTTAACCTCCTGCTATTTTCCTTCTACAATATTTTAGAACATTTTACGGTAGAATCGGGGTGTAGATCATAATAAGCTACCGCGTGATCTGCGATTCGAAGCGATCTCGTCGACAAAAATTTAAAACCGATTATTTTTATTGAATATCGAGAATCGGAACTGCAGTTAAGCAATACATCTTTAAGCCTCAGGAAAGGGATAAGGAATCTTCCTTAAAAAGAACATTAATTGCGCTCCAGTTGTGTTTGTATGTAATAAATTAAAACCTTTATTTAAGTCAAAAGAATGATTTGCTTCCAACACATGGTTGGTAGATTCGGAACACTTATTATTACTTAACACCTTAGGTGCTCCTTAACTTGAATAAAAAAATTCTTGAAGTCTTTCCTATATAAAAAAGTTACAATCGTTACAAATTAATTTATAGACCCCAGAATTATTTAAAATATTTTCTTTATCCTTCTTATTTAATACATGATTTTTTAGTTTATTATTTGTATAAAAAGCTGGTTGGATAGTATTTGGAATATTTTTAATTATTAAAATTGAAGTAATATTATTTAAAAAATAATAAATTTCTCACATTTTAAGTGACATCAATTATTTGTATATGAGCATAAGATTTAATAAACTTTTTCTTAATATTTTTGTTTAATAAATTATCTAATAATTTAGTACTATAACAGTTGTTGTTTGCAATCTGTTTAAATATATTTAATTGATTGATAACAAATATTTTTTTGATAGAGGAACGTTAATTAATCTACAAAACATGGAATGAAAAGCTGATAATTTTTCAGTAAAATGATGATTAGAGGTATTATGCATAACGATATCTGTAAAAGTATCTTAAGAGGAACGACTGCGGGGCCTGTTTCATACAAAACTTAATTTTGGATTTGAAACCAAAATACTCACCTAAACCTAATGTTTTTTTTTTCATCAAATAGTATAGCAAATATCTAGTTCGGATTAGAAGTAATTTATTTATTTTTGTTTTTTATTATATAGGCCATTAAAGGGATTCATTTTTCGCGTTTTTAGAGGCTCATTTTGCGATTATTTGGGGGCTAACGCCGCTGCCGTTCCCCGTAACGATATACGTTAAATTCAATTTTATTATTTACAATAGAAATATTTAAGTCTAAGAAATTTATGTGAAAATTTAGACCAATTTCTATGTTAAATTTAATCTTTTTATGGCGTTTATTTAGGAAATTAAGGACAATTTTAAGTTATCTTTCAGTAACAGTCCATATATAAAAAACATAATCATATCTTTTCCAAAAATAAACATATTTTAATAATAAAACAGACCTATTAAAAATTTTATTCTCTAAATTATTGAAAAATATATCATCTATTAAAGGGCTAATACTAGAACCCATTGCTAATCCATCCTTTTGTTTGAAAATAATATAATCAAATATAAAAAATAAAAAAATCTTTTCTTAAAACAACATTAAATAATTTGTATAAATCCAAGAGCTAAGCTAAACCAATATCTATAAAAATTGCAAAAGCTATTAAAAAAATGTGGATTTAATATAGATTCTAGAACCAATAATATTATAGGAACAAGCCAAAAAAATCATAAAGTAAAAATTATAAATTTAATAAAATTTGAATAAAAATGTGACCACGCCTATATCAATAACCGAATATGACGAATAATCACGTCCCGCTTGACAACAACGAGCCTTAATTCTAACATATAGAAAGAAATCGTGTTAGATTAAATTTACTTGAATCATTGGATATGAATAAACGAACGAATGATTCTAATATAACAATATTTAATAAAGTAAAGAAATTATTTATTCATCACTTGTCAATGTTCATATTACCAAAACAATATAACATATTCAAATAAATCAACTAAGAAAATATTATCATTTAAATACGGGGAAAACATATTATAAATGTAAAAATCTCACAGAATAGAGAATTTTAAATATTTTCCATCTATATCGGTTTTACTGATAATAAATAATTATTTTAAACACCCATCCAAATAAGAATAGGGTGGGAGTAAATAAAATCCTATAAATAAGTCGTAATAATCCTATAAACAATGTGGATTAATCGTACTTTGAAAATGGCCCCGAGGGCCGAAACAGCTGTCACAATAATAAAAACTAAAAATACTTGCAGAACTTAATAATAACATTATAAAATTTGATTTACATTATATTTAAAAAAAAGGGTTCTACGAATTAAAAACAAAAACAATTAATTTTTAACGTAATATATCGTATAACGGGGTGCAGTTTATTTTTGCAACACACATTTCACGCACAAGTTTTCAATCATTTTACAGAGCATTTAGATTATACGAAACTTAAATATTGAGATGCAATAAATATAGGTATTGAATAAAGTAAATATTGTATAAAGTTTAAGTACCTGGAGAATAATCCTCTTTTCTATGAATGCGGATAAAATCTTTACGAGATTGGTGCCTCTGAAATCGTAACGGTTGAATGGAAGAGAAAAAAGGTTTATTAAACATAGTTTTTTTAACGTGTTTCCATATTAATAAATTGGAGTGGTTTAGGGTTTTCGAGCAGTTCAGTAATTATTTACTTCAATTTATTTTTTATAACTTATTGAAGTTTGTAAACCTCATTGTAATATTTAATCATTGAATAAGATAACATTAACACGTCCCAAATGAACCACGAAACCGAAAAAAACGACAGAAAACAAACGGATGGCGTAAATTGAACAGGTCTCATTAGCTTCATTGGTTAAGCGGTTACCCCGGATAGGTAGAGATCCTGGGTTCGAGTCCCAGTTCTGACTGAAATCTTTTTAATGATGTGTTAATATTATCTTCTTCAATGATTAAATTATTTACTTCTGTCTAAATCAGATAAGTAAAATCGAAACTTTATTAAAATACGGAAATAAATCTTATTGCATAAAAAACTTATGCAGAATAAAGAGTGAGAGTAATTAAAAATAAAAATAAATATGCCATTGATAAAGTATTCTTTAATATTGTATTGACGATTGACTTCCTAAAAATCCAACACCAACGCGCAACGGTTTAAAGTCTGAATTAGAATATATTTCGTATAATACAAATATTTAAGAATACATTCATAATTTCTTCAAAAGATTGGTATTCACTTCGTACCGTCATTATTAATAAATTAATTAAATTACTTTGTATTCACCACCTTAACACATATCAGCATGTTTCGAATGCGATGATTTCTTCATCGGGAATATATAGAATACAGGTCAGTACATACTTTCAGTTGACGCTTATTTTTGATTTATTATTTATAATTATTTATATTATTATACACACTCACAGGGCCTTTTTATTGCTTACATATTCTTCACATTATAGTCACATAATGTATTTATACTTTATGTTATACGATGTAAAAACTAAAAGCGTTAATGATTAAAAAAATAATGTAATATCAAATTGAATTGAATATACAGGAAATTCAAAGATATTAATTATCTAAATCAAATAAAAAATAATAATAATAATTGCTTGCGAATTAACGGATTCTTTCGGTACAACTTAAATTTATTGTAGGTCTTAATATATTAAAAAAACAACCATGTTATACACATCGTTACAAAAGCTTTTTTTGTTTGGTTTTCGAATACAGTTACATAAAACACAGACTGTTTAGCACCACTAATTAGTGAGCACAGTTTATATCACTAAGCGTTCATTGTGTGTTTAGTCTATTTAGTAGTGTTAAATAGTGGCGTAATAAGGCTAAGTTCTTTTTTATTATTTTATAAAGTCACATCACAAAATAGTCGCTTTCCACGGATTACGCGTTTGATAAATTAGTTCAACTTTTACGCAGAGAGGGATATTGAAAGAAGGGTAAATTGAGGACATTCGAAACATGATTATAAAACTACGTTCTTACAGATGGCGTTAATTTACGTATTTTAGAAACAAAAAAACACATTTATCACTGCTTTTCAATTCTGAGATGAATTGTTTGTTGGCGGGTGTACACGAGGATATGAAATGGAATTAATTGTTATTGTGGGTTTAATGTCGAATTCCTTCAAGAGACTTGTATAAGCACAATATTTGATTTAACATTTACACATACAGTGTTAAAAATATTATATTTTTGTAGGAGTTTACTTCACAAACGCACTTTAGAGAAAATCGCCACTGGTCCGGAGTCAGTACGACTATCTTATTACCAATTGAGGTATATTGTGAGGCCGAAGGAAGTAGAGGGGAGAACGAGATGATGAAGATAACGATTGGGAAGTACATCGCTATTCAGATCTCGTCCTCAAACACGGCTAAAGCCATTTCCAGCAACGTTTCGATATCGAATAGTATATCTTTCACCAGGGCGATAATGAGAGTATCTACCACTCTGCCATTGACTGGATCTGGAAATTAGTTTTTTTCATCATATTATACATGCTGTCAAGAAAATCGTGGTATTAGCGGAAAATGGTGAATAAACATCACTTTTGGAGACGATTTTGTGGTATGTCTATTCTGATTCGAGGTATCGTTTTGAGTAAATCGAGTCCGAAGTCAAATTTTGAAAAGTAGGTCTCTGCCAGATTATTATCAGCTGATTATTGTCTTTTAAAATGCGTAGAAGTGCAGACTCCAAAAATTATTTAACCCTCTACTTGCAGACAATAGTAAAAAAAAACAATAAAAAACTTAGATTAAAATGCTTAGATCGATAACGCAGGTATGGAAAAACAATTTTTTTGCAGTTGCTTGGTATATTTTTGCTGAATTATATGTTTTAAAGGTCACAGATTCTAATGACGGGTTCCGCAATATCTCATTACATATACGTTTTTAGCAAAATAATTGATAAATTGATAAAAACACTTATCACAATGAAATAAATATATTATAGTTTCTTACAACTAATTAAAAAAATTGTTTCTGATATTTAAACACAATTTCAGATGTATTCTTTTTTCTTATGAACCCTTTTTTTCTTCTCTTTGATGCTTCTACGAACACATTTCCGATATCCTTCTCTGATTTCTCGATTGATCATCCAACAGCGGTCAGCTAACATATTGACATCCCATTTTCCTTAGTAACGTCTCTCGATATCACGGACACTCTGGTGAAATCTTTGACCCTATTTTACACTGTAGCTCCCAAGTTTTCGGAAAAATAGTCAATATGGGAGTGTAAAAAATAAACTTTTAAGCTAAATTTGCATCCTTGAGCCTCATTCGCTGCCAGCATGCGTTGTACAGCGTTTTTGTAGTTAGGGTCCCCAAAAACCTATGCACTACATTCTTCAAAGAGTCCCATGCTCTTTTTCCTTTTCTCCCATTGTTTCCAAAAAGATTAGATCAGATAAAAGTTTTCTTATATCGGGGCCAGTGAAAACTCCCTCTTTTAACTTAGCGTCAGACTGTTTCAGGAACTTGGAACGTTCTGAAAAAATCCCCATCATTTGACAAACTGCTTTATGAGTCCCAATTTAACATGAAGATGTGGTAATAGCACTTTCTGGGGGAATCAAGATCGTATTGATAATGTTTTTCTCGCCGAGGGTTAAACTGTCTTGTAATGGCCAGTCAGTTTTTGTCTTGTGAAGCGGTCTCGCTCTACTATACCATAAACAAAGAAAGCAAGGATATTTTGTATAACCTCCCTGCTGACTCAACAATATGGCTAGTATTTTGAAATCTCCACAAACCATCCATTGATGCTCTTGATATTTATCAAGAATCCTAGCCATTCAATTCATTATAGTTTTCTCCCATATGAACCGAGTGTTCCTTAGGAAGAGATGCAAATATATTTCCATTAAGCAGCAAGAATTGAGGCTAGTTTTAGACGAATTAAAGCATATGCGCCATTTTGATGAATCGTATTCTATTTCATCGCCGGTGAGCATCATGACAAAAAACCAGATTTCCCCCTTTGGAGAAAAACTGAGTAAATTCTATCTCTTGATGTCTGTACCATGAAAATGAGATACCAGATGATAGGAGATTTTTGTTTTTTAGACTTGATCCTATCAATTCGGCTGATTCTTTTGAGAGACTTTCAGTCTCTTACTAGGTCGTTGAGCTCAATCTGAGATAAAAGTTGTGGTCCCCCGTCTATAGAAAAATCTGAGCTAGATTCGTTATGGGAATCAAATGTGTCCTCTGACTCGCTCAGGATGTCATCTAAATTAGAAGGTGAATGTGGAACTAGTATTTCAGAACCATGGGACACCGGACGAATAGCTGAGTCAAGGTTAGGGTAATATTACTCAACTTTTAACCTATTTCTACACGACCATACGTCCTAACCTAACCTAACCTAACCTAACCTAACCTAACCTAACGCTAAAATGACTTTAACCACCTCCCCTTATCACAACTCTCTTCAACCATTAACTTTATTTTATTTTTCTATTGCCAAGTCCAGCGATAAATATCTATCTGGACCTATTGCCGTGTATTCAACATCTAAGCGTTTCTACCAGGAAGGTGGACGAGTTGATGATTCAATAACCAATGGAAAAGCACACATTATATGTTTAAATAGTTAGAGCATATTTTCACTTGACATGTTCAATTCGCGGGCTATTTTCCACCATCGGTCCGGGAAATTCCCAGTGGAAAAGTACCTGTAACACGATCGGCCGACATAGAAGGTATGTCATAGTCCTTTATTGAGTAGGGATGCCATTTTTACTAGCTTGTAGTTATATTGCAATATTTGTGAAAACTAATAAATAAAATGATTGTTATATATATTTCCTTACAGGTTTTAAAGGACAATTTACTCATGTTTGGTAGTTAGTTTGGTGGTGACTTTAAAATGAGACTCATTTATCACTCGGATATTAACAGGTTTTTAAACATCGGGCGATAACAATAATCGGTCCAAATTTTTTATATAATGATTTAAATACAATTAAATAATTAACAAAACTAACTGTAAGTTTCGTGAACCTGAAACAAAATTATGTCATCAATTAGCAACGTAGGTACGTAATTTAGTAAAATGTGGTAAAAATTACTATTAACAGAAGCGATTTTCCTTATTTTAAGTGACATATAACTAAAGCTCCTAATCCTTCTGTCCCAATATGTCTCGCATCTCTTCGGAGGACGTTGTGAAGTGTGTTAGGGAAATAACTGAACTCATTTTGGGATTTTTTTTGTTACTGATTATAAAATTTGACTACTAAGAAAATAATATAAATAAAATGCAACAGATACAATAAGATCAAGTTAGAGAAATGTCTCGTTTTAGGCCTCCTGAGATCAACTGTAAATGAGTGTTCCGTTTTCGTTCACCGAGCTCCTTGATTCTGCATACTTGCACATTACGCACCCTTTGATCGCTAGCCTCGTTAACGATTACAAAAAATATTATTATATTGAAGCGTGCGTACGCGGGGATGAGTGACGAGGGACATAGCTTCCTTATCTCCATCTAATTTAATCCCCCACTCCGTTCAGCCTCGCAACATATCTCTAAAAGGGATGTCATAGTTCAAGTAGTTGGGAGTTTTATACGGTACCCATTCACATAAAAAAAATGGAAATAATTGATTGAGGTATCTAAAAAACATATTTTTTTATTGTTGCGCCCCTGCCTTCACGTGCCCGCACGTGCTCACCGCGCACACCGAGCGCACCAGGAATTGCACGTGAGGCACGCCCCCGGAAAAGGGAAATAGAGCTCGCGATACGGACGCTGCAGGAATATCGACTGAAAATTCTGAAATAAGAACATGGAATTTGTTGTGAACATGCTTCTGAAATTCGACTTTGCAGGAATAGATGTTGTTTCTGAGTGGTTTTTTGGTCATTCAGTTTGGGTATCCTTTGGAAAAGAATATAATTTTTTCCATATGTTTGCTTTCCATATGGGGCTTATACGAGTATACACTTTTGTTCTTTTCTAATATGACTTTGAGATATATTTTTAAAGAATAACAAATAATCCTTGTTTATAACAACCGATAATAAATTCATTCTTTCCACTCCCATCATTACATGAGGAAAATTTTGCTTATGCAGTGATGGAAGACTTAACCAGCACGGGATTAAATTCGCAACGCTCGTGCTGGCGTGGTTGAGGCTACCAATTCAACCACACCTTCTGCTTATCCGACTTAACCACACCACTCGAGTCACTCAACTTTGAGAATTAGGTGTTCGTATTTGCTGTGATGATATTTGACCCATGTGACCCAATAACAACACATATCCAGGAGTCGAAGAAATGAGTATAACATGTGTAAGAGAACTCACCGATTCGATGCTTCTTGGGGATTCTTGAGAGTAAATAGCAGAGTTAGAGGGTAGCGGGGCCGCATGATGGGGGGGAGGGTTTCAGCCATCATTTGAAATGTGTTAAATGTTTCAAATGCGAAAGATGTTATCCACATAAATTGTTTAATATTTTAACAGGTACGAGTATTCACAGTAAGGAACTCAATTGAAAAATATTATTTTATAAAATTATATTTGTTCAGATAGAATAACATCTGCCAATTCTGTATACGTAATTATTATTGTTTGGTTATTGATACATTTAAAAAGTGAAATTGGAAAAAATATTAAAAAAGGAAACGGCCTGACATAATTAATTCCTGTTTACAACATAGCGTAGCAACGTGAAGAGATTGATAACGATTGTGACGTCAAACAAAAAATCGTGATGAGTTCTTTAAACATTAAATCTCGCCCGTTTTCACAAAGCACGAACTAGGTAATAATACAAAATGGATTTAATTAGGGTCTTTTAAAATTAGATTTAAATACCGGCACATACGAGTATGTTAGACGGTGAATATCGCAAACAAATTAAAAATCTGTTTTCAGGTGAAGCGGTAACTTTATGATGTGACATTATAATAAAAGTCATGTAAAGAACCTAAATATCTTATTTTAAAATTATATTAAAAATCACTTATTGTCCCGTTGCTGAAATTTTTATTGAATGAATTTTATAAAATTCTAAAAAAAACATTTTAATTCATTACTATGATATATCAACAAAATACAGAGAAAATTACTTAGAAAACTGAGAGTAAAAATACTGATTTCGAAAATGTAACCGTTCGACGCATATATCTGCTTAGTGGTTAATATAAAATACAAATTTATATAGCGTAGTGAGCAAGATTAAGAAAGGGACGCTTAGATGGTTTGGGCATGTAGAGCGAATGAATGAAGAAAGGAGTGTAAGGAGAATATATGACGCGAATGTGAATGGAAGAAGAAGCCGGGGACGTCCAAGGAAGACGTAGCACGATCAAATGAATCAAATACTTGAGTCGGGCCATGTCAGAAGTCGGAATAACAGAAGAGAATGTATGAGACATTGTATGAAAGTGAATGAAGCAAGAAGTGTATGCCAAGATCGAGTTGTCTGGCGGTCCGTCCTCTCTGCCTACCCCTTCGGGGAAACGGCGTGATGGTTAGTTAGTTGGTTAGTTAGTTAAATTTATATAGAAACAAAACTACGATGGAATTTATCGACAAGAATAAAAAACTTCACAATACAGGTACCAATCATAAACTAATCATGCTGGAATAGGGTAACTTTGTTATCTAAAGGGTTGTGATCTGTTCACAAGTAACAAGTCGTTAATGTAACCTCTGAACTATGTATGATACGGAGGCAGTACGTTCCCAATGAGGTGTTAACCACCAGATAACACCGTCACCCTAGCAATGCTGGTAATGAGAAATATGATTAATTGCCTGCGTGACGTGATGGCCTATTTGTTATTATTTGATTGCGGAGGTTCCTTGTTCGATTCTGCTGGATATACTGTCATGGATTTCTTTGTTTACTTGTATATCATTATTAGGGTGCTGCCAGTCGGCGCGTTTTAAACATTTTTATGAATAAAATATGATTTTAGGTCCTAATAGGTTTAGTTATTTTTATGTATGACAGTTGTTTCATCTTTCAAAACATTTATCATGTGTCGATTAATAAAAATCGATTAATTTTCCCGAAAATGGTTTACAGACATGAACATTTTAACTATGCGCAAAACTGTAAAAGAAAACGCACATTATTCTCCACACACTTGACATTATTTATAGGGCAGTTTTAAACTATTACAAAATACAAGAAATTGATGAAATTTTAAAATTAATTAAATTTACTTAAAATATATTTGAACTAAATTTATGTGTCGTAAAAAAAACAAATTTTTTCATTATTATTATTATTTTCGCCTTAAAGACATATTAGAAGTAGGGGAGAAGAATTTATTAGCGCTCACCTAATTGAAAATGTTCCCTATGGAAATACTTCTATGCTTTTTAAAAATATATTTCTCATTTATTAAACATAGGCTATTTGGCATATGCATTTTGGCTATAATTAAGAACAATATACGAAAAAAACAAAAAGGTGATTTATCTACTTTAGTTTACTATCCGCAGGTAATCACGCTCAAAAAACAAGGAATTTCTCAGGTGTAAATTAAAAAGTACGAGTATAAGTGAAAAAAATAGTTTGTTATTTCTATGGAGAAACAATAAAGGTCGTGCAATAACCAGTGAACTCACAAAGGGTCTACCTTGTGTACTTCCAAGTGAATTCCATATTTCTAATAACTTTTTTTTTAGATTAATTTATTAATAAAATTTTTTGTTGCATGATATAATACATATTTTATTTATAGATTTTATACTATTCTTCCATTAGAAGCATTTGCTTGTGAATGGAAGAAGAGTGTACATTATTTATTATTGGTAATTAATGTCATATAATATATGGTACATGTATATGCATGCATTCCAGTTTTATTGGGAAAAAACACAGTATATAGTAAATGTGTTATAAAGAGATATTTGTATTACATATCATAATTAGGATAGTATATTTAAAATATATGCGTTTCGAAGAAAAGAGAAATGTTATGGAAGACAAGTAAATTTCAGAAGATTTGCCAGGCAAATTTATTTGGAAACATTTTTTGATAGAGTTATATATTTGGATTTTATCGTGAATGCATCTGATCTCTTCCAGCAGTTGATTGAAAGATGATCGTCCTTGGTAAGTATAGTGTAGTTGTGCAAATGAAGTATTTCATTTTGGGCATGGAAAAATATGTTTAAGGCGCGTACGGTTTTCAGTTAAGAATTGATATTTTCTCTTTTGCTTTTATGATATGAATTATTAAATTTTTAATGTACAGATTTTTAATCGAAGGCACTTGAAATTCATCAAATAGGCGATCCGTTGGGTAGTCCGAAGATTTTGTTTAATATAATTTTAATTATCATTCTTTGAACAATTTCTACTGAAAGAAGGTTAGATTTATATGCAGATCCCCAAATAATGATAGCATATTGTAGAGTGGATTGAACTAAGGCATAGTATATTGAGTATAGTTTTTTAACGATAAAAAATTTCTAATTCTTAAAAATATATATATTATTTTTCTAATTTTTTTAAGTACTCGACATATTTGGTTTTTTCCATTTCAAATTTTTTACGATAATTACACCTAGGTATTTGATTTTATTTGTCATTTTTAGTATTGAGCAGTTTGAAATGCAATAATTTATATTGTGACTTTTAGAGTTGTCATGTATGACGATGTCAAAGTTTTCAGGGGTATCGTTCGTTTGTATTGCGAATGGAACTACAAAAGTTTTTTCACGATTTAGTGATAGTAAATTAATGTCGAACAAAGTCTTGAGAGTGATCATGTCTTCGGTGGATTTCAATTTTACTTTTTCCTTATTTTCACTTATTATTAATACTCGGCATATGAAGTAATTTGGACAAGTAGTGGTAAAAAGAAAATGGAGTTAACATTAAATAGGATCGGTACAAGCACTGTACCTTGAGGGATTCCAAAGTCTGAAATTTCCTAATCACTATTAACGTGATTGATTTTTACAACGTGAGGGCGATTTTTTATGTAGTTGGTAATCCATTTAATTGCATTTTCTTTTATACCAGTATTATTTAATTTTTTTAAAAGCATCTCATGGGATATGCTATCGAAAGTAATAACGTTTATCATCAATAAAGGTCGTGCAATAACCAGTGAACTCACCCAGGTCTAACCTTGTGTACTTCCAAGTGTATTCCATATTTTTAATAACTTTTATCACCAATAGTGATAAAACTAGTTACACAGATAAAGAAAAAATACATTGTTGTTGGTATTATTAAAAAATAAAATACAATTGTTAAAGATTTGTGATTTGTAATGTGCACAAGCAACTTTATTTGTTTACCTACTTCATCATACAAAAATCTCAAATGTAGGTATCTGCATTGTGAACACTGCAGCAATCTGTGTGGATCAATCCAGAACATAGTCTGCAGCTGTACCCGATTTCATTAATTTGTCATTAAAATTATATCAGTCCACAATGGAGTTCTGATACCAATTCTGATGTATGGCAGTGAGACATGGAACCGGTAGAGGAAGGATGAAAGTAGACTGAATGCTGTAGAAATGATATCTCTGAGGCGAATGTGCGGTAAAACCACGTATGATCATGTGAAAAAGGTTGAGATTCGTAAAGAATGCAAAGCTTATGTAAGCGTAATGAGTACGATTAAGAAAAGGACAGTCAGATGGTTTGAGCATGTAGAGCGAATGAACGAAGAAAGGAGTGTAAGGAGAACATATGACGTGAATTTGAATAGAAGAAGAAGCCGGAGACGCCAGAGAAAGACATGGTACGATCAAGTGAATCAAATACTCGAGTCGGGCCATGTCGGAGGTCGAAATAACAGAAGAGAATGTATAAGACAATGAATGAATGTGAATGAAGCAAGACGTGTGTGCCAAGATCTAGTTATTTGGCGATTCGTTCTCTCTGCCTACCGCTGCGGAGGAATTTGTTTCTATTTTTTACAGCAAAGCCTTAGCTGTTGTTAGGGTCCGTTACGGGTACTAATAAAATTACGTGTATTGAAAAATCTGGACTTAAATAACAATATTGTTTGCCATTGTATTACATGATAATACAGCTTAGACTCAGCACCATTACCCTGAATCGATCGAGTGTTCCAATTTTATTAAACGAACTTTTTAAATAGAATTATTTTTTAAACGAACTGTTTAAATGGAATTATTATTTAAACGAACTGTTTAAATGGAATTATTTTTTAAACGAACTGTTTAAATGGAATTATTTTTTAAACAAACTGTTTAAATGGAATTATTTTTTAAACGAACTGTTTAAACGGAATTATTTTTTCGTCTAATTTGATAACTTAAACATATAACTTTTTTTTTAACAACGGAAAAAATGGAAAAACATAACTTTGTTTGAACAATTTTTTTTTCTTCCTTTTTTGTTGATAACTTTGGAGATACGCATCGGCAAGAGGCCAACGATGTTTCTAACGATTTCTTAAATGGTTCACAGGAAGACGGTATACTTTAGTTTTATAAAAGTTCATGTGGGAAGCTGGAGAGAGGTGAGCACCTTTGCCCTCTGAGCGCCAATCGCCGCCCCCCCCCCGTACGAACACAAAATGAAAATAAAATTTAAAAGTGTTGATAAAATATTTATTAAATAATAAGCAACCGACGGGGGAGTGAGAAACCCCCCTGGGTTGTTTATTCTTCCCGATCCGCATGGATTTAATTCGGTTGTCGCTTTTCTCATGTCTCATCATAAGAGTGAGATTATATTAACAGATGTTCGTTTTTCTGCATTTGATCATAAAAAAACGGTAATGAATCAGAACAATAAAAAAAAATGACGTCTACCTAATTCTAAGAATGCCGAGTACTTCGGAAGAGTGAATTTCAGAATATTGCTTTTACTCCCTATTGAAAATTCAATAATACTTGTTTATACTCCCACATCAGAAGGCCGTCAATATTTTTGTATCATAGATAAGCCAAGTGGAAATTTGGCCGCCCAGCCGATACTTTTCCCGATATTAAAAAAATAGCAAAAGTTGCCAAAGGGTGTTTATCTATCGTATGGCCAGCGGTTCTTAACCGGTGGCCTAAAAGGGTAAACACTAATAACCACTATCATGAAAACACAGAACAAATGAGTCTATATACTACCCCGCCTTTTTCTACTATTTCATGTGGCTACAACTTGACGGATTAGTTAGGGATGATCTTGGGATAAAAGACATCGAAGTAAGAACCGAATACAATACCGTTTAGAAATCCAACACATTCAGTTTTGACATTTTAAAAAGATATAAATATAAAAAAATGTATATTGTAAAATATTTTCTTAGTCCTCACTGGGAGAACTTGTACCGAGGCGAACTACGTATTAGGTAGAGGGTTTTCAGCGACTTCTATATTTCAACTTCAAGGTTTTGGTTGTGTATTATAAGTATCTTCTATGACGAAGTTTTTTTAATACCAGTCGGTTGTTTTTCTTTTCTGAAAATTTCTCGAGCCAAGTTTTGCTGGACTTAATGTAGTTATTAATTTATTTAATTTATTCCATATTAGGTGGGAGTCAGTCGTATAACTTCACAGCTAAAAACCCGGAGATTTAGCCATTCAGAAATATATCTACAGATCTTCAATCAGCAAATTACGTAACGCTTTGAATTAAGTGGATCCCATTTTTTAGATTTTATAAGAGCATCTTTTAAAATACATTAAAGGTACTCTTAGCCTTTATGTATCAGTTTCGTGCATTAGACATTCGCGAGAACCTTATTTATTAAGAGGTATTTCAAGGCAAATAACGGGTAAGAACCCCTGGTATGGGGTCATAAGAGTAGAAATTTAATTTTCTTCAAAGGATTTTATTGTCAACATAACGTGAGCTTTTGTTCAGCACCAATATTGGATTCATCGAACTCTCCGAAAAAATGTTTTATGCTTCAATAACAGGTAGCTGCAAAGTGAAATAAAATACTGAACGGGTGCGCTTTGGGGTATTTTAATAATGTGAGCTTCGGGATTGTTGATTTGGGGCCAAGAAGGCATTCGACGGCTGAAATGCAGCGCAGTTAACCTGTCAGACTGAGAATTATGCGCCTAATAATATGGAGCGATAATAATATCATCTCTTGGCGAGGTCATTACGCTGAGGTTGGCCGCTTGACAAAATCAACATATTCCAATGTCTCCCTTGTTAAATAAATAGTGTTTTACCGTATTTACATTGAAAACAATATCGAAATATTGAATGCATCTTATGAGGAGCATTTTCTCTAAAAAAAACAGATGTTATTCATCTCAAGTGGAGAATTTTTTTTAATATTCTTCATTATTACTCCGTGGGACATAGAGTAATATCATGGAAAGGTGCTTGCTTTGTGTTAGCCCACGCAAGAATTAATTAAGAACTCCCCCTTGGGGCATTGCGGCGTCTTGATGCCTTATTTCCATTAGGAATGCAGGTTACAATTTTAAAATATCGCCACATCCCGAATACACACTTTTCATCCTGTTTTCAAATAAGCTGTCACCCGAAAGGCGTTTGACTCGGTCGCGGTGCGAAGTAGATTTTTAATATTTAAACGAATAAATTAACCGCAAAACCGCATGAAAACACTTTCGGTGCCGTGCGGGGAGCATGCTAAACAGCCCATACATCTCTGCCGGCGATGCCCCGGCGCCGGGCACCGACGGGTTATTGAAAACGGTGTATTACCATACCTTTATACCATCGGGGTACTCTCATACCGCTATAACAGAACCTGCGGGCGGGCAATCACATTCCCGGAGCTCAAACTAAAGTTACACACGAGTCCAGCACTTCAGTACAAATTCACGGTACGGAAATAGCTTTTTGGGAGCTTTTAAAAAAGATTTTTCTACTGTCGGAATATCATCAATCCGTAATATTGATTCATAATAACTTCCTTTTATGTTCGTGCTGCCAGCTTTAGATATTTTTATGTTGAAATTTGTTTGATGTACCTGAAAAAAGTACCTTTGCAATTCTGGAAAGGAACGTTGAAAAATAAATAATGTTTTGTTCATAGAAACTTATATTAATGTAAGGCAGGTATGTAAAAACAATGAATGAAACGTCGAAAAGAGAACACGACGTGGATGTAGTATAACATGCACGGCGGACGCGAATTGCGGGTCTGACAGGAAATAAATTGAATGAGAAGAAGAGACAAATGTCTAACCTTACACAGATGAGAAAAATCCAACCGCCGCGTGCCGGGAACAAAAAAAGAGCCTTGCTAAGAAGACTGTATTCTGCGGAGTATATATTCATGTCATTGCTAAGTCCCTGTAATGGCGGCTAAAGTAGGGATGAAATATTATAATCCACATTTTTCCAAAAGCTATTTCAAAAGAGTTTAGATGAAAATCTATTCATCTTGTTGTTCAACGCACTCGTACCAACTAATGGTTGTTCAATTCTCACACTTAGTTTGATTTTATAACATCTGTGACTAGTTTTACTATATTTTCATTATTTTTAATCATTAAAGACAATATTAACAACTCTCAAAATGAAACATAAAACCGAAAAGGCATAGAAAAGAATAAGATATCGGTAGCAGCTGGGACTCAAACCCATTACCTCAATGTCTATCCGGGACCTTGTACTCTAATCCTCTGAGCTACAGCTACTCTAATCCGTCCCGTTATTTTTAACTGTATCATACTTCGATTTCTAAGAACTGTTAGTATCAACATCAATCAATTCCCCTTGTGTTTTTGGAAGGTACCTTATCGACAAGATTCTACTAAATTTATTTGAAATCTTTGGAGAGTGTCTCGGATATACGAATGATTAAAAATATATTACAATGAGGTTTATAAGGATCGATGATCAATGATTTTTCTAGAACTGAGTATGTTTTCATTATTTGAATTAATTACTTAACCTTTTAAAAACTAAACCTACGTAACATAGTATGTAATATGTGACAATAAATAATAGTAATAATCATAATAAGTAATAATCATGTGATTATGGCGTAGTTTCTTCTAACACCAGTTCGTCAACAAGCTATTTATTGGTTATAAATCTCATTAAAAGACGGTTTTCTGAAAAACGTATTTCCATTTTTACAATCGAATTTTCCATATTTTACCGATGAACAGATTGTCAACCCTTGTCTGCGAGGATCTCCCGACTACCCCGGGGAAATCACTACACCAAAAAACATCCCTCACGTTTCGTCGTAGTATTTAGTGAAATTAAGTGTTCTTATTATGGAGCATAATATTTCAAAGGAGAAAGTATTAAAACAAGTCGAATATTTTGGAAATTATCTGTTATTCGTTGAGTTATTTTATTTGATGAGATTTCAACATATTGTCATGATGAGATATTTCTAACTCGTAGATTTGTATGTTGCATCCAAACGTACAAATTGTAATCTTATAATTATTGTAAGAGTGGAGCGTTTTGAAGAAAATTGAAATACTATTATTGTTTTCCCAACAGAAACCAACAAAGCCGAAGTGTAATAGTATTGTGTGTTTAGATTAACGCATTACCGCTTCAAGAGTCAAGTACCTACACAATTCCCAGATGAAATGTAGTATTTGATTCGCAGTTAATTTATGAAATAGCACTAAAGGCAGTTACTGGCATTGTTCCGGCCCCGGGGCGTCTCCCGACCCTGTCCCGAGGGTCCGCTGTTTATGGTGAGCAGTGTTAAAAGTTTCTGAAGGCGTTATTGTTTACAGAAAACTTTGGGCAATTAGTGCATTGTAGCTTTTGTGTTCTTCGTAGCTAAAGTTTGCGTGACTTCCTGTTACAAAGAAACGATTACAATGTAAAGCCGCGGGTACACTGCTGTAATGTAATGCGAGGACGAGAACGAATAGAAACTTAAAAGCCAAGGCTAACGGCGCAATATTTGTAAGGCAAATAAATGTTGAAAAAAAGGGCGCCGAATTCGTATAAATTGCTTTAATTGACAGAATCAACAAATTCAAAGATAAAAGGACCTGCATTTTAATCATAAGAATGTCGTAAGTGTACATTTTAACGTTGTGTACCTATATATAATCGTTAAGTATTGGAATTTAATTATTATTGTGTTTAATTCGTGGAACTCCATTTATTTAATTTTTCAAAATTAAAGCACATCTAACTTAATAACGTTATTATTAAGTTCTACAAGTATTTCAACTTTTATTATTATGACAGCTATTACAACGTTCGAAACCATTTTCAAACTGTGAAACTTTTTGAAAGGAAATGATATGCCCTATAGTAAATTATTATTTAAACTTCTTATTTTTAAACGACTTCTAAGCGAGATAATTCACGGATAAGAGTTTTTGTAATTTTTATGTATCAAAGAGAAATACATACGTATTTTTAAAACAAGAATATTTTCATAAAGTAGAAACAATTTGAGTCATGCCGTTTTTCCAGTCAAATATGTCTGTTTGTCAAAATCGGCCGCTAAAACTAACCCTCCATCCGAATGTGGCACTGTAATTTTCTCCAAAATCGGAGTTATTCGGTGTATTCATAGTACCGAAAAAAGTTCCTTTTTTAATTTCACAAATTCCTGCATTTTACTATTAATATGTTTCGGCATATACTCTCACCGTAACACCCGGGTCCGCTACGTAGGCTGTCAGATTGGCGTCGAACATAGGGGATTCGCACTACAAGTGTTGACTGGTTTCGAAACGCTTGCGGCGTTAGGCATGTTTGATTGATTAATTGGTGGGAATTTGATTCGAGTATTCACGTGGAATGAAGAAAACAGTCTACATGAAAAATATCAATCAATCTATTTAGTGGAATGCTTCTACTTATTGTTTCGCGCTTGTTTTTGTGTTCGTCGAAAACTGTACTTTGTTATTTTTATAATTGTAAGCTTTTGATAATACAGATATGTTTTATACACAAAATAGATTATTTACCCTTTAAAAGGAACGCACAGGGTGACTTTTTCATGTTTTGTTTTATTTTATGAAATCTAGCCTATTCAAACTAATTTTAAAAGAAACTGCTTTTACTTTTTCGTTATATTATACATTATTATTATTTTTTCACCATATCAGAATAAATAAATAAAACTGATGTACCTTAAAATCAGCGAGCAACTGAGATGGCTTGGACATATATTGTTTTGTGAACTGAGCAACTGAGATGGCTTGGACACATGTTATTTTGTGAACTGAGCAACTGAGATGGCTTGGACACATATTGATTTGTGAACTGAGCAACTGAGATGGCTTGGACACATATTGTTTTGTGAACTGAGCAACTGAGATGGCGTGAGCACATATTGTTTTGTGAACTGAGCAACTGAGATGGCTTGGACACATTTTGTTTTGTGAACTGAGCAACTGAAATGGCTTGGACACATATTGTTTTGTGAACTGAGCAACTGAGATGGCTTGGACACATAATGTTTTGTGAACGAAGCAATTGAGATGGCTTGGACACGTATTAAGAGTGCCAGAAGACCAAATTTCTAGATATATTCTTAGTGCTACTCCAGAGGGAAGATGTCCAGCGGGCCGCCCACGACACAGGAGAGAAGCAACTCCCGAGGTTTTCCGTGGAGAGGCTGGGCCTACTATGAACGGTGTGCAAGACAGGGATGCCCGGAGGCGCCTTGTTGATGCGATGGGTCCCTGATCCAAGTAAAAGTAGAAAAAGATGTATGTTTGTACACGGTATTGTTGGCAATACTGAAAGTCGTGGCATGTCGCCACTTTTCCCAACTTTATTTTTGTGTGTGAAAATACAATTATTCTATCGGAAGCATTCTCAAAAAAACCTTGGCGCAAAAAACCCGTAAAAATTAATCTTTTGTATCTAATGTTGACGATACTAAGTAACAATTGTAGCCATCCCATTTCGGTCAGGATCCGGATTGCGTCTCCAGATCATATTATCAATAGATTAACGTTGATTCCTGTCGCCAAAATCTGTACACCACGTCAACCATCTGGCGGATCAGCAACACCCACACGAGGGTTCATTTCCGCTACTTCCCACGGTGGGCTTGGAGAACGCGGACTGACAAAACACCGTACCGCTTCTGGCAAAAGCTCTTGTTAAATTCGACCTCCTCGGAATATATTAGTTAAGGTGTAGATTTTCTTAACGGGTTCCAGGTCAGTAATTTGTTATTGTTTTTCTATTATCCTAATATATTGCATGATATGATATCCGAGGAAGCCTCCTCTTCTGCCACGTTAACCTAGAAATCAGTACACTTAGTACTTACTGAAGTTAAATACCCTATCAACCGTGGCTAGTCAGCGAGTCAGATGTTTGTTTTTATTTTAGAGGTACCCACCTAACTTTAACAATTCTTTGTGTTTTCAAATGTACACTTGAACGTCACTTTATCGCCGATGATCTCATTGTTCGACCCAACAAACTGCTTTTTATTAACTGTTTTACTTTTTATTTTATACTAGTTGATGTGTATCTGGCCTTGCTTGGGATTATCTATTTTTTGGAATAAAATTGTGAATTCTTGCTTCTAGTTTAGATGCCATAATTAATTTGACAGCGAAAATATGCCTTGTGACGACTCTTACTATCTCTAAACAAAGAAACATTAATTTGAACATTTTATTTCATTCGAAACATTTATTTTTTTCAAAATATATCAAACGATAAAAGTAGGTTCCTACTTTTGTATTCCATTTTGAAAATATTCTGCCCAAACAAACCTTCTTCTTTTGAATATGTAATCTGTGGCTAACCAGAATGGTATATCTATGGGCTAACATCAATACAACATAGCGGGTTCAATGTTTTTCATACTAATTTTAAAACGTTATAGCAACAGTTTTACATATTGGATTTCGTTCAAACTACTCTATAAACCTTTTCGGCACTAATAAGAACAAACTGTAGTATTTTCAGCGAAACCGGTCTAGTAATTTTCGAGATAATCGAGGATAGACAGACAAACATTCATTTTTGTATATAGAGATTGTGTCATATTTTCAAAGCAGCCATAGCGAGATTTTTTTAAAAGTAATTCCATTTAGACAATATGCAAAAAATTAATTTCCTCCTTCTTTGCTCACATGCTCACATAATTCTTATATATAACATTACTTTCACGAAAGAAGACGTATTATTATTATCCACCCCCTTCACGCCACGTCAAATGAAATTGCATGTTTTTGTTGTTTGGGGTTGCAAGGGTTGATTGAACCGAATAATAATGCGTCTGCAGATATAACTTATATTAGGTAGAAATACTTTTCGAAGAAAAACATACGCGGGATGAAGCAATTTCATCGGTGAAAACGATAATAACACCTTTAAATTTAACATTTCTTTGAATGATTTCGTGCTTTCGAGTTAGCGATTAAAAAATAGATAAATCCTGATGAATTAGACGCCTGTTATATGAACATTTTTATAACAAGTGATCCTTGAGCTTATTCAGATAAAAAAAATGTAGTTGGCATTTTGGGGTCCCGCGACTTTTCTCCTAAAAACATTGTAAAACAGAATATATTGGAGAGTTAGGGTTGCGGCGGTTTTTTGTCTGAGTGACCACACATAAAAGCCTTTTTTTTTCATTTAATTTTTTTTTTTAAATGTAACCAAAAATTAATTCACTGGAGATCAAAATTTCATTAGCATTGTTTGCTGCAAATAAAGTCAGGAATCACTGATTAAAGTTTGTCAGGTATGTACCTTAACATCCCGTATTAATACGGAACAAAAATAAAACAATCACTTTTGTCTTTTCCATTAATCTATCAACTGTATTTCTTCCACAGCTCAGACGACTACGACCGATTCTTTGCCGTTCCTCGTTGATACTTACCTCTTTCCTCCCATTCCCGAAATTTTATTCCAGTTTTTGAGAATTAGGACTTAAGGCTAAACGAAACGTAATACGCACTCACCTAGTATTACACTTGTATTAATTAAAATGGGCTGAAAAACAGGACGTATTAGGTTAGAAGGAAAAAAAAAAAAAAAACAAAAACAAACAAAAAACATCATGAATGGAATTTCTCATTCATTCTTAAGCGCTAGCAAATGAGAAGCGGCACCCGCGAGACCGCTACTCTCCGGCAACCGTGCGGGTTCAATTAAAACGGAGTCTGTTATCGCCTTTCAAGCCAATCTCATCAGTTGAGCAGGACAGTATTCTCCAACTTGTTGCAGCCCTACCCCCGGGAAGAATTAGCGGTCGACAGTTCCTTGCTTCCTGCTACGACACAGCTTGGTCTGTCTGGACCAGACTGCAAACCAAGCTATATAGAGCGTACATTGCCGCCCGTAATTCCCCTTCGGAACGTGCCTCAGCATAACTCACAAGTGTCGCTTGCATCGAAGACCCTCATTTAGTAAGGTCGCTGTGCAATGGATAGGTCGGGATTTTATATCTAGCTTTTTCAAATCGGACTTCTTGGTCTCTCGCATTCACAAGCTTGATGATTGCTCTCCCTTGAGGAGAATTGCCGACACCAGAAACTACCGTTTCACTTGATTTAGTTTTACGTCACCTCTATACAGATATACCTCTCTACATACTTTGACACAATACTTATATTACGAACTTACGATGGTTTTGGAAAGGAATATTTAACATACTTTATAAATTTAATATTTAGTAATACATAATAGAAGAAGAAACCGAATTATCGTAAATTTTAGTGGGTAATTCAACTATCGGTTAAGACTAACATAAATTCTTACACGAGAGAAAGAATTCATTTTACTCATAAATCTGAAACCTCATCTCAGAATAGAGACTAAGTGGTGATTTAAGAATATATCCACAAATATTAGCACAAAATGTAAATCATCGAATCTAAACAGAGCAATCGCATTAATTTTGATATTGTAGGTACATTTTTGCAACGATTTTTCAGTTCTTTTTGAAAAAATAAATTTACTGCAAGCATTGGGACATTTTGTTCACGTACACAATTCTCTCAGAAAAGAGGTTAACTGAAAGCACTCGGTGCGGGGTTCAGGCACTAGTCTTAGGGGAGTAGAAATCAGCAGCTTAGTTAGAGTACGGAATGGAAAGAGCTACCAATAAACCACCCCCACTTTACATGCAGTTGAGTTTGTATTGTAGTATGTAATATTATAGCGAAACCATTCACTGTACATGTTCTAGGTAGATACCATTTATTTATATATGAGTGACGTTTTAAATTAGTATTATATATAGCTTATACTTTTTATTCATGTTCCTTTTTTTTGCCTCAATTCTATCATTCCAAGAAATATAATTTTCACCCTAAACATTTTTTTAACAGTGACTAAAATAATCAAAATATTGGGTTAATTTTATGTTTATTTTAGATAGTAAAAGTAATCTCTAAATTGTATGAAATTAGTAATACTATAAAGTAAAATAAGAATTCTAACATATATATTAAAAAAAAAAGTGAAGTAACTATGAAAATAAAATTATGAAACTGAAAAACGTAATAGTCAACAATATATTAAATTAAATTAAGGGATCATCTTTTTGGGTGGTAGCGGCATTATCTGCATCCATCGCTCATTGAGTGGAGAGATGAGCCATTCGGATGCAGCCACGACAATGGCGTTGGTTGACTTCCGTGTCCTGTCCCAGAAGCTGGCTAGTTGGTAGAAAAGTAAGGCGGGGAACGAATGGACCTTCCCTTGAGTGGACATCGTAGAGGCACTGCAGAAACTTGAAAGTTGCAGAAGTTGCCTGTATGCATTGTTGTTGCACACTATATATTATTGTGTTCACAGCTCAGATGCGTAAAGGGCAGTGTAGTATGTCTTGAAAAGCAGTTTCATGACATCGTCACTGCAGTGGTAGAACCATTTGAGAACATTTCGGCGCGTATATTAATAATTCTTCTTTGTCTTTCCATGTCTTTCATGTCTTCTGAAAGGATATATCCCAGGTATTTAACCTGTTAGGCCATAAGCAGTATATTTCTTTTTACTCAGATTGGTGGGATATTCAGTGGCTCCTTGTTGTGTTTAAATACAACGATAACTGATTGTTTGGAATTGTAGAGCAAATAATGAGAGTTTGCAAACTCTTCGCACAAGTCGTCTCATTGCATTAATCGATGATACGAGCTGAACCATTTCATCCGCGTAGTTGACGTTATTACTCTTTTGTCCGCAGATATGGCAACCAATCCGTGAATCGTTGAGCTCTTTCATGGGGTTGTTTATGTAAACGTTAAATACAGTAGAATTAAAAATACATATTTAAATAGTTAAGCAGGTGAAAATAGTAATGAACACTTCATCATCTTTCAACCAACTCTAAATAAATTAAAACTTTTAAAGCTGACTCGATTGTAAAAAAAAGTATTTAAAATAAATTTGTACAGCAAATCAGTTGAAATATTATAATATCTAAATGGCTTCAATGGAAATAATCAGTTTTTTTTTTAGATACTTTTAAATTTATTTTCATAGTAATAACTACATTTATAACTAACTAACTAACTAACCATCACGCCGTTTCCCCGCAGGGGTAGGCAGAGAGGATGGACCGCCAAACAACTCGATCTTGGCATACACTTCTTGTTTCATTCACATTCATACAACGCCTCATACATTCTCTTCTGTTATTCCGACTTCTGACACGGCCTGACTCGAGTATTCGATTCTCTTGATCGTGCCATGTCTTCCTCGGGCGTCCCCGGCTTCTTCTTCCATTCACATTCGCGTCATATATTCTCCTTACACTCCTTTCTTCGTTCATTCGCTCTACATGCCCAAACCATCTAAGCGTCCCTTTCTTAATCTTTCTCACTACGCTTACATCAGCCTTGCATTCTTTACGAATCTCAACATTTTTTCACTCGATCATACATGGTTTTACCACAATTCGTCTCAGAGATCTCATTTCTACAGCATTCGGTCTACTTTCATCCTTCCTCTGCCAGTTCCATGCCTCACTGCCATACATCAAGGTTGGTATCAGCACTCCATTGTGGACTGCTAGCTTCGCTTCCATGGACAACTTTTTGCTTGCGCCAACCGCGTTCAGTCCTCCGTTAATGGAGTTTCCTGCATTCACCCTTCTTCCAATGTCCCTATCAGTCTTTCCATCTCTCGCAAACATACTTCCCAAATACACAAACTCGTCTACCTGCTCCAAGTATTCATCATTCACAACTATATTGCATACTATTTTCGTACTCTCTCTTTCAAACACTATGACTTTGGACTTATTTACATTCATCATTAGCTCATTCTTCATACATACTTCGTTCATCCTAGATACGAGGGACTGTAGATCTTCAATACTGTTAGCAATCAGCCGCATCATCAGCATACAACAGACAACATGCCACTACTCATTTTCGCGCCAGGCCCACCTCTTTCAATTCTTGCATACAATTATCCATGTATAGATTGAATAACCACGGTGACATTACGCAGCCTTGCTTAACACCTTTTGTGATGTCAAACCACCCCGTAAAATCACCGTTTGCCCTAACACATGCAACGCTTCCCTTCGTACAGCGATGCGATTGCCTGTATAAGATTTGTATTCACACCATACTTAGACAACACCTTCCATAACTTTTTCTGTCAACTCTGTCGTATGCTTTTTGTAGATCTACAAAAGCACAGAAAAGTTTCTGTTTTTTTGCCAGAAACTTCTCTGTGAGCATACGCAACGAGAAAATCTGATCCATGCACCCCTTCCACTCATAAATGCGCCTTGCACATCCCATATTTTATCCTTTGTTTTCATTTGTACCCTTTCAATCAATATCCTACCATACAGCTTACCAACTGAACTTAGCAGGCTTAGCCCTGTGATTTCCACATTCCATGCGTGACCCTTTACCTTTGTATAGAGGCATGATCACAGCCCTTCTCCAATCTAATGGGGTGTAACCCTCCTCTAGACACTGGTTAAAAAGTTTGCATAACCATGTGAGAATTATACGGCTATTTCCTTTAAAGTATTCAGCAGCAATATTATCGAAACCAACAGCCTTACCATTCTTCATACATCTAATTGATCTTTTAATTTCATCCATGCTAATTTTGGGAACATTCACTCCATCGTCATTGATACCTGACTCGCCACTGGAATCTCTATCACTCGGATTGCTTTCGAAGACCTCTTCAAAGTATTTCATCCATCTCTCTTTTATTTCTTTCTCATTCGTCAACATTTTTCCATCTTTCGATTTTATCACTTTCACACATCCACTTTCTGGACCATTCCGTGACCTTTTGACCTCCTTCCAAAATAGTTTAATATTTTCTTGGAAGTGGTTTGTCATTTTGATCCCCTCTTCCTCTTCCAGGCGTTTCTTTCGTTCTTTCACTCCATCACGTACTCTTTTCTTGCATCCCTTGTAAATTTCTTTCGCTCTATTCCTCTCTTCGCTAGAAGCACTGCCAGCCGCTATCAGAAATAACCACGCTTTCTTCTTCTCTGAGACCAGTGCTTTAATCTCATCATCCCACCATGCATCACCTTTCTTTCTACCTTGCGTACTTATTCCACATACCTCTCTAGCAGATTCACAGAGGCTCACTTTTATGTGGTCCCATGTTTCGTCTATGCTTAGACCGTCCATTACCTTATCATTCAGTCTCATCTCTACACAATTTTCATACTTACTTCTTACATTATCGTTTTGCAATTTTTCTATTTTGACTCTAGTTGAGGTCGACACCGTTTTCACTTTAGAGCGCCAGCCGCGGAAGAGGTTTACTCTCGACACAACCAGCAAATGGTCGGTTTCTATCTCAGCCCCTCTGAAAACTCTGGTGTCTGCGGTGACGGCTCTCAACCTAGAGTCAATTACTACAAAATCAATCATTGACCTCTCATTTCCTCTTTCCCACGTATATTGATGGATACCTCTATGATTGAAAAAAGTATTTGATACAAATAGGTTCCACTCTAAACATACTTCAAGCATTCTGTTTCCATTGTCATTCGTTCTTTTATCCCCAAATAAACCTAAAGCTGATTCAAAACCATCCCTTCTAATACCCACCCACCCATTCAAATCCCCTGCCATTATAATCCTTTCATTCATATTTTTTAATCTCATCACATCGCTCACACCAGTCCAAAAATCATCTTTCACTTCATCGCTTTCGGAGTTGACAGGAGCATAGCATATAACTAAAAACACTCTTGTCAACCCGATTTTGAATCTGATCCACATTATTCTCGGACTTACACATTCATATTGCAACATACTACAACTACATTTATAATATTATTAATACGAATTTTAATAATAATATATTACTATTAAAATTCGAATTAAAATAATATTATAACTCTTATTATTTTATTTTTTATGCCATTCAATTTTCTTTATTTTATTTGTAATAAAAATAAAAATAACGTATTTTTAAAAATTTCTAATAAAACTTCTCTTTTTTTATATATTTTATAATAAAAAAAATATTTTTCAATTATTTTTACCTTTATAATTATTTTCTTATCAACTTTCATCACTTATTTTTGATTTTTGTTAATTTTTTTTTGTCTATACTTGTCATTATTTTTAGTAGATAAATTGTTTATCCTGAAGAGGGGAGTTTTGCTCCTGAAACATCTAGATATTTACATATTAAATGAAGTGGTTTAAAACAAAGTAAATATTATTAATTTTATAAATAAATTCTTCATCTTCCTCAAACAATAAAATTTTCCAATCATTGTTTACAGAGAATTCAACTGATAAGGAGTTTTAATTGTGACTAAAGTAATTCATCGCCACTTCGAACCCAGATGTTTGATGTCAACATTTTTGTGAGATGTGAAAACACACGCAGTTTGTCATTCGAATTTATAAATGAATATTTCGTGATGAACGTTGTTCAAGTTTCGCTGTCTTCAAGTATCTTCAATTATCCGGATTTTCATTAATCTTGATTATACTAATGTGTTACGTATCACGTGGAGACAGTGTCATTTACAGAAATCCTATCGATTCGTTAAATTAAGGTGATCCAGGAAATATCACAGAGCAAATTTAATTTTGGTCTGCATTTGGCAATTGGCGTGAATTGACGAATACTGTATGAGCGAAATTCAAAATATGACCATTAAGCAGGTTATGACACTATTTTATATTACTGGGAGGTGAGTGAATAATAATAAATTACTACCGTGAGATACTTTGATACAAATTTACACGCAGAATAGCGTTACTGCATGCAGATATAATTATAAATTTTAGACTAGTGATTTAACAATGAAAATTGCAGTGAGGGATTCCAGAGAAACAAGGAGAAACATCGACATGATCTCGTTTCAGCTACTATTCCTAATTCTACTGGTCGAATACGTGTGGTATATTGCCGATGAACGTAAGAGTGCCTCTGATTCCGATAAAGTGACTCGGGCAGGGTGCACGCGGCCGAAAGGGGGGTGCTCTAGGAGCTTTTCTGATTACATCCCTAATCCACCCCTCTGTGCCACAATCAATCTCTGTGTGCCAACGTTCGTTTCACTCAGTCTTCTCACTGTCAAATCACGGGAGAGCATGTTTGTCAGTATGTAAGAGATGATTGCTCGTTTTGAGACCGCGTGTTCATCGCGACTTGCAGTTTATTTTTTGCTTTCTTCGTAAAATTTAAATTTAAATTCAGACTTTTCTGAAAATTGCTAAAACGTCTATTTTTTTTAACTTTGAATAAATAGTTTGAGATAATTATCAACATTCTAAGAAATTAGACCCCCACGGTTGTTGGTTGTTTGAGCTTCTGTAATTGGCTTCTATCAAAGTTTGTTTAATTTGGTTTTTTCAGCTTTGAATGCCCAAATTTTATCCCGATAATTCTAATTTCGTTTACAACCTAAAAACAATATCTTTTATTTTAGCCTATCCTATAAAGATGTTACGAACTTGCAAAAAAAGTATTCAACCAAATAGTTTCTGCCGACTTTATCTAAGGTTAAAGTTGGTTTTCATGGTTCACAAAATGAAGTGGTAGACAAATGTTTATCAGTCAAAAAGCGAAAGATTCTGGAGAGATAATTAGCGTTTTTCTACCTACCTATATTTCAAACTTACTTTTAGATGTCAGGTGAATTTAAATTTTCTGTTGGTCGAGGATATATGAAACTATTATAAGGCAAACAATGTTGGGCTCTTATTGTTTAATAAAAAATACATTCACGAAGATAATAATATTTACTCCCACAACTCTCTGGATAACGGTGTATATTTTCATGGTGTGTAACAAACCGTTACCATTTTTTTAAGCATAGAGTGAATTACATTGTTGCAAAAAAAAAACTTGATCGCAATTATAATTTAAAAAAATAAGCTATGTTTTTCCTTGGAAATCAACAATCTCATCAAGTAATTGAAAAGCTCAAACGATTCGACTTTTTTTTCTAATCAGTAAAATGAGCCAGGAAAGTTGAAAGCTGTTAAAATCGTATTTTTTGGATAAATATTTCTAGAGTTTTTGGAAACGAAAGTTTTGTTCTGTAGAATGCTTGCCGAGTTTTCATACATGTAAAAATCAGTCTTCATTCCTCTCTTGGAAACAATATCTCCGAAGTACATTATTAAATACAGGTTAATAAGAAGAAAACGCGTCGTGTTTTCTTGTAAAAATTTTCAAGCTGAAAGCTTTTTGAAAGCGACAATAAATTTTCATAAAAGCAGATGCGTATAATATACCGAGAATGTTCTTTTCAGTTCCAGCCCCGTCGCCCGGCGCCCGTCGCCCGGCGCCCGGCCGCCAAGTACGTCGGAAGAACTTTTGTCAATTCTCATTGTTGATATTGCAAAATTAGCATAGAAAGTTGAACGATGTATAAATTATATTACATATATTTAAAACCAACTGATTCAAAATATTCAACTACGAGTCGCCACCACTAGAATATATTTTTAAAATAAAATTTTCCCCTCAATTTCAATTTTATACATTTATTGAAGAGCTTTGACGAAGGTGCGCTTGATTTAAAGTATAAGATAAAAAGGTATGCAATATCTGGTCGGTGAATTAAAGATTACAGAAAAAAACTTACATTACATATTGAATATATTATAAACGAATGCAGTAGATACAATTGCAACTTATTAATTACTTTTGGAAATCAGGTATTTTTACAAAAAATATATATATACGTAGATCACGTAAAATTACAACACATCATCACACTCATTCATAAAGCAGTAACACATCTTCAAAGACGTTCCAGAACTTAATATGTTGATACAATTCCAGGAGGAACGCTGCATGTTTGTCTTGTACAGAAAGTTTGTCGAGACTTGTACTTGTACGTCGTACGGGCCGGTGCTAACTTATAGCGGGATGGGACAGGTACGAGTAATTCAACTAACTTAGGAAAAAGCTGACAACTAACTAACTTAGGAAAAAGCTGACAACTAACTCTTGAATTACTAACATTAACGTCGAAGGTAATGTGAAGCTTTCATTCTATTGTGCAACAATATAACTAAACGTCAAATAAATATGGTGAAAGCCATATTTTATGGAACCTATCCTAACAACTAACTTTATCACAACCCCGACTTCTTCACTAAAGAAAAATATATAATATCACAAAGTTTTCATAGTAATTGCATGAACCGTTAATAAAGCATAAGAGATATAATTCAAACTCAGTAAATACACGGAAGGAGAGATAATATAGTGATACTTTCTTTATAATAACAGTTCATAGTAAAAATATATAATATCACAAAGTTTTCATAGTAATTGCATGAACCGTTAATAAAGCATAAGAGATATAATTCAAACTCAGTAAATACACGGAAGGAGAGATAGTATAGTGATACTTTCTTTATAATAACAGTTCATAATAAAAATAATAAATACTTCCCAAATGTAACGTAATAATGACGAAAGATTTTTTTTCACTATGTATCTCTAGAGTACATATATTCATCGCTACAGTATCTATTCTTTAATTTAAATATCAACACTGAGAGACATAAAAAAAAGTGAAACCCCTACGTTTTAAAAACCAATTTAATTTCGCCAAAAACGATTATCTCCATCTATCCATCCATTAAAAATTAGGCGTTATTTCGAATTGTAGATGCATAATTATTAGCGCATTAGCTACATGGGTGCAATGCAGAGACATTAGTTATTAATATTACTTGAAGTAAATAAATATTTATGGAAAGTGACACTAGTGATCAGTATTATGCATGGATGATTAAGAAATTCAAACGAGAGACTTGAATCGTCCTGTAAACAGTTTGGATATAAAATTTGACAAGAATTATCTTCTTTCCATATCACTTTTAAGTTCTTAATTTATTATTTTTTGCATAAATTTTGCTGAAGAGAAAAAAACAACACTTCACAGTTCGGAAATCCAAAGGCCCGCCCAGTGGGGTGTGTAAGTCACGCCATGAAAAGACAATCCTGTAATAGAAAAGCTATACAATTCTGGCCTCCCGTCTATGCAGCGAATATAGTATATTAACGTATAGCCTATAAAAGATACTCGGAACAAGTTTATAATGCGCCACCCAAGTGGAAGTTGTCGCCAGATGTGAATAATTTAATATCGAGGTTGACATTAAAAGCAGATGCGACACGCTTATAAAAACTACAGTTTCCTGCAGAGAGTCGCCGGTCTTAATGACCCCTCCCAGTCAACTGAGAGCTGATGTTTGTTCTGGAAATATCCTCTTCGGTGTTCGTAATGATGAATTTATTCAGAGATCTGTAATTTAAACACATTTTAATTACTTCTATTTATAATTATTTTCTGTTGAGCTATTTGAGAAACTGAAATTATATTTAAATTCCTCTTCTAATATCGTTACATGAACGCATTATCAATATAAATCTAAATATGAGATTTTTGAGATAAATTTTATAGGAACAGCCATTTTACCACATTTTAAATCGAAAAATATGATTGAAATGTCCCAGAAAACACTATGAAGAAAAATCCCACATTTACATTATGAAATACCATTACAACTAGGACTACCAAAAATAATTTATGTTCACACATTACCATTACCTTATTATAGATTATATGCATATTTTTACTAGCGCAAACCTGTGAGAAATCACAGGATATTGTGATGAAATTGAAAATTAAAGTTTATTTTTATTTTTATTGTATAATATTCATTATATACAGTGGGAACTTATACCCGCTAAGCCACTGCAAGTAGCTTATCAGCAGGAGTTTATTTCAACAATACAATATAATACAACAATAAATTACAATCATCATACAAATGTAGGGTAAAATTATTATATTTAGGCGCATGCATGTTGTGCTCAATGTACATAAGTTGAAAAAAAGAAAAATAAATATAAAAAACTAAACATTTAAATTGATTTGAATGGAACTCTGCTTTGGATTACTTCAACAACTGTTTTAAGGACTGCAGCATAAATTCATTTTGCACTTAAAATAAGAACTGATTATTTTGAATTTTAGAATGAACATTACAACTGAAAATGTATCGTTTATAATAATATGAAACATTACTTAGTATAATGCCATTATTCGGAGTTTGGAAAATTGTATCGTAGTTTATTATGACAAACTTTTTTTAATTACGATAAAATTTTAATTGTTGATTATCTCAAAGTAGTATGCGATGGTAGGTAATGCATTCAAACAGCAATAAGCAACATGGTAACTACCTAGATATTTCAATAAAAAAATTTCACTCCAGTGAGACCCTCGCTGGTAACGATGGTAACCACACGAAAACCGAGACCGCTCACCGCGTCCGGTTGTTATTTTAATTTTCTTCGGCAGCCGTAGCATTATGGATGTGAAGCAGGGCAACCGATTGCAACGGTTCAAGACACCCCTAAATAAATATACATAAATATCTAGGTGTTATTTTATTGGATTATTGTTACTTGTTTGCGAACAAGATTTGTGTTAAAGGTAAGTGAATGATTTCTATCAAATTGCTACCCAAAGCCATTAGAATTATAGCATCCCTATTAGGGAATACCAGAAGACGTGTGTGGGGGGGCGTTAGTAAACATACTTAAGCCATTTCGGGCAGTATTATTATTTGTAATATTGGTTCTTTATGGCGATACTAAGAGCATGTTATTCACTGAAAGAGGTACTTATTTTCGTGGAGTAATTTCTTGAAGTGAATGAACAAGTTTCGAAAAATATTTATAAATTTATTAAAAAAAATTTATTGGAATAACTTATTGAATGGATGGTCAGTTGATGAGTTGGCATCGCGTTTGGATCTCACCCAGGGTGAGTTCAATTCCTCGGCTGGCTAAGTCCTTCATCACGACACAAGCAACATTTTAAGCTTACTATGATGGTAGTAGGAGATTTTCAAATATTGTCAGGTTATTCGTAACCAGGGTATATTTGTATTTCTTAAAAAAAATAGCCACATCGAAATACTTAAAAAAAAAACAAGATACGAAGTTTAAATGGTTCAATAAGTTATTCTAATGAAAGTAAAAGTATTAATCCTAGATTTGTAAAAGCAATTAATAGGTGTACCATATAATAAAAAAATTGGTAGGTAAATCCGAGAGTCTATTTACATTACAAACAAATTCTGGTAGCATCTTCCAGTCATACATATAAACATAGGAGCTAAAAAGTGTTAATAATTGAAGATTGTAACAAACCATCTTAGTAAAAAGCATATTTCCGTGCGTACTGAGCGTTATCTTCCATCTTGAATACTTTCTCACTCCCGCATCGTTTCGTCTCTCACTAATTAGGACGAAGTATGCGATTGGTTACCTTTTCACCCACGCCGCTCAGGCTTAGAGATGTGACCTCGTGAAAGGAATATCGCAGCTGTGATGACCTATAAAATGTCATGTTTTAGCTCCAGAAAGCAAATAACTTCCCGGTGCCCAACGCGCCCCTTCAGCCACCTCCGGCAGCCTGCTTCGTCTGTTTGGAGTTCAGTTAATCCGGCGGGAGAGCAAATTCCCGGTGCCTCACGCGCCACTTCGGCTACCTCTGGCAGGTCTGACACAAGAGATGCTCAGTTAATCGTCTGCTTAGAGTTTAGCTATTCCGGAGGGAGAGCAAATTCCCGTGCCTGACGCGGCCTTTAAAAGACACCTGGCAGGATTGACACAAGAGACGCTTAGTTAATCATCTGCTTGGAGCTCAGTGACCCAGAGAGAGAGTACTAAAGAGTTATAAATATAACCCTTTGGCAGGACTGACACAAGAGACGCTTAGTTAATCATCTGCTTGGAGCTCAGTGACCCAGAGGGAGAGTACTAAAGAGTTATAAATATAACCCTTTGGCAGGACTGACACAAGAGACGCTTAGTCAATCGTCTGCTTGTAGTTCAGTGACCCATAGGAAGAATACTCATAGAACCCTGGTGGTAGGACTGACACAGGTTATCAATAAACCGGAGGGAGGAGGGAACTGATAACGTTCCCTTCAGGAGGACCGATACGGGTATAACCTGATTCTCAGGGAACTCCTACACATATATGTTAAGATCATTACATTTTCCATTATTGTTAAATTATTAAAACGTCGTATTATTGCTAACTAACTTGTAAATTGATTAGACATAAAATAAAGACTTAATGTGTTCTTCGTAAAACTTGTGCATTTATTTAATTTACCCGTTACAAGATGGCATTAAGTCTTAAAATCAAGAATGATATCGATTAAAATGATGGAAAGCAATGAGATTGGATTAGCTCAGATGGATAGACTACTGGTCCCGGATAGATGGTTCGAGTCTTAGTTGCTCAGTCCTTAAATTTTCTGTTTCATATTTCATTGAGATTTGTTTATATTATCGTCAATGATTTAAAAAAAATGTCATTGTTTATTTATTATTACTTTATAATTTAGAAAAAGAAATGAAAAGAAAATGTGTGCCTATCGGGGTATATTATATACATAGGTAAATACCTACTGTTTTAAGGTCTTTAACCATCATACCACGGAGGTCGTTAATTAAATCGTTAAAATGCCACCACATGAGGGGCCGAATGTTTTAACGATTCCTGGCTTCACTCGCGGTACAGTTTATGAAAATGTGGCGTTCTGGTCCAGAATCATACCCGATACACTACTAGACTGAAGTGACATTCCCTGACTAGCTAGCTAACCATAATAACATTTTACACTGCGGTACGCATATAGGATGGAACACCACTAATCTCTGTCATGTCACACACTTTTTGAGTTGTTCACAATCATTTATCGTTAAATATACGATATTTTGTTCCAACAAGCCTTGACTAGATTATACTAAAGTATCCGTTGGTAGTCGAGTGGTAAAACGCAGCGATCCATAACCCCGGGGTCGCCAAAAGAGTTAACACGATTTTGGGATAATTGATTTTATTAATGTTCTTTTCAACAATAAGTAACAATAAAGACAATTCGTAACAAGCGACAAGATGACCGGTGATGATGAATGTGTTTGTGTCCAGATACGTCACAAGTGAAACAACGTACAGTGTATTCATTCAATTGTGATATTAACAGTGTATAGCTAAACTGAAAATAAAAGGAGTAGCTGATAGACTAGATCTTTGATTCTGGATCGAGACAGAAAAAAATATCCACTATTATTTTTGAAGTGACCCCGATGAAGTTAATACTATTTGCCTCTACACTGCCGTGGTAAGTAAAAACACAGTAATTACCATGGGAGCCATTCTCCAGAAAGAAGGGGCGAGATTTGTTCCACCTTTTAGTATATTTACAATTGACCTAATGTGCTGATTTTTTGGCAAAACATTTGTGGATACCTTTTTTATATTATCATTATGATAAAGTTTTAAAAAAATAACAATATCTGTTAAAAATATGCGTTCTTCTCTTTTGACTGTTTTTTGGTGTTACATGATAAACATTAACAGTAGCTCCAACAATTGTTAATGTTTATCATGTAATTGTGGTAATTAAAAAAGCAGTATCTACATATATATGTCTAATTTTTACTAAGTTTATAAGTTTAAAAGGATATTTACTTATGTTTAATTAGTAGAACTCCATTAATTTTATTTCAAAAAAAGGTTTTTTTTTATTATGTTAAAGTTTAATTTGACGATTTTACTTAAAGTTTTTAGTATTTACTACATTTATTTTAGTAATAGTAATAAGTATCTATATTTCAGTTATAATAAAAGCTCTTATATAATCAATAATAACTATATATATTTTAGTAATAATAAAATACACTAATTCATAATAACTATATATAACTAATTAAAACTAAACATAATTAATAATAACTAAATGTAATGAATAATAACTACATATAATTACTATACCTGTGCAATTAATAATAACGTTGTGTAATTAATAATAACTATATGTAATTAATCATTACCATGTATAATTAATAATAACTATATGTTATTGATAACATTTACGTACAATTAATAACAAACTAAACACAATTAATAATAACAAAATGTAATGAATAATAACTACATATAATTACTATACCTGTGCAATTAATAATAACGTTGTGTAATTAATAATAACTATATGTAATTAATCATTACGATGTATAATTAATAATAGCTATATGTTATTGATAACATTTATACGCAATTAATAACAACTACATATAATTTTAAAAAATAAATAATAACTGTATGTAATAAATAATAACTGTATGTAATGAATCATTACTAAATATAATTGTTTTGTTTTGGAATTTGTTTTGTTGATTTACGTTTGTATTTATTTACTAACTTTTTAATTTTAATTTCATATTACCTACTCTAACTATGTATTCATTTTACCTTATGTTTGTAAATACTCCTCCCATAACCACGAGCTACTGGAGCTCAACTTATGGAGAGTAGAATAATAACAAGTAAAAAAAAATCATGTATTATGTTATAATTTTGAATTTTTTTTTGTAATAAATAAAAAAATAAATAATTCAAAAGAGTTATATAAAATTAATAATGATTACATACAATTAATAACAGCTAGACATAAATTAATAATAAATGATAACTATATATAATTACCTAGCAGAACTTTTTTTCAGAACCGTTTTTTAAACTAAATAATAAGTAACAATTATTTTTATAAACAATAATTATTAGCCTGAAACACTCATCCAAATTGAAAAAACCTTCCGAGAAAAGATAAATGTCGCCGACAGGACTCGAACCTGCACCCTTCTGATTGCCGGTCAGATGCTCTACCGTTGAGCTACGTCGGCTTATCGCAAACTCGCCAAGTTAATCAATATATACTAGTGTTTCATTCAACAATTACTGTTTTTATTATATTTCACCTGTAAACAACCAACTTTTTTATATTTGACAAGTCAAAGCATTTTTCACCAATAAAATGTAGACATAATTTGTCTCGACGCCATCTATTGAGGGATTTAGCCGTTACAAGCCTTTCTCATACTAATAAAGTTGGTTGTTTACGGGTGAAATATAATAAAAACAGTCATTATTGAATGAAACACTAGTATATATTGATTAACTTGGCGGGTTTGCAATAAGCCGACGTAGCTCAACGGTAGAGCATCTGACCGGCAATCAGAAGGGTGCAGGTTCGAGTCCTGTCGGCGACATTTATCTTTTCTCGGAAGGTTTTTCAATTTGGATGAGTGTTTCAGGCTAATAATTATTGTTTATAAAAATAATTGTTACCCTTTGCGCTATGCACAAAAATCTTGTCTTGAAAACTTTAGTTTATCAATTAATAAATAATAAGTGTTTCTATAAAGTACTCCAGTTCTTTACTATTTTGACAGTTGTTTCGGCTTTCAAGGCAGTTTTAAAATAGCTTTAAACGCCGCAACAGCTGTCATAATAATAATTAAAAAAAACACTCGCACAACTTGGTAACAAAGTTAAAATTTTTAATTTATTCATAAAAGTATTTACCTGTTTGCATCTTTATTTTATACAACATAAAACAGGTTTTAGAATAATAGAAATACAAAAAACAATCAAGGAAGAAAATCCATTCAAACAAAATATCTAGGTTAAGGGACGCCGTTATAGAGTGAAAGACAGTACGGCAGGAGAATATATTCAAGATGTTAGATAAAAACATAGCATGTTCACAAATGTAAGTATAAATGCAGTAACTTCAAGGTAGGAAATGTGTTTTACTTACAGGAATAGAGATACTGCATTTCTACTTACCAACAGCAACGAAATTGCAATAATATCATAAAATAGTATCGTCTTTTTTTAATACTAAAAACGAGAAATATTAAATTATGTCTTATATAAAACATACGAAATTCGATACTTAATAACTTCCCATATTCAACTCATTTCTGCTAATTTTGGTAATTACTGTTTTTTTACTTAAAAGGGAAGTACATATGTATGCGAGACAGCCTTTTCCATATTGACTCCCATAAAAAATAATATCGCTCCAGAGTAAACACAGAAATGGATTTGAGAGTGGCTATTTGTAATATATCAGCAAGAATCTTTGTTTTGACTCAAATTGTGCAGGAACAAGGCTGACACTAATTTTGTAACTAATTCTGTTTATTGAATAAATTGTTAAAATAATAAGTCGTTTTATTTAAGGTTTCTATTTTTTGCCAATATTTTTACTATCAGAACATGAATAAGCATGTGAAAATACAAAATGTGGTACAAGTATAAACATGTTTACAGAATGACAGTTTAAAGTAGAAAATAGTATTTTAAACTTTATATTTTGTAAACTGTTTGAACTTTTGGTATTTTTTCTTAGTCCTCCTCACTGGGGGGTCATGTGCCGAGGCGGACTAAAGATATTTAATATAATATCATACCTTTAGGTGCATCTTCATCATGTCGTATTTACAGTTGTTTTAAGGATATTTCAGTTACCTCTTTCAGCCAGATTTTAATTCTTGACTTGTACTCGATAAATTTTTCTATTCGTTTATATCTGGATAGCGATGTTTTGGAGTTTTGTTGCAAAATATAATACGTAGTCCATAAGTGGTTCTATAACATAAATTTTTTTCAATGTCAGCTTGATTCTATCTAGTGTTTATAAAATGTATACTTAAATATGTATTTTAGGAAAAAGGTGTACGTAATAATGAAAAACCGAATTAAAGTTTGTGTACCGTGGAAATTTGGATTTTTTTATTCTTCTGGAGTTTCTTCAATCGTCTGCTAGTTATAAAAGTCATTATTAACTACACAAGCAATATTTTTCACTTATCATGAATGTAACAAGAGGATTTTAAAAAAATGTCTGGTTATTAATGGCCAAAATATTGTCATTAAAAAAGTGAGTCTTCCTGGGGCGTCCTCGACTGCTTCCATTTTCATTCACGTGATTTCAATTCTGGGTAAGTGTTTGGCACTAGTGCACTTTAAAAACCTTTGCCTGGAAGAAAATAATTCGGCCGGCAGGTATTACTTATTTCCACATGATATAAATTGTATTATTTTAATCCAAATTCTATGAGTAGTTTGTTTAGTTAGAGAACATCCGTGGCCCGCAGAGCATGGGAAAGCTTAACTCTGGATAGTTCTCCAAATATTTGTGAAGTTCACAATAATAATAATCATTTTCTCTGGATTGGTGTTCCATGAAACTTGAGTGAAATTTACTTGAGGGTGGGGACGTAAATGTATTCCGGCCGGTCTGTGTCTTATTATGTTAGTCAACCTTGGTGGGACGTGGGACTAATATTGCAGTTGCTGAGTTCTGTTTGCGTGTGCCGTGTGCCGTGTGCCGTGTGCCGTGTGCCGTGTGCCGTGTGCCGTGTGCCGTGTGCCGTGTGCCGTGTGCCGTGTGCCGTGTGCCGTGTGCCGTGTGCCGTGTGCCGTGTGCCGTGCTCTGTTTGCACGCTGAAGTGCAATAATTACTTCATGCCGAAGTCGACGGGAACTAAACGTTCGCATACTGCTGTCTTACTAAATGCCCAAATTGTTTCGGTTTTCCCTCGGATTATTTTTACCGTGTTATAATTGGTCACTGCGATGGGATGTTTATTTGTACTTCTTTGGCGGGTGTCAAAAGACGTGGCGCTATAAACCTGGGTAGTTGCAGGCATTTAAAAAAAAAATTCAATTTAAATAAAAAAAAAAAAAATTAATTGATAAACTAAAGTTCTTAAAAACTTAAGACAAGATTTTTGTGCATAGCGCAAAGGGTAACAATTATTTTTATAAACAATAATTATTAGCCTGAAACACTCATCCAAATTGAAAAAAAAAACCTTTCCGAGCAAAGATAAATATAAAGTCCTATCGGCGACATTTATCTTTGCTCGGAAAGGTTTTTTTTTCAATTTGGATGAGTGTTTCAGGCTAATAATTATTGTTTATAAAAATAATGGTTTTTTTTTTTTTTTTTTTATATGTTTCTTTATTGTATAATTTTAATTACATACGATGGGAAATTTTACCCGCTAAGCCATTGCAAGGAGCTCCTCAGCAGGAGTTTAATTCAACAATGTGATCAACGTAAACAAGTTGGAAAAAACATAAAAAAATATATACGAAAACACCATAACAATTACATAATATCGATTTAAATAATATTATAAAAATATCAGTATTATTAAACAAATCGAGAAGAAGAAAAACAGTAAAACATTGGTACAGTGAGGATAGACTTAATATAATAGTAGCACTTAAATAATTTTAAAGATACCCGCAGATAACAAGGAGATATACAATCAAATAAACCATCATATTTGTTCAGTAGATAATGTAAGAAAGAGAAAAACAGGGTAAATACAGCAGATATCAAGGAGCTATACAATCAAGGAGACCGTCATATTTGTTACCATCAATTATTTTTAAATTCGTACGGCAACTTGTTAAATTTATATGGTACAATGTATTCAGGGGTTCGTTGACCATATTTATTTTGAAATATTAGGAATATCATTCCTATATTTTGTGTGAATCGTGTACTGTGTACATGATCCACGACTGCCTTATACGGACATTTCTTCTTTTACTAAATTTGTCTGATATTTTTAAATGGATTTGGCGTTTGGATAGGAAGTTTTGAATAGTTTGAGAATGTTTCAAAGTATCAAATGCATTTGAGTTGTCTGCGAACAGTACCAATACATGTATTTTGATATTCAATTCATTTTTTATGTAATTAGAGAAATCCAGAAGTAAAATTTAAGTTTTTTTTTTGAAAACCTAATTGATTGGGATAATTTAAAGACGAGCACTCCAAGTATTTAATTGGTTGTAAAGATATGTATTTTTCGAGAATCTTTTCCATATCGGGTAATATACTTATCGGTCTATAATTTCCTATATCAGAATGTTTCCCATTTTTATAAATAGGTCTAATAATACTACATTTTAGTTCACCTGGTATTACAGCTTGTGTTAAAACTATGTTAATAAAATGGGTTAAAATTGGACCCAAAATATATTAGTGCCTTTTTGTTTCAAACATTCAGATATTGTCTATGCCGGAGGACTTTGAATTTTTTAGAAGTTTGACAATACTCGATATGTCTGCGAGTGACGCTTGTGGTATATACAAGCATTGCTTTACAAACGACCTTAAGGTCAATAAATTCCCCCTACTCCCAACAATTAATGCTGAAATCAAATATTGTGAATACTTAGATATTAAATTTTAATGTTTGAACCCGTAACATCTAGATTCAAATTCAACGATTTATACTAAATATTTTCATATGAAGCGGTAACTCGGTGATGTGAAATTATAATTTAAAAAATAAAACAATAACTTTGTTTACATCACTTTTTTTTTGATTTATACTAAGTTTGCTAAGTCACAAACTGGTCATAAGAAATGTTTCTTTTTTAATTTTGTACCAAATCTACATTTTCAATACTAATCTATAATGAATTGCCCATCTTTCAAAAAGTAATTTACAAAAATTAATAAAACTCCTTCCAGTTCAATAAAAGCTCCAGAATTAACCACTTTGCTCTTTGTGATCTGAAATGATCCAGAAATGTACATTTTTCAAACTTCGAGTACCTACCTGAATCCATGGTCCCATATGAGTTTCACAATTATTTTACAGTGCGTACATCTGACACCATTCTTAAATTGGATGAATCAATTTTTATCTCCCTTATATAGGTGTGGATGTTGTTGCATAATTACGTGCACAGTAATTGTGCTTTTAATAACATTATTTATTCGCAAGCTCTGATGAATTCGTCGATTGAAAATTATTATTTTTATTTATCTGTTTTTTAAAATCATACTTCACATGTTCGTCTTTGAAAAGTTTCAACCTAATGTCTCCATAAAAAATATTACCACAAGTTTTGTGCCTAAAACTTTTGTAAAATTTCTAAAAATTAGTAACACTAACGCTCTGAAAATGTTTGTTGTAACAAAACGTCCGATTGTTCAAAGTTTACATCCAATCTCTCCGGAAGACGAGGGGCGAGGGAAGACGACCAGTCTACTAGTGCTACTGTAGGGAGCTGTGCCGTTAGCCCAAGTCGGGTCCGGGCTTTAGCGGTGACAGAACTAATCTCCTCTTGTCATTGTTCTAATTTATGCTTCGGAAATTGGACGGAGCATTGATAGAAGACGAAACCCAAAATGTTTTATAATAAGCAGCCTATGTGGCTAAAACCATTTTCGTAGCTGTTTTATTTCTTATAATCGAATTAAAATTACAGAAGGAACCGAAATTTGCGTAAAGTTCAGGATGGTTTTTTTCTTTCATACTTCCGGAAAATCGTTAAATGTTCTAGTGGAGTAAGAAGAATATTGCTTTATCTATTTAACGTTTCATTAATATTTTGGATTGTATCTAAGGCCTTTAGAATGTCAATAGCAAAACTAATTTCCAATTTTTCTATAATTATTTTCATCTCAAATAGAAAACAGTTAATTTGGTTGTGGTTAAGCAATAACGTTTTCTTCTCATCTAACAGAAAAGCCATCTCGGCAATAGGAAGGTAATCAGTGCCCTTTCCCAATACAATAGTAGGAAGTTCATTCGCTTCTCGGTCGACCCTTTGTCGCAAATCTTCCCCGTTATTAGGGAACTACATGGGTCTTCGAGGTTCGGAGATAATCTCTGAAACCATCGAATAATCTGCTAGCCTTAGAGAGATCACCGATAGAACTCATCTCTATCGAATTGTACATTCGAACTAAACTCAACCGCGTTCTCTGTACCGAATCTCGGACCATTACGTCCATTGAGCTCAAATTTAAATGGAATTTGAACACTTTTGATGGGAGCTTACTAAAATCCTTTGGAGATATATTTAAGCTAAGACGTATGCGAAGGTTGAACCCAATTCCTACATTCGAGTAGAATTTTCTTTAGATAAAAAATATTGGGTGTACTCGGCGACAAAGAAGATTCAGAGATTTTGGACGAAGTAAAAAATCAGTAATCAGATTAAGATAATTTCGTTCAAAGTTCTGATATTTGTCGATATCCAGATTTAATAATTAAATATTATTATGGATCGGATTAAATATTAGTATGGACCAGTGAATGAGCACACACTTAAAATACATGAATGTCGAAAAAAATTACCTCATTGCACTTGCCCGCATATAACCAAAGCTAAAAACATTAAATATCTTGATCTTTTAATTGATGATAAACTCCGCTGGGTACACATTAACGGAACTTCAAATAAGGTATTAAAACTCATATATTTCTTCAAAAAATTACCTCATTGCACTTGCCCGCATATAACCAAAGCTAAAAACATTAAATATCTTGATCTTTTAATTGATGATAAACTCCGCTGGGTACACATTAACGGAACTTCAAATAAGGTATTAAAACTCATATATTTCTTCAAAAAATTACCTCATTGCACTTGCCCGCATATAACCAAAGCTAAAAACATTAAATATCTTGATCTTTTAATTGATGATAAACTCCGCTGGGTACACATTAACGGAACTTCAAATAAGGTATTAAAACTCATATATTTCTTCAAAAAATTATCCTGTCAATCGAGGATCTAAATAGAGTATATTATGCTTTATGTCGCTCTCATTTGGAATATGGAATTTTGGGATGGGGCTCAGCTGCATCAAATTACATGAAACCATTAAATACAACCCAGAAATGCATCATGAAGACCATTTTAAAGGTCCCCATAAGGACGTCAACGACGGAAATTTTTAAACATTTCAACGTTCCAAGTATCCAAAAAATCTTTACCTAAAATATTTTAGTTAATCATCTTAAAAATGAGAAAATGGCTAGGACTCTTCATGACCATAATACCAGAACAAAGCAACTAGACAAGATAAATATACCTAATGCAATACTACTTTTGGACAGAGCTCTGAATTTTTAGCTGTAAAATTATATAACAAACTCCCACTTAATATAAAAAAAGTAATTCAATCAATAATTGCATTCAGTCCATCAACACTTGGCTTGAGGAAATACCAGAACAAGAACTGACTACTATTCTCAAAAAAACGTCGTAGAAATTACTGGAAAGACCCTATCCTAACCTTGAAGTTGAAATATAGAATTCGCTGAAACCCCTTTATGCAAAACCTGGTCCGCCTCAGCACAGGATCTCCTAGTGAGGAGGACTATGAAAAAAATCTATAATATACAAGTATTTTTAATATTTATACCTTACCTTAAAATGTCATAATTATATGGAAACTAATAAAAAAAAAGGAAAAAAAAAATGATTAAAATATCAAATTTAAATTTCCCATTTTGCTTGCGGATTTATTGAAATAATTAGATTACAAATATATGCTGAGTATTTAAACTTAAGAACTTAATCATAATTTCTAAATCATTAGAAATTTTAGCCCCTCCTAATTAAAATTAAATGCAACCCAGTCATATAGTTGAACAAATGCTTAGGAAGCTTTGCTTGGGAAACAATTTATCGATTCGACCTATCTCTCGACTAGCCTGACGGGTCCGAAGCAAGATTTCAAGATTCAGTTAATGGAGGCAATTGTCCGTATCACTGGCCTCATGATTTAATAACTCTCGAACTGATATGATGATATGGGGACTAAGGACAGCATCTCGTGTTGCTAGCGGATTGGGGAAGGATTGATGGACCGTTGTATGAACTGACAATATTTTGAGAGGTGTTCAATAAGACTTTTAATTGATGCTTCATATTTCTTTCACGTGGAAACATTTCACTCTCCTTCGTCATTCTTTTTTTTTTGATAAATGAACATTATTAATTAATTTTAAGCATGCTTTGAAAAAGCTTAAAGTTTTAATATCATTCGGTAAAAAAAAAACAGATTGGAAAAGATTTCAACCATTTTTTATTTAAAGTGATTTTTTATTTACGTTCTCTCGACCACCACACTAGGCTCATGCCAGTATAATGGTGTCGTCCTTGGGAAGAGAGTGGCTTCACCCAAAAGTTAAATGTTGACAGAAGAAAAAAAAATGCTTTCTACCACCTTGAAAAGTATGAATGTATTCATATTTAATTAATACACTTATGAGGAATATTACGATTTATGAGATAAATAAATAACAAATAAAATTTTGAATAAAAATCTAGGAGAAATGACTCTTACTATTTTGTAAATGGCAAAAAAATAAAATAAAACCATTTGATCCATAATAAAAAGGTGGCATTTGAGGATTTGCCACTTTTAGTTATACAAAACTTAATAAAATCGTGAGATGGATAACTGAAATGTGGAATTTAAGGATTTGCCACTTTTAGTTATACAAAACTTAATAAAATCGTGAGATGGATAACTGAAATGTGGAATTTAAAGATTTGCCACTTTTAATGCAAGATTGTTTATTTCACTAAGAGATAAAAAATAGGTACTTTTGATTAAAATTTTGGAACATGCTCATTTCTAACATTATTTAAAGATAATATTGTAGGTAAGTAAGAGTATTCTCATTGGGGAATCAAAACCTCTAATTTTTTATAAACCTTGTAAACTAATAACCAACAGAACGTAATAGCATAAGAGTTTACAAATGTTACTCCAGTAAATCGAATGACATAATTATCATAAAAGTTGGACTTTTTTATAAACTTTTGGCAGTTCCCGTGAGCTGATATTATAATTTTTTTTAAATTAAGTTAGCGAAAAAAAAAACAACAAATTTATTTAAAAAAAAATCGATTTCCTCGATTGGTGTTGGATCTCCGTTACGACACAAGCAACATTACCGCTTAATGTGAGATTTTCAAATATTATCTAATTGAAAATATATTTGTACAGCACCCTTGAGGTGATTTTTTTTACAAAAACGGTGCTATACAAATCATCAAAATCTTATTATTATTTTTATGACGGGAATGTTTGTCTTTCCTTAAAAAAAAACATATATAAACAGTATCATTGTTAGTGGTCGCAGCAGGCTTCTCCGCACATAACTTATAATTTTCCGCGGATCCGACAGCTTTGTTAATACATTCATATGCTTTTTCAAGGATTTACATGTAGCAAATTTTGGATCCAAATGATCTTAAATGTAAGCGTATTGTATAAAATATTCATTAGATTGACACTCTTCGTTACCAAGTTTAACACAATACATACATATTCAGACTTTTGAATACAAATTATCTACATACTTTGTAGGAACATTTTATAATTGTATTTTTTTTTCAAAAAAATCGAATGCAGTACCCAGTGACGTGTAAAATAAATAATGCTTCTCAGGGGTGTGTTCACGACGATAATGCGATGTGGCTGGATTTGAATATTCTACGTGTGATTTATCACGGATATTTTCTGGTGTTTTCCTGTATTATCAGTCCTAAGTAGTGGTGCTTAGAGTTTTTTTTTACTCATAATGTTTTGAATTATTCAATCGCATGATTTAACTTTCGTTTTCTCTCTGCTCGAATTATTAATAGCAGGTACCTATAGACTAAGTATTTTGAGGGTTTTCAGAATTTTCTCTCCGTCTCTATGTATCATTTCCGGTAAGTTGCAAGATGAGCGTTCATGCCAAAAAACTGGGTAATTCGTTAATACATATTTAGAATGTGGCAACGACAAGGGACATGCCACTTTTTAGAGAAGTTTTGTGTAGATGCCACACTTTGGTGATTAGTTTACTGTAAAATGTGAAGATACCGCATTTATTGGGTTATTATTCCCCGAAAACCATGATAATATACCACTTTCATAAAAACGTTAGGTATTTTTCTTGTATACATACCTCATTTTTTGAAAAATTAAAGACTCATAACTTTTCGTAACGACAGCAGAATGGTAGTCATAAATTTGTTACGTTATGTGTAATGCAAAAGCTATTCTTAGAACAAAAAAAATAGAGAAATCATAATAAAAATAAAACTAATAATATGAAAAACAGGTGAAAAAAAGAAAAAAAAGTAATGATAATTATAAAAAAAATTAAATACAAACGTAAGAATTGATTGCATTATATAAGAAGAAAATCTAAAACACCATAAAATGCAAAATTAATAAAGCGCGTTAATTGAGGTACAGGAAAGTTATTTTCAAAGAGCGCACATTTGAATGTCTCCATGCACACCGACAATGGTTGGATTTGGTTCGAAAACGCTTAGAACACCCGCCCGCAGTCAAACCTTACCCCGCAGAAGTTCTACGATACAGTGCACCACTAAAATGAAAAAAAAAAAATAGGATGGATTAAACAATAAAAATTACGGTGCGAGGAAGTTATTTAATCTTAAAAAATGGTTTGTTTTCCCTTTGATTTACCTTCTATCCGACGAATATAATTTTTTCTCTAAATGAAAATGAATTCGATATTTATTCAGATTTTTGATATAACCAGGCATTGGGGAGGGGCGCCCGGGGCGCGTGGTGCAAATAGGGATAAATATTTATTTTCCTTACGAAATGGAATGGTTTCAGCCAAATAATAATATCGCAAAAATAGGAACCAATCTATTGGAAAGGTAACAAATGTATGGTTTGAAATACACATTATACGCTGCGAAATGGTCTAGGTCTCGTTAGACGAAGATGAGATGAAAAAAAAGTGGAAAAGATAAAGTTTTTTTTATATAGTAGTGTTAATGGATGAAAGAGAAGGATAATGGACAGAGGAAAGTGAAGAAGTAGCTGGCTAATCAGATCTATTCACCAAGTTATTTCAAATAACGCTTCAACTTTGACATCTGGATCTTATCAGGGCGAGACTGAACGTTGTATAAACTTTATTTCATTTAAGATTTACAAAATAAACATTACGATACGAAAATGGGTTCAATAAAAACTCTACCGCTTTCATAACAGTTAAACTATTTCATCCCGCATTGCTTTTAAAATACTGATTTGAATAATCTATTCCAGGAGACGCGGTATATAAATATACACGCATTTGAAATCGAGGATATGAACTTCCGTTGGACGGCTGGCCGCCAGATGCAGCGAGCGTGATGTCTTGGGACGCTACCGCCATCGCCGCCGCCACAGCAACGCTACCGCTACCGCTACGCCGTATTCAGCCGCCACAAGTTGAATTAATGCCACCGCTAAGCAATGGTATACGATGCACTAGATATGCCATCCAAATAATAAACAGAGATCACTGGAATTATGGTCTATACCGATTTGAAAGAAAATTGATGTCGTCAATTTATGTAAGAAATTTCGACTCTCGGACACCACAGACTTTTGATTATCTGTTCAAGAAAAAATTGCCATAACTACTTAATTGTTAGTTTGATTATTTTCATTAGAAGCGAGTTGAGTGAAATAAGTTCATCTCTTCAGTGCATCCACTAGTTAATTGGGCAGAATTGGGAGAGTAGTGTTTTCTTGTGATATCGTTTCTCCAGGACCAGTGAAACTATGGCACTGCCATTTTGAACAAACAGAGGACTTGGAAAAGAAGACGGGGTCTCAGTACGAGTAAAGCGCTCAGTGAGGCCCACGTTATCAAAATATGAAGTTAAAAAAAAAGGAATTATGTCTAATAAAAAATAAATATTTCGCTACTATATAAAGTACCCCCCTTAGTGCCCGTTCACAAGTTCTAGGTCCATGAAAAAGAAGAAAAAAATTATGTCACTTTATTTATGCGTCAGGCAAAATTGAATAACTCTCAGTGAGCCTTAATTAAAGTATGTTATTTTGTCATAAGACAAATGGATGAATTTGAAAATAATGTACTTAAAATGAAATAATAATTTTGTACCACTGTTTTAATAAATAAATATCTACTTGCTTCGAAACCATTGGTTTTTTGGTCGGGATACAATGTGTACTGAAAAAAAATGACATATAAGCATAGACAAAAATAAAAATAAGTAGTGAGAGAAGGTAAGTAATTGGGTTATAAATATTTTTTGAAGAAGTATTGTATTTGACTTTGATTTATTTGTAATATAGCAGGATTAGGTGGTTTCGGAAGTGCAGACATGTTAGAAAGCAATCGTTTTACGGCATTTGACCGAAAAAGCGAAATAACCATAACGTGTACTTGGTTTGTTATTATTGTTTCTCGCCAAAATAAGTCGTGGAAAAAATATAAAAACGATTTTATTTTTATGTTTCATAATGGCTATTCCGGTTCTTTCTATATGGATGTCTCCTGTACCTTGTCAGCAAGTGTATGATACAGTGTTTATCTCTGGTGGGTATATTGGACGCTGGCTGTGCAATGTACATTATCACGGTCCACCTACGTAGTAGCAAGAGCGTTTTGATAGACTCAATAACTTGTCGGTTGACCAAGCCCCGATGGACATCTCGTCTGCCAAGCGCCTAGCTCCCAGCGCCCAACGTCTGTCGCTTCTTTATGAAACACATGATGCGCCGGAGTTTAGGTTGAAGAAGTGTAAAGAATGTGTGTCACAAGGGCCAATCTACTATTTCCCAGATCAATGTCTTATATGTCTTATCAGCAAGTGTATGATACAGTCTGAACTTTAGTGGGTATACTGCACGCTGGTTGTATAGAGTAGAGTATCACGGCCCACCCAGGTAGCAGCAGGAATGCCTTGGCAGACTCCGTAGCGGATCGGTTAACCGAGCCCTGACGGACATCTCGTGTGCCCAGCGCCCAGCTCCTGTCACTTCTTTATGACAAGCGTGGTACACCGGAGTTTGAGCTGAAGAAGTGTGGAGGATATGTTCAGGTGCTTCCAATCATAAAGATCGAAAGTTTCTAAAATATTACCAAATACTACCACGTCTTATTATCAAACTAACTTAATCTAATTAACAAACACGTTGTTTCCCGGTAAGGGTAGGAAGAAAGGGAAGATCGCCGCACAACTCGATCTCTCGGCATACACTCCTTGCTTCAATCACATTCATATATCGTCTCAAGAAAATTAATATTTTCAGAAAACAGAAACAGAAATGAGCGAACCAAATTAGAAACTACTACGCAGTGGGAAAAAGGCAAGGAACACTAAAACAATTATCACTTTGTCAAAACATTTCAAAATGACAATTTTTTGGCAGCATTATCCAAACCCAAGTTCATGCTTACCTGGTATTCTCTTAATTTTCTAGTCCAAGTGTCAGGCAACCGAGTCCCCAGAAATAATCCCGTAATTAGATTTCGACGTGTTTATTTTCGATGATGGATTGCTTCTTAGGTAAGGGCTGCTATGGGAAGACTCACTTTCTTTTTAGTCCTTAGAAAAAGTTAATAAATAGTTTTTAAAAATAAATTCAAATATTCTTTCTAGACTTGTAGAAAAAGTCAATAGATGTCTAATATAAATAAAAATTGGATAGGTATATCCGAGACTCTATTCAGATTGCAATTGTTGCCGAGAAGAACTTTGTAATCGTCATTAGGATTGCAGCCAATGTATGGGATTTAAAATGGAGGATAATATTGACAAGTCTTGAACTTGAAGTATGATATCGGTGAAGATGGCGTTAATTGAACTGGTCTCATTAGATTAGTCGGTAAAGCGGTTGTCCCGAAAAGACAGAGGTCCTGGGTTTGAGTCACAGCTGCGACTGATACCTTTTTTTCTGTTGTTTTTTTTTTTGGTTTCGTGGTTCATTTGGGATGTGTTAATACTATCTTCTTCAATGATTAAATATTACAATGAGGTTTATAAACTTCAATAACTTATTAAAAATAAATTGAAATAATAAATATGAGGTACAGTTTGACATTTAGAAGTAGACAAAAAATTACGGCGCTTCCATAGTTTAAAAGGTTTTGAATGACAACTCCAAGATGCTTTTAATTTGTTTTTAATTTGCATGCATATAATATATATGTAATTTTCTAATTATATTAGGTTAGGTTATTGTGTGTAGATTTTCTTGCTCTTTTGATGTTTGTACTTTATATTTGATTATTTATACCCCTAGTTAATTGTAAATTTTTATATAGAATTCTACAGCATGTAAGTGAGTATAATTGTAAAATAACAGATATACTATGTAGTATATCTGTTATTTTACAATTATATTAGGTTAGTTTAGTTAGTGTTAAGCGCACTTGAGGTGAACCTTCACAAAACTCCGTTATAGAAAATTGTTCTTATTATTGTTATTATTATTAAGATGGATCATAAAAAAATTAATGCAAGTTAAAAAAAGCACGATGGTCCAAATGCATCTTTTTTACCATGACCAAATGGACTACAGAAATTGGTGGTACTTTCCGAAAGGAAATGATTCTACACCATATGCAAAGAAAATTTTATAATAAAACCTAACTAAGGAATATAATTACATAAAAAAGGGATATTTTTATGATTTTTGAAATGCATCTATGAAAGTACTGGTTTGTTAGATGCTAAATCAAAATCAACCAAAATCTAACTCACAGATCAAAATTATAAATTTAAAACGTAATCTAATAGGAACTATCAACGCAGAATGTGAAAAAAAAATTTACGTGAGGAACCAAATTCAAAGAAAATTTGAGGTGCTTGGTGATGTCACAAAAATGAAATATTATTGCCAAGCTACATATAAAAATAGATTCTGCTTGGTTTTTATACTTCTAATAGACATCGGATAAAAAAATAAAAATATACTCGTAAAAAACAAAAAAAAACTCTTTCTTTTCTTTTGTCAGATTACTGTTATTTTTATACATAAAAAATTGCTTATCATAAAAATGTATATTCTCCCATTGTTATAAAACCTCGCAAAAAAAATACGTACCGTACAATTTTTATTAAAATACGCATTCTAATGAAAATTGGATTCCCTATACACTCGTATTGCCGTTTTTATTAAAAATCACCTCTAGGGCGCTGTACAAATATTACGTCCTAAGCTTTATCTAATTATGTACAGACAGATACGGAAATACAATAACTTGGCAGGTCACTTGGCAGGGCAGAAAAACACAATTATATTAGAAAGGTTAGCTTGGAGAATATATGGTTTTGCACGCAGAGGACACAATATTAAAAATGCTACACGTTGCATGATTTTAAAGCTTCTATTTTATCCTTCATTACTATTGATTACTTTGCAAAAGAACGGTAGGTATTTGTTCTAATATAAAACCGTTTTTTTATTGTTTAAGAAGGAGTGAAGATTTATTTTTAATGATATTAAAACGTTTGAGGATATATATATAGGTTTAAATACGAAATTATAACTAATCATTAATTATTTAGATTTATATATTTAGTTTTTTACAATTTCGAGGACTGTGAAAAGTTTTCGATATTTTGTAAAGCAGTAGCTCGACGTATTTACACACTGTAGGTAACATTAAGTAAATACTAATCGTCTAGCCCAGCTATGCAATCTGGGTGTGCAATTATCCCATTTTAGCATATAATTATCTGAAAAGATGGATTTTAAGCTTAGCTCTAATTCTAGTTTTCAATCATTCTTAATTCATGTGGCAGTTTACTCCAGGCTTTAGGGCCTGACGCTTCGAAAGCACGGTCACCGAATTTAGTGCCTGGTGTGCGCTTTGGTTCTTTCAATCTTTCGATAGTAATATGTGTACCAGTCTGACGATGACGAAATCGGTTTGAAACCGGTTCGGCCTACCAATAAAGACTGGAACAAAGTTGAAAGACGTTGTTATTAAAATAATTACAATGGAATTTCACTACAAATTAAAAGATATAAAAATAGAAATTTTAAGAATGCTTTCATCGCGATAAGGAAAATTATTTTGATTCCCTTCATTATCACTTACATATTCGTATATGAGTTTACTAAAAGTCGTTGATGGTCAATTCATAGAAAATAAAATGTGTGTTACCACATCTGATAGTGTGACCTAATACCTAACACGTCTAATACATAATATGTCTTTTAGTACACGTGTTTCATTCCGATCAACGAAAATATTACAGGTACGCCAATCCGCCATCGAGAGAACCTAAGGTGAATCTGAGTGGAACATATTTGAAATGCACTTCAATGAATCCGGTACTGCGCTTCGTGAGAATGTACGTCGGGCTAATTGGAAGAGATCAAAGATACACCACGTTAGGGAGGCTGCGCTACTCCAAGATGCAAAATGCAAACGTGTCTAATTAAAGTCACATATACCATGCCGGAACACGCCTTGCAACTACTTCAAGAGCTTTAACTATACAAACTAAATATAATTTTACTTTATAAATCAACGGTTCCAACGAACAATGTCGGATGCGTAAATTGGTAATTTTACATAAGAGCTGTAGTAGTTGCAATAATAAGTTTATGTAAAATATAAAAAACGAAATTATATTTCTTTATCTCAAAATAATAAAAATGTAGACGTGAAACTCTAAGCACATAGAAACTAATCTTTAAACAGCTATAATAAGAAGATACCATTGGCACATCCGACATTGTTCATTGTTAATTTATTGTGTTCATGTTTTATTTGTAGAAATTTTTATTTAAAGTTTTAGAATTTAATAATTTATTTATTTATTAATTTCTATTTATTTTTATAATAAAAGCGATTATTATGTAGAATGATGTGAATGTACTGTAAAATATTTATATATAATAGCGTATCGTGAACGCCTCGCTAGGAGTACCTGCACTGAAGTTTCACGAATTTATGATAGAGTGTAATTGTGAAATGGTTACACAATTATGTTTACGAATAATAAAAGTAAAAAAAAACAATTTATTGTAAATAAGACAAAAATGCAATTTAATTAATTATATTTAATGTAAATGTAGTTATGTTTGATTTGGTTTAATTAAATTTTGGAAAAAAAAACTGTTCTTTTTGATTTTATCCAGATTGAGATATAAAGTTTTATTTTATTGAGCAAACTACAAAAAGAGTAGTATGGAAAGACTTCATGTACAGTATAATAACGCCTTCCGCATAATGTTTGGCATCCCCAGATACTGCAGCGCTTCCAGTATGTTCACGGAGGGGTGAGTTTCCGGTTTTGCAGCCCTTATAAGATCCAGAGTGGCTGGAATGAGGGAAAGAATAAACAGCTCCAGAAATATCCTCATCATGGAAGCTCGCCCCAGTCCAGCCTCCAGCATCGACGCACACTGCAGAAATATATTGTCCCCTCATAATATAAATGCCGCAGCACCTTAAAGGATTTATTTTCATGTACTTATTTAGTTAAATTCTTATTTTTTTATTTTAATTTTTGTTTTATTTGTGATGTATCACCATACTACTGTCTTATTATAATTTTATTTTTTTAAACTCTTGTACGTATTTTGTATACTTTTTTATAACTATTCCATGTATATTTTATATTGGATATGTGGGACTGCACTAACCCCCCCACATACCGGAATAAACATTTATTATTATTATTATTATTATTATTATTATTATTATTATTATTATTATTATTATTATTATTATTATTATTATTATTATTATTTTTTTTTTTTTATTATTTTTTTTTTTTATTATTAATTTTTGTCTTTTATGCTTTTAATAGTGGGTCTTTACAAACATTAGTTGCACTTCCCCAAGATAGAGTAGTTCATATATGATTATGGATTGCGAAAGATCAAAATATATGTCCCTTAGCTGAACTATTATTATTAGAACTGAGAGTCGGTCGTCCCAACGGCTGGCCTCCCCTCAGTTCTCCTCGGATAGCTCAGTAGTGTAGAGTAGTGACTCCGACTCTCTGGGTCGTCGGATCAACATTTCGCCTCATATATGGCCAAGGGAAACAAGTGAAAGAGTCCAGTTCTCAGTACAGGGTTTATTGAGAGAGGGAACACATTGTATTTACATCAGAACATACGATCGATTTAACCGAAAAACACATCCTAACTATTGTATACTGAATCTCTCTCTCTCGGGAACTAAAAACTAAATCGGGCGTTTACGGGAGGCAAATAATTATAGTAGCACAGTTAATAAGGGGTTATATACAGTTTACATGGTCAATGGCGTCGAGATTCATGTTCTTCCACCGTAGATGCGTAATGCAGGGGAACACGCAAACTCACGCGACTAGCATTTAGTAGGTCACCTGGAGTTTAACACTTGTTATCGACATTACTAGTTAGATTTCTATGTTCAGCGGTATCCCATAAGGACAAGGAGTTTACAGTGCCAAAGGCGAGGTAAGTGTGATGATGCCTCACACACGCGCAGTAGGTCATTGCCAAAGGCAGGTCGCTCTGTCGTTTACACACAACCTATCGGTACCAATCACGGTGTTTTTCTGGCAAGCCAAACGGCACCGATGACGGGAAGAAGTCTCGCCCCCGGTGGCGGACCCCGGAACCAGAACCATAATAATCCTCGCGTATGAACGATAGTCTAGAATGCATCTTAATTGTAGTGAATTCGTTACGTAACAATGTTTAAAACTTCTTACTACCCCTCAGAATCGAAAATTCTTTCGAAAATTAATCAATCTAATTTTATTACAATAAAAAGAGGAAACACACTGTAAAACTTACCTAATATTTAAATTCGATGATCGTGTATACTTGTTGTCCTTTTCTCGCTAAAAGTAATAATTAGGCATGACCAAGACAACATTCTGTTCCTCAATAACGTTTGGCAAGGACTTCACTGTCAGAAGTGTATAGAAATGCATCAATACACACAATCTTAAGCTTATGTTCTTTGGGTTAACTGTAATTTTGCTACCTATATGCATTGATATTCTGATATCAGTAAAGTTTTAGTGAATTACTAGTAGGTATATTTAATCCCAGTGGGAGTTCAATCAAACATTAATAAAGGGAAAAAAATCCACTCGGTTGGATTACAAAATACTTAGAATTTCAACAGAAAGAAACTGAAACCAGAAAATATTGCTCCTTAATTAGTGTAATGCATGTTTTTTCCAACCCGAAAATCTCATAGATATATAAGAAAATCCCGTGTTGATCTTTTCCATTTATAAGTATTTTACCCTATGTCTAAAGGAATTTTATCACATCACAGCAACCGGCGATTCGGCGATTAGTTAAAACGTCTGTGACTTAATATAACTTCATAAGTTAAAAAAAATATGTATTGCCGGTAATCACGATTTAGGTACAGATGCTGGCATATTCTAGAATAGGGCAAGAAAAAAGTAGCATCTCCAGCTATTAACTGATTTTAATTACAATTTAAAACACGATAATCACAGCAAAATAATTTGTTAATTCTTCCAAATACTACTACTTACAAATTCGGGATTAAAAAATTCTATAGTCGCTGCGCTCCTGGGCTGTTCACAGATTTTCAAAATTTGCACGTCTCCCGCTGTAGCGCTGTAGTAAATTTTGTACGAACTGTTTCATAGGGCAGGAAGTCTTATATGTGCGGAATTCAAAATAAACATATGGGATTCATTTCGGACTTGCTCTTGGGCAGTATTGGTGGACGGGTAGATTTTTAGCACGTACTTTGAATGGCGCGCTTTTTTAAGTGTAGTTAAATTACAATTCAAGTTCGTTTTAATTTCTTATATTTTTTTCTGGAGGTTCACTGAAAATTAAATAAAACCACCACTACGTATATTGTGCATCACTTTGAAGCAAAAAAAAAACGCTTTCATCTCTTGAAAGTATGGTCTGGCGGAATATTTTTCATAAGTCAAAAGAATTTCCCTGATATAAATAAAGGCAAGGAGAGTAGAATGCGAGGGTAAGGATGAGTGAAAAAAATCTCATAAATCATGCATGCAAAAACTTAGTATTATCAATATATCGGTACATCTGGCCGATATTACAGATTCCCGCTTGTATCTCTTCCGTTCTTTATGGGGACTGGTCGGGTCCGTGCTTGGTGGGGCGGCCACCGCAATCATATCACTCGTAGTGACACATGTCAAGCCTTTTCTCTGGGACACGGTTCTATCCACTGAACGGATAAACCGAGAAAAACCTCTTGTGGGGGTGTCGGTGTATCCGAAGTAAAGTGAATTTGACTTTACTTCAAAGTTTTAACGTTTTCAAACCTCCGAATTCTTTCTCAAACAGATATCCAAATGCATTGGCCTGCATTGGACCTAGAAGTCCAAAAGTCTTATGTAAATTTAATATGGGTTAGTTGGTCGAGTGGTTCGAAGCCTTTTGGTTTTGGTTTGATTGGGCTCCAATCTAGTCGTCGGGGATTGATATCATCTAACATTGCACAAACCAACATTTCCGCTTAAAATGATGGTTGTAGGATTCGTCTTTCTTTTTAATAATAATAATAATAATAATCGGATGATTTTTATAGCGCCGTTTTTGTGAAAAATCACCTCAAGGGCGCTGTACATATCTTACTTCCTATTCTTACATTATTCTTATATTACATCTATGACATTTTTTTTGGACAGGCTATCATTACACATTATTTATAGACCATATAGAGAGATGCAGTTAAATTATCAAAACTAAATATGGCTTGGTCTAAGTTTTCATACATGTTAAATTGAGAAAAAAAAGCTAACTGTATTTATTCCTTACGATATATTGCAAGACGCTAATACAAATGATAGGAGTTATGTGAAGTTGGGCGGCGGGTGAGAACGAGGGCCGGGGGGACTCGTCCATAGGGCCCTCCAATCTTCTTTTTATAAATGTTATCTATAAATTATTGCCGTTATTTTAAGCTTTTTTAACACCGGAAAAATTAAGAACTTCCTAATATTTCCCTGATAAACTGGAGCGATTATAAAAAGCTGCCGGAAGCTACGAGAGCGCCAAGCATTAAATAAGTGTTATTAGTTTTATTTCAAATCGGTAGAGTTAACACTTCCAGGAATTTGTTTTTCAGCGGTTTAGTCGAAGTTTCCCGACGGGGACAGTGTTATGACAGGTGACATGTGTTGGTTGGGGAGGGTTACGCCATGTACTCGTAAAGCGGGCGGAGCCGACCTAACTGCGAATATTTCATCCCTCGGATGGCAATAGGGACGGGAGATCGGCCTTGTGTTATTTGTATTGACTGCTGTTGAAAAAGTACCATTTTTTTCTAATACCGCACAAGAGTTCCAACTACTCGGATTACGTGAAATCAGCAAAGGCAGGCCTGGGAAGGGATTTCTGGTTGTTAAGATCACTAAACGACTCAATATTATTCTCGTGCTCTGTAGTTACAAAAAAGTGATCACGATTACAACTCAAACCGTCAGAAAAATTATTAATATAATATTTCTTTAACAGTAAATTCACACAGGAGGCTCTGAGGGAAATAATTTCCCTCAAGGCCTATATCATCTGTGTGGAGGCTCTTTTAGGGGATAAGAAGGAGTGAACATGGGTCTTGAAGACACTCATGTTATAGGATGGAGGAAACACAGATAGATCATTCCACAGCCGAGCTGTTCAACAAAAGAACGAGTCGTAGAAGCGACCCGTTCTCATGTGACAAATGTCAACCGTGTACAAATATATCGGGCGCGCGTTTGGTGTGTTTCCCGACTGTGCACCGAAATAAAAGAAAAGTTTTGTTTAAGCCACTTTCTTTGATTTATATTTATACATTATCAATAAACTGATAGCTACTAATAACGGATATATGACCATAATATACTTGATAAAATCTTATCTAGAAAACAATGCCGAATTTTAACAAATAATTTCTCTCTAATAGTCTTCCAACTAATAATGATAATAACTTAACTCTTAAATTGCACAAAATTTTATATATAAGTAAATTTTTTTCCCTGTGCACACCGAAACTTTCGTCAGAAATAAGACCAGTTTTTTATAGCAATAATAACTTTTAAATAATTGTAACGATAATAAGAAACATCGAACCATTCTGGCATCTATAAACTTGACTGTAATAATGGCCGGCAATTTAGGTAGGTAAAACTGCGAGAAATGCCAACATAGGAGTAAAATAACACATAAGATGTTTAACAAGTATAGGTTTTTCAGAATTTGTCGAAAACTTAATTAACACTAATCACACTTTTGTTAAAAATGCTAGAGTACAAGTAATACATAAAAATGGAATGGTTTGCGTCTTAATAACGTAGAAGCATTACAAATATCAACATCAAATATAAATAATAATTTCTGTTTAATCATTGAAGAAGATAATATTAACACATCCCAAATGAACCACGAAACCGAAAAAACAACAGAAAATAAAAAGATTTCAGTCGCATCTGGGACTCGAACCCAGGACCTCTACCTAGCATATAGGTAGAGGTCCTGGGTTCGAGTCCCAGATGCGACTGAGATCTTTTTATTTTCTGTTGTTTTTTCGGTTTCGTGGTTCATTTGGGATGTTTTAATATTATTTATCCTCCGTACTTACATCACAACCAAAAATATATTGTTTAATAATACATCCATCTGGGGAATGTTGCGATGATTAAGGAATTGATGAATGAAAAATAGAATGGAAAGAGGAACATTGGGATAATAATAATAATAGTACTTAGTAAGCAATTATGATCTGACCGCTAAACAATGAACATAGCCAAAGCAGCTTCAAGCGATGTATTGATGAACGGTGGGCGATGCTGACAGTGTCTTCCACCCCGTAACGCGCTCCAAATATACAATAATATATTGTTTTCGTTAAGTTCTGTATGTAAATTGAATCCATTTATTATTTTTTTGTTCACGCCAAGCTCCGACCATTAGAAATCTGTATCTACAACCTTACCACTTTGCCACGGAGGTCATCTAAAATGCTGATTGTAATGGTCTATGTACATACCTAACTTCTTCCAGTAATAACTACTAATTAAAAAATAGGGTATACAAAGTAAACTTTTTAACAATTTCATCGAGAATAAATTATGTACGAACAAGTTTCCATTTACCATCCTTTATGAATCTATTGATTAGGCGTCCGGAGTATCCAAGGTATGTATTTTACCCTGTTCTCGCAACAATATTCCCGAAACAGGCTTCGGACCCTAGCATAAGTTAAGGCATCTGTTACTGGGGCATTTTCGAAGGAACAACATAAACATACTCGTATGTGATCCAAAAATTACTATTATGCTCACCGCATTTTGTTATTAGGAAAATTTTCGGTGCTCGAAATTGAGTCTATTTGAAATATGCAAGAATATTGTCAATTTAGGTATACTCCATTACAGACCCCTTGCCGGGATGAAACTTATTTACGAGGGTTCATAGTCTGTTTAATATTCTGATCCCAAATGAAGCAAAAAATTTGCGCAAATTTTAAGGCACTTAATCTAAAATATATCATTTTAATATTGCACGCTATGAAATGTCTTACACCTTTTCATAGGCGTGCAATTATTATTAGATATTTTATAAATAATGTTTACTTATATCTGGTCTTGAGTCACCTGGCCCCTTAAATGTGGATTTAATTCTAAGTTGGGTGTAAACTTTGAGTTTGTAACAAAAGTGGTGAAATATGAACATCTGATATAATTAGAATGTTTGGATAGGTGAGTGCTTTTTGTTGGAAGCGTGGACCTTGGATTGTCTTAGTTCGTAGGGAATCCTTTATTGGGTTCTTCACAGACTGGTGGTTTAGTGTCGTGACAGTTTTAGTATCCCCGGAGCTGGGTCTGTAACGTGTCCACCCAAGTCATTATTTAAATCACACCTTACCCAAGGCACGCCGCAAAACGATGTATTATTGTGGGTTGCCTCATTCAGTTCCTAGAAACGTTTTTGTCCAAATACGAGAGAGCGCGGATGGCGGAATTTCCACACGCATTTTACACTCTTGAGGTTGCCATTATTTGCCATCATTACTGATGTTTTTGGGGATGACAAAATATTGGATTTTTGTGTTGGGAAATTCTGTGAAAAGAATAGCGATAATATATTCTTCCGATTTCTCCCACAATTTTGTTGTATTCATTTTATCATGCGTACCATTAGTTGCTGCATACTGCAATCATAAATGATAATTTTCATTGAAAGTGCGCCCTCTTTATAGTTCTGCAATCAACTAACCAGCAAGGGATTTATTATTTTTACCCCAGATCATAGAATACGTAGTAACTAATAAATTTGTATATTGGTTCAAAGCCGTCAGAAAATATAGTCGATAACGTACTAGGTATGGTTACCGTCGTTACCGACCATCATCGTTGTTGGTTTACGATTCATTGACGTTCATAGAGATATTCACTTGGAATGCTGTACACTAATCTATGCTTCTATCACAAATCATAACACACACAATAGAATAGACACAATATTTTAAGCAAATGAATTAAAAACTGAAATGTAGTTCCAATAAATACATCGAGTCGCCAAATCTTATGTTCAAACACGATATGTAATTTAAGGGGTTATATTCAGTTTTGGCAGTTAAAATAACGACATGTAATTTAAGGGGTTATATTCAGTTGCAGCAGTTAAAATAACGACATGTAATTTAAGGGGTTATATTCAGTTGTAGCAGTTAAAAAAACGACATGTAATTTAATGGGTTATATTCAGTTGTAGGAGTTAAAATAACGATATGTAATTTAATGGGTTATATTCAGTTGTAGGAGTTAAAATAACGATATGTAATTTAAGGGGTTATATTCAGTTGTAGGAGTTAAAATAACGATATGTAATTTAAGGGGTTATATTCAGTTGTAGGAGTTAAAGTAACGATATGTAATTTAAGGGGTTATATTCAGTTGTAGGAGTTAAAATAACGATATGTAATTTAAGGGTTTATATTCAGTTGTAGGAGTTAAAATAACGATATGTAATTTAAGGGGTTATATTCAGTTGTAGGAGTTAAAATAACGATATGTAATTTAATGGGTTATATTCAGTTGTAGGAGTTAAAATAACGATATGTAATTTAAGGGGTTACATTCAGTTGTAGGAGTTAAAATAACGATATGTAATTTAAGGGGTTATATTCAGTTGTAGGAGTTAAAATAACGTAATTTTCTCTTTTTTTTCGACAGCATTATAAACATTTATTTAAAAACTCTTAAAACATCGATTAGTACGTGTTTTGGGGCACTTGTTAAATTGTTTTCATAGAAAAAATATTTGAAAATAGCGGAACTACAGATGTATTCCAGTTGCGCCTTTTTTAGGCATCACCCGCAGTGGACATGATAGCTCGAGAACGGTTGATCTGAAATCAGAACTTCAAATTTTTTCGTTAGGGTATAATATTGTCTAATCGCTGAACGAAGAATTTGTGAATATTTAATTTTTATTTTGAATCTTGACGGTTTTAACAAAAAGATTATTTTTTCAAGTTGTTAAATTTTAGATTTTTTTTTTGTATTTTTTTTTATTTTTTTATTTCCTTATTGAAAACCCTTCGGTCAGTGACTAGCTATTATCATAATAAACAAGTATTATAAATTTGGTATTAACCGGATTGATAGATTTTTAGTAGTCGTGTCCAACGATAAGGTATTTAAAAAAAAACACGATTCTGATATAACATGTTTAAAGTTTCAAGTTTGTTTCACATTTAAAAAGAATTTATTTGAACTTATATCACTTCGGATCTAATGCTCCGATCTCTATGAAATTTGGGGAGTGTTTTCTTGAGATAGTGTACTTAAAGAATATGCAAAAAATCCTACCATCACAACTGTATATAACGCTTTAATATAATACATATTATCGTTTAAAATTATGTATAACAGTCTTGGTCCTAGACTCTAGGACTCGTCAGAATTTATAAATATTATCGACTTTCATGTACCTTCTATCAAGATCAACCAAGCTAACTCGATTTTTCCGCTAGCAGAACAAATTTTATTTATGTTCATTTATTTGAAATTAATAATGACTTTGTAACCACGAAATTTATTTAATTTATTAGAATGGACTGGTTTACCTTATCACAAGCATACAAAATACGCTGGGTACAAAATCAAATGAATTATGTACAGATCTCTCTGTCTCTTTCTCTGTTTCTGTGTTAAATTTTAATTTCATGCTATTTCACTGTTCTGTTATTCAATGTTATGCTTTGTCTCATTCTATATGTGTATATAAGCACGCACAATGTATTTTTTTATAAGTTAATTTTTTTACCCTGATCATGCTTGTGTTAAGCAAAACCGGTCGGATGTAATAAATTTCGAGTTATAAACAAAGCTTTTTTATTTTTTTTATTTCATTAATATTTTAAGAGGAACGGCTGCGCGGCCTGTATCATACAAAAAAAATGATTTGAGGCCGAAATACTTACCTAAACCTAACGGTCTTTTTTTCATCAAAAAGTATAGTAAATATCTAATACGGATGAGAAGTAATTTATTTATTTTTTATTTAAATTATAATACCTTTAACAATTATTTGGGGGCTAACGGTGATTTAAAAAAAAGTTTTACCCCGTCAACTTTTAAAATATAATGAAATATAAAATTCAAAAAATTAAAAAATATATGTTAAAATGAGTATTATGGTGGACTTTAAATTAAATTAAAAACGACTAATTTACACTGGAACATAATTTTTTTAAATAAACGTTTTTTTATGTTTTATTTTTATTTACGTAATCATATTTACAAAACAAAAAACGATAATTTTTTTAAATATACAATAAACCCGCAAATAATTTTCTAAGTTGCCTCCAAAATTATGAAAAATGATTTTTTTAAAATTACATAGTTCTTAACAGACACAATTTCAAACTAAACAGTGTCTCGAATTAATATCCGATTTTTTAAATCTCAATAAAAATAATTAATAATTAAAAATTGAATATATTCTTTAGACTTTTATAAAAAGTCAACAGATGTCTCATATAAATAAAAAATCAGATATTAATCCGAGACACTGTCTAATTTGCAATTGTGTTCGTTAAGAACTTTGTAGTCATCATAAAGATAGCTGCGAATAATATGGGATTAAAAATAGAAAATAATATTGACAAATCTTGAATTTGAGATATGATATCGATGAAGTTGACATAAATTGAACGGGTTTCATAAGTTAATTTGGTAAATCGATTGCCCCGGATGGGCAATCGATTTACCAAATTTTGGGTTCGAGTCCCAGATGCGAATGACATCTTTTTATTTTCTGTTGTTTTTTTTCTGTTTCATTTAGGATATGTTCATATTATTTTCTTGAATGATTAAATATTACAATGAGGTTTTTAAATCTCAATAAAAATAATTAATAATTAAAAGTTTAACACATATCTATTTAATTGTATCTGGAATAAGGTTTGACTTATGTTAACTATTGTAACTGACGTAATAATAAATTTTAAGTTTTTGGATAGAAGATTTAAATAAGAGTAGAGAAATTATGAAATAAATAAACATTTTCTCATGAATATGCAGATTTTTTAAATACAAAACAAAATTATTATTATCGTATCACGTTAAAAAATTAATAAATTTGTTTTATGTAATGTTAGTAATGAAGTGTAGTAATTTTTGTTAGTGGGTATGTGTTGTGTCTTAAGATTAATTCTTTAACATAACATATAACATATATATACGAGTATATATATATGTATATATATGGGAAAAAGGAATACGCAATATTGATATTTTCAATATCGAGTTAAGGTCCTGTGTACTTTTACTGATTGACGTACTATCGAGAGCACCCCCCATTGCCTTCTAGTTTTCCATTTATTTTTTTTATTTTCTATCCTATGATTATTAGATTAACATTTTTCCATTACAAATAAATTGGGCTGATACAAGATTTTGAAACTGCATTTTTTTATGTAAAAAAAAGGTGCTGAAAAATTAAAATAAAATAATAATTGTGTATAATAACAACATATTTCCAATCAAGACATATTTTTTAATCAATTTCTTCTCTTATATATCTCTAGTTGACTATCAATAAATTTAGGAAACAAACTTTCTTTCAAACATCTCAAAACAACATTGATATTTTTGTTAACAGGGTATGACGTTATAATAAATACCTCCGAGCATTTTTATAATAAATTTCACATTCGAAGGTTTATATCAAAATTAAGTAATGGTTCTAATTTTGTGTTGGATTAGAACAGTCTTAAAAATCTTACTAAGAATAAATGATGAAAAAAAATTATACATTTTGAAATTTAAAATAATGATGAGCTCTTTGAAATTGCAAAAGTACCTATCTGCCTACTTGCCAACGTACATATTATTATATGGTAGGTGCCTAAACAGAAAATGAAATGATACTTCTATAGCCTCCAACCCCGGTGCCGTATACCTTTATTCACGTGAAATATCGGATAGCAATTATTATAGTATCAACCGTAAAGTTTGAAGGCTCACGGGCCGGGTTTTGGTTGGCTGGCTGAAGGGCGGTATGTTTACCTCAGTTAATGACCGCTCCCGAGGGGTGGTAGTGAAAAAATAAAGTTTTCGGTTTCTTTGCGGCCCGTCAAGAGGATTTATTCAATCTTCCCCGTCGCAGTTGAGTGCTTTCATCTTCTCTACGGATTTTCTCAGCCCTTACAAGACAAAAAACGCCGGCAAAGGCGAATGAAATTCGTTTTCTTTTAATTAATTACGTCGGCTATTCAGCGTGACGTTTTTCGAAACCGTCAAGAATTAAAATGCGCCCGCTCATTTTCCGTTCATAATTGTGTGGTGCTAATCCAATTAACTCGTCAAAACTGACACCTTTTCGATTTTTTTTACTCGTCGGTTATTTGGATGGCATAAATTTAAAAAAAAATAGTATTATCGACCGTTCGGTGGCTGAGTTGACAAATGCTTCGCATAGTGGGTTCAATTCCTCGGCTGGCTAAGTCCTCCATCATTGCACAAGCAACATCTTAGCTTTTAATGATGCTAGTAGAAGATTTTCAAAGATTTTTTGATTATTCGAAACCGGGAATGTGTGTCATTCTTAAAAAAAAAAAAAAATATATATATATATATATATCACAATCGTTATTACAGTTTACGTTTGAACAAGTCGCGAGTAAACTTATGAGGTAACATACGAAATAAAATATCGACCCTTTGTATCACAAAGGTGCAAAGTCCACCAAAATGCTAAAACAAGTTTTTGATGGAAAGTAATGTTTTCCCTTGTTACATAACGAATTCGCTACAGTTAAGATGGTTTCTAGTCCCTCAGTAATACGCGCGGATTATTATTGGTTCCCGTTCCGGGTTCCGCCACCGGGCCACACTCCCTCCCCTCATCGCGCCGTTCGCCAGCAGAACAAGACCGGCATTGGTACCGACAGGTTGTGTGTAAACAAGAGAACGACTTGCCTTTGGCAATGGCCGCTTGGCGTAGATTTAGTTCCCGAGAGAGAGAGATTCAGTATACAATAGGCAGGGTGTGTTTTTAGGTTAAATCAATGGTATGTTTTGATGTAAATATAATGTGTTCCCTCTCGCAATAAACCTTGTACTGAGAACTGGACTCTTTCATTGACTGGTATGAGAGCCTCTTGAGTCCCTTGGTCAGATATGAGGCGGAAAGCCGATCCACGATCCAGAGCGACGGAGTCACATACTCTACCCTACTGAGCTACCCGAGGAGAACTGAGAGTCGGCCGTCCCCACGGCTGGCCTCCAGGTGATAATAAATTCCTTTTTCTTATGTGATCTCCCCCCTGAGGGTACCTTACACTGGCGCTCTACGTGGTAACCCTTACACTGGCGCCAACTTGAGGGGGCCCTTACACCCTCCATTCTTTAAGGCACAAATTCATATTTTTATACCAATTCTATAATAATCAAAGAAAACAAAAGTATCACGTCCACACCCGTTATGGTTGCTCATGCTGTAAAATTGCTCTCCTGAACAATAACTCATTCCAGTGACTTAGCACTAGTAGTGGCCACAACAGTATAGAGATTTTTTAAGATTAAGGTCTTCAATATTAATAAAAAAGCAAACATAATTAACCTTACCATCATTAAGTTCCGCAACGAGATTGAAAAATAATGAAAAATATTTTTTTATAAAATCTGGCCAAGTGATAATGTAAGAAAATAGCGAGAGTTAGTTACAACATTCATAAAAACAATATAATTTTAAATTTTAAAACCTTATTAAAAAGTATACAATACATCTCCATTGTCGGACCACATGCAGAAGAAATAAAAAAAATATTTTACATTACATAACATTCAAAATACATAGTTAACATTCAAAGTACATTACAGTACATAATTAGTATTTGTTATAAAGACACATATCACTGGTATATTATAATTCTACTTCTGTGGCCGAACCCAATCTGTACAAGCGGATGTCTTCCTTTGTAATCTTCACTTCTGGAGTCTCCCAGGGTTCAGTGCTGGGACCCCTACTTTTTATATTATTTATCAACGATATTACATCAATAAATTCATTCGGACTTCTTTCACATTGGCTGACGATCAGCAAATCCATTTCTATTGTGCACCGAATGAGAACAAACTAAAATTAAATCCAACCAAATCAGAATTTTTCTGGACAGCAACAAAAAAGCGCCAATCAATGTTAGACAAATCTCCTCTCACTACTTCTGGCTGCAACATCATTCCTAAAATAAGCGTTAAACTTCTAGGTATCCATCTAGATGCAGATCTTCTACTCACATTCCAGATTAACAAGATATTTATCACAGGTTTCTTTCACATGCGTCAAATCAAATACATATAAATATTTCAGCTAACGGCACAAAGATGTTTGTAAATTCTTACATTACATCAATACTTGATTATTGATATATATGCAGTTCTCCCTAAAACACACACTGAGAGACTGCAGTCAGTTTTCAATGCTGCGGTAAAGCTAATAACCGGCGTTTGCAAATACTCCCACATATCCCAATATCTGCGGAACCTTCATTGGCTTAAGTGTCCTGAGAGGATCCAATTTAAACTATGCTGGATGGTCTTTAAGGCGATACATGATATGGCGCTACACTACTTGTCGAATTTGTGCATTCCAAATAATGTTAATACTAGGCAATCATCTCTTCGAACAGCATCTTCAACAGTCATAGGAAGACTCTCAGTACCTAAACGCAATCCCAATATCAATTTTGGAAACCGTTGCAGTAGCAGGCCCAACAGCTTGGAACAAAGTCCCTTCACATTTGCGAAAGATCGACAGCTCTACTGAATTCAAAGCGAAACTAGTCTCACCATTTTAAATTATCGTATCCAGGATAACGACCGCAATGGTTTAGTGGTGTTTTCGATTACTCAGTCCAAGGGAATTACTTATATAACTATTTGCCTTCTACCGCCCAGATTACCTTCTTTAATTCAATAACATTTCCGACACTTCTACTTTTGTTTGCTTTACCATTGACAGTATGAGCACTAATGATAACAGGTATTTATAATATTGTATATATGTATGTTAGTTGTAAGACTCTAGTTTTAAGCCAGGTCATTTTGGAGTAATGTGTATAAAATATGCACTTGGCCATAAATATATATTAGTTTTAAGTATGTCTTAGGTTTATATCCTAATTATAACTACTTAATAATGTTATTATTAAATTCTGCAAATATTTTTAGTTTTTATATTATATTTTTAGTTTCGGCGTTCAAAGCCATTTTCAAACTGCGGTTAATCCATATTGTGACGACTTATTTATACGATTTTATTTACTCCCAATACATTCTAATTTTCACGGGTGTTTTAAAAATAATGATTTATTATGAACAATAATTATGTAAAACTGATTTAGTTAGAAAATAATTAAAATTCTCTATTCTGTGAAGTTTTTAAATTTATAATGTGTTTCACCGTATTCAACTGACAATGCCTTCTTAATTGATTTATTTAATTGTGTTATATTGTTTTAATAATGTGAACATACTGAGAAGCGGTGAATATATAATTTTCCTTAATATATTAATTAATGTTATATTAGGATCATAAGTTGGTTTATTAATTTCTAATTGTTTAAGTAAATTTAATCCAAGACCCTTTCTTTCTATATGTAAGGGTTTAAGCTTGTTGTCAAACGGGACGTGATTATTTACAAAGAGATGTTCTGCGAATTTTTGAACAGTGCTTTTATTATTATAACATCGTATGTTATTTGAAAGTAGTTGAGAAAGCCCTTCCCGTCTGCCCGATATTGGTAGCGTTTTAATTCGTATTTTCCACTAGTATTTGGTAAGTTTGGGATTTTTACTTTTTGAGTTTTTTAGGCTTGTTCCTATATTATTATTGATTCTAAAAGCTGTATTTAAACCACATTTTTTTATTTCTTTCGAAATCTTTACAGATATTGGATTGATAAATTGCAGCATGCAAATTTTTCTATTTTTTATTATGTACCGGATATATTAAATTGATTTTATTTTTTAATTTCTTGCTTTTCGAATTTTTTTTAATGTTATTTGCCTCACAGCCGTTATTGACCGCGATCTTTTTCGTAGCCATTTTGTCTAGGGGGGTATTAATGAGTCTGTGTACCATTGAATGGTAAGCTGCTAATTTATGAGACCAAGGATGAGTTGAGTTTGCATTTATTGTTGTATCTGTAAAAGTTTGTTTTCTAAATATTTCGCAACACAGTTGAACATGAGATTGAAGGTAAGATATTTTTTAGATCTTACAATTGGTAGAAGTAATTATAGACATACCTTCGAAAGATATTTTGTAGGGCACTATTTTGAATGACTTGAATTTCTGAAATCGTGTTTTTTTGTAACAAATTCCCAGATCCCGGAAAGATATATTAAATGTGAGTGGATCATAGCGTGGTACATTAATTTTAATAGAGAGGTAGGAAGTAACACGCGAAGTCTATATAAAACACTGATTATGGGAGTAATTTTAGATAAAACGTGATTAAAATTATGATTCCACGTGAGTTGTGAATTAATGAATAGGGCAAGATATTTTGTAACATTAGCATTTTCAAGGCAGTTATTACCAATTTTATGTAAAAAAAAATATATATATATATTTCCGCAGAAATTATTATTTGTTTTTTTGTTTTTTTTTAAGTGTTAATGCTAAGCTTGTTCATTCGTAGCCAGTTTGACAGGCAAGCTACATCTCTTACCATTTCCCTTTGAAGTTCGTTCACATGATTATTATGAAAATAATTTACTTGCGTTTTGCCGCTTGCACCCAAAGGAAGTAATTAAATTATATTCTTATTCCCAAATGTAATACAAATTGATTACCTTTCTAAATTATTTTCAAATTCAAAGCATAATTTGATATCTACTATTAAATATATCCATAATATGTATTATTAATAAATTAAGTTACTTGCACATTTCAGTAAACCAAGACGAATCTACCCCAACCTAACCTAGTCCAACTTAACCTAGTCTGAACTTAACCAACCCAAACCAAACCTATCTTAATTTATAATTTATACGAACAAAGGCATAATATTCCATACTTTTATCAGAGTCTTAAAATTCTTACAGTTAGATCAATTCTGTGGTACAAAATTATATTTCAGCACATTAATGACCCTATATTTAACACAAATAGACTACAGCACACTCACTACAATACTCGTGTCAATTTCAATGAAGGATTAATGTTTCCTGAGCATAAAACAAATATGGACAAAGAACTTTAGAACATATGATTCCTATATTTTTATTTTATATTTTTTATTGAGATTTAAAAACCTAATTGTAATTTTATTGAGATTTAAAAACCTCATTGTAATATTAAATCATTGAACTTGTCTCATTAGCTAAGTCGGTTGAGCGTTGCCCCGGATAGGCAGAGGACGTGGGTTCGAGTCCCAGATGTGACTGAAATATTTTTAGTTTCTGTCCTTTTGTCCGGTTTCATCTTTCGTTTAGGTTTGTCAATATTATTTTCTTCAATGATATGATTCCTAGTTGTATAAATATGTTACCCGCTGAAATAAAAAAAAATAAAAAACTGTATTAAAATTAGACCATAAATGAACACATTGAAAACTTGGCTAGCTGAAAGAAGCTATTTGAATAAAGAAATATTGAAATATAAATAAGGAAAGCTAAATAAGGAATATAAATAAGGATAAGCTAATTAAGGAAATATTATTTTATATATGATTTATAGCTTTCGTTTTTGTTTTTATTTTTTTTAATATATTTTAGAGTAATATTCTTGATAAATATTTATGTTTTAAGCTTGTTACATATGATTTTTATGTTTTTATTTTATATATTGTTTATTTTTTTATGTTATTTTACATATGTCTGTAAATTTTATGTTTTAAATAACAAGCTCCCGTTAGACAACCTCAAAGAAGTAATTTATCGGGACTTTTTGAATTGTATTTTATCTCTTGTAAAATTAAATTAAAAAAAAATCATTTGAAAAGATAATATTAACATATCACAAATGAAAAACGAAACCGAAAAAAACACAGAAAATAAAAATGTATCAGTCGCATCTGGGACATGAACCCAGGACCTTTGTCTTTCCGGAACAACCGCTTTACTGACTAAGCTAATGAGAACAGTTCAAATTACGCCATCTTCATCGATATCATACTTCAAATTAATGACTTGTTAATATTTCCTCCATTGTAAATCCCATATTATTGGTTGCTATCTTACAAAGTTCTCCCGAACACAATTGTAATCTGGATGGAGTCTCGGATATACCTATTGACTTTTCCACAAGTCTAGAAACAATATCTTAATTTAACTTAAACCACAAGGTTATCATTAACTAAAACAAACAAAAAAATGTAATTCGTGAATAGTTTTAGTAGGCTCGTATTTTATCCGTTGCATCCAACGAAGTCCAAAGTTTATTATTATTCCCAAATAAAAACTCTTCATGTTATTTATGCTGGCAATTTGCTACTTGAATTAATTTTCTTCAATATTCCCCCATTCAAATCACAATGTGACATCCATGATATATTATCTTCATAATTCACATTATTATTTATTTAAGTTACCCGCACTTTTCAGTAAACCCGACTGAACTGAACCTAACCTAACCTAACCTAACCTATCAAAATCAAATTAAGCCAAACCTAACCTAACCAAATCTAATCAAACTAAGCCTAAGCTAACCTAACCTAACCTAACCCTGAATTTTGGGAACATAACTACAGTTTTTTTTCCTGAAAACGGCGTTATAATAATTGTTTGATTTATTGAAAACAAATAAAAAGCAACATTCAATTATTATATCGCGTGCACTAAAAGCTCTTTCTCTATTCTGTGGTCTATTTCATGGAACCAGACTATGATATCACATTTACTCTATTTCTATCATTCAAAATAATTAATTAACCCTTTATAAATAAATTTTAAAATTATTAATTAATCGTTGAAAAAAAAAAAATATTTATAGATATGTAATTAGAGTTAATATTAATAAATATTTTTATTTTTCAATTTTATCGACTGTAGTAACTACCGTTTACACGCTTCTATTGCCTTTATATAATATAGAATAGAACAAAAGTTTAAATCGATTTAATACTGGTCTTTTATTTCTATCGGGTACACTATCGCATATAATAGATGAGGTGAGAACGCGGAACAGCCTTAAAAAATCACATTATAATTTCAACAATTTAAAATAAAATAAGGAAACAAAATTAATTAAAGACTTAGATTAATTGAAAATATAACTAAAATATAATATGGTTGACATAAGAAATTTTACAGTTGTTATTTTTGTAGTTTACAATCAATAAAAAAAGAGTAAATTGTTAGATTCGAACAATATGGCAAATACATAAATATACAGTAGTACCTGAATGTTTTACAAATGCTATGACTTTCAACTTTAACAAAAAACTCACGTAAATAATAATGCACACTTATATTAAAATTATTGTTGTACAATGTTTAAGGAATAGTTTTAAGATCGAAGCTTGAACTAAGCTAAATTAAGAGTACAAGTAATTATCTACCTTACTAAAGTGCGAAACGTATGAAAAAATCGATTAAATTGGCAAATTTGAATGCTTTGACAAATGAACTCTGGCCGTCACTTATTGAGGTTCGCGCGGTGGACCCCGTTGCAAAGTAGGAATAATATAAGAATAGGAAGTTATATTTGTACAGCGCCCTTGAGGTGATTTTTAACAAAAACGGCGTTATAAAAATCATCCGATTATTATAACGCCGATTATAATAATAATAATAATAATAATCGGACAATTTCTATAGCGCCGCTTTTGTGAGAAATCACCTCAGGGGCGCTGTACAAATATTACTTCTTATTCTTATGTTACGTCTATTATTATTCAAGCGAGATGTGGGATAACGTGAGTCAAACAGTTACAACGTTAATAATTACAATAATAATTGTAAACAATTTTTCTGCTCTGCCCAATTATTCGTCTAATTGTGAACAATTACTCTTGTACGAAATCTCGATTAGTTTTAATTCTTGGCATTTTTTTAGGGTTTATGGTGGTAGAAATAAGTTATTTTCCTATTTGTCTTGCTATTTATATGATGCTTCAGTCACAGCCTTCACATAATGCTCGACCGATTATGTGTGACAAGAAAATCTATTTATTTGATGCTAACTTTCGATGATGCTTCAGTCACAGCCTTCACAGAATGCTCGACCGATTATGTGTGACAAGAAAATCTGTCAAATTTGAATGGAATCAAACTGACGTCTGATGTCAGGCATTCCCAAAATTGGTATTTAGTCACATCTTTTAAAATAAGAGGGTAAAATATAAATATGTATTCATGTTCAATAATTATTTAAATGACGAAAGTATTAATTAAGTACTTAAATAAATTAAATTCTAACCCAGCGTTTGCCTAAGGCAGTTACTGGCCGTAAGGAGTAGCCGGCCTTCCTTTTCCGTTACTTCTTGCATTAACACTGTCGCGGCCAGGCGACGTTGATTCGAAACGTCGAAACTATAATATTATTTTATCTTATTCTTTCAATGAGTTGGTTATTCTTTGAATCCCAAAATACTGCCGGGTTTTTAATCCCTCAGATTTCCAGAGTTTTTCCGAGACAAATGTCCGTGAAACATTAGCGCTGTTTTCGAGAATTCACATGGCCACCGTGAATGGCCTAAACAATCACCACCAGTCATCCACTTCCACGCTTCTACAATACAAGGATCTTGAAGACCAAGGAATAATTCAGTTAATTTTGGGTTTAAAAAGATACACAAGTACGAGTATTCATGCATTACTTGTTGTTTTATTATTCAATATACATAATTTATGTACTAAGTAATAAACCTCTATCAAACTATCCCCCTATAATCATGATGGAGAATAATGCTCCGGCTTTGAGCAAGACTCATAGTTCTACACTGAGCTGAAGGCATCACCTTCAACCTGAAGAGGTGATGGCGCCCCTAAACAAGCCTTCAGCGTCATAAAATCTAAATCCCACTTTTTCCTACCAACCATTTGGTATATCTAACCTAAACACTTTTCCTATCTATCAAATCTTTCCATGATACCACATCAGTGTAGAATTAGCGTCAAGATTCAATATTGGAAGTTATAATTATCGATGTTCTGTCCTGATGCATTACATTATACTCGTATAACATCATTTATTATAGCTTTAGTCTGAAAGATAGCGCGAGTGTTTTATAATATTAAAAATATACCTCCCACCATATTTGCACAGCTCGTCCACCTACCTAGTTTAATACTACGTAGGAGCGTATGGCCTCATGATAAACGTGGATATGACCAAATTTTTTGATAGCGTTGTATTGCGCTTCTAATATAAAGTCGTGGGATACGACTCGCTGTACTGTCACTCCTGAGTTTATTTTGGAATGATTAGGATAACAACGTCCGCTGAAACTGTTGAAAATATCATGCGAGTATTTTCGATGAGTGCTTAAATCAGGATTCACATGGCCGGAATACGCATAGAGTCATAAAGCAATTCATATCTTCATATTTGTGAAATTATTTGTTATGGCAAGATCTGAGAAGAAATGAGTGAACTATTCGTTTTTTTTTCATCATAATACGCCGTATTAATTGTTTTTGTATTTGATTCGTAGAACTCCATTAAATAATTAAAATTCTCTATTCTGTGACGTACTTACATTTATAATGTGTTTTTCCCGCATTTAAATCACAATGTTTTTTTAATTGATTTTTAAATGTGTTATATTGTTTTAGACGTGTGGGCATACTGAGGAGTGGGGAATAAAAATTTTTCTTGCTTTATTAATTAATGTTATATTAGGATCATTCGTTGGTTTATTAATTTCCAATTGTTCAAGTAAATTTCATCTAAGACCATTTATTTCTATATGTAAGGGATTCTCACTATAACTATATTCCTAAAATGAGTTTTGAAACTCATCGGGATTGCCTTAGCAAGAAATAAATATATAAAAAAAAAAAAAAAATAAATAAATAAAAATAAAAAACTTCTATTTTGATACATATGAATGCATTATTCTGTAAAATCTGCCGAAGATCATTAGACGGCAGACTCCAAAGGTCAAAATGGTACGGGTAGATTTTGCTTGTCTATGTAACTCTGACGTCAGTGGTCAAATATTATTACAAAACTCGAATGATAAAAATTCGGTACTATTAAATAAATTGTAAAAATCACGGACTTTTAAGCTTTGAAAGGGTGTTCGATTTGATTTGGCATAAATCCGGTATGGATGAATATTATTTAGGGTAGTTAGAATTTATTGGCAGAATTTTTTTTTCAGGATGGTAACTAATGGGTTTTGAAACATCAAGATTTTTGTTATTGTGTTTAATTGGTATAACTCCAATCATTTATTTACTAACAAAATTTGAAGTTAACCAAATTTAATAATGATATCTTTAAGTTCTGAAAGTTTTTTAGTTTTAAATTATTGTTATAGGCGTTTCGGTGTAAAATTCAATAAAAAAACGAACATATTACCAGGAATATGGCCAGGAATTTTAAGATTAATGCTTTGGTGCGACGATTACAGAAAATTTAGAGATGTTTTAGTGTCATAAAAATGGTAGGTATATGTACCAAAGTTGCAGATTTTACTTTAAGTGATTTGCTTACTAAGATCTCGTAAATATACATCATTAAACTTTTCCACAGTATTCTGTACAAGAGACTGAAAATATGGAATATTTCACTAATTTTCCCAGAATTCAAAGGACTCTCAGGGTAGAGCCTACATTCTTTTTTATGTTATAGATACAACTTCTTAATACTAGTCCCTACTATTTGAAATTCGCTAAAAAAACCATTCGGCTCACACTACTTAGCACCTTCATGTTCCAAAGGGTCGATATGTAAATCATGTCATTCGTTAAGTTATCGTACAACATTATTTTTTTAAATTTGCAGAGCGGAAACCTATAAATTTTCAGCGAGTCCATAAATCACACGTGGAATTGAAACTACCAGTGGAATGTAGTTTGTATGTTTTAGCATCATACTCAAATGTGTCATACCTTTCAATTGAAAAACCACTATTCAGTAGATGAAGGCGTTCTTCGAGAAATGAGATAAAAGAAAATTGTACATTTTTAAATAAATACTATGGTTTCGAATAACCTGACAATATTTGAAAATCTTGTACTATCATCACACTAGGCCTTATCCAGCCTATAAATTGAACTCTCGATGCCTGGTGGGAACCCAACATGATGCTAATAGCTCAGTCATTGACCGGTATTTGATGCATTGTTATCAATTGTGTTATGTGCGGGGTGTGAAGAGACATACATAATAAATTTAACCAGCGGTTTCTGACCTTATTTAGAGTAAAAAATGTTAGTGTAAAAAACCAATTGGTAAAAACAATTCAATATAGTGGGTGTTCAAACAAAATATTTTTATTAACATTATATAATTTACATAATGCGTTGTTCGCAATCATGAGCATCATTTTGGTATATTTTATTTACAAATAGTTTTGGAGATTATACGCACTGCCTACAATTATTTTTTTGGTTTGCTTGGTAAAATTGTTTCACAATGTTTTTTCGACTGTAACGCACTGAGAAGATCATGTCATATCAGGCAACTTAATTAAGTTAATGTGATGACATCTGGATGGTAGAAAAGTACACCCCCATTATTGAATCGTGGTTAACCATTTTAAAAAGTTGGTTCGCAATCTAGATATTTGAAGAATTTTATGGTATTCTTTCTTTTCTTTTTCATTGTGATGATAAAGATTTGGCATAGCGTTTTTAAGTTTTTCTAGTAAAGGAATTACTTTACTAGACAATGTTGTTATCTATTGTTGTGATGTGCCCAGGGTTAATTATTTGTCTTATTAAAACGATCCAGTATTTTCCGGTCCTTTTTTTAAATTGACAAATTAAATTGTTTAAATAGTCCGAATTTCAAGAATATGCTAAACGATCGACATTCAAAGTGATACACGATCTCGAAACAAAATTCCGTGCAAAAGCTTTATCATCACAAAAGAAACAAAATATAGAGTATCATCAAATTTTTCAGATCTTTAGATGGTGAACCAAAAATTGATAATATATAGGATATTTTAATTTAATAAGTGTAGGAATCACTTTACTAGTAAATGTCGATGTTGGTGATATGCTCAGAGTTCGGGGTTTTTCTTACTAAGATGATCCTGCATTTTCTGATCCTTTTTTTTACTTGGTGGGTGGATAGCAGCCTCAGCTTTACTAGAAGATCGGGAAGTACTTGGTTTGCTTAGTGCTTGTACAGAATTAGAGTTATGGTCAAATGATTTGAGAAATTCTAAAATTCTTGATGGTATTAATGACTTAATTTTACGAGTACTATGAGATTGTGGCTTAATAACATTTATTGGTGTGTTAGAATCAGTTAAATGAGATCCGACAGATTCGTGATTTTGGAATGGTGCAGTAGCTAGTTTACTTAAAGATGGTGCAGTAGCTGGATTTCTTAGAGATGGTACAGTATTTGGCTTACTTAAAGATGACGCAGTAGGTGGTTTTCTTAGAGATGGCGCAGTATCTGGTTTACTTAGAGATGTTGCAGTGGCTGGTTTTCTTAGAGATGGTGTGGTATTTGGTTGATTTATAGATGTTGTAGTAGCTGGTTTACTTATATATGATGCAGCCTTAGATTGACTTAGAGATGTTGCAGTAGCTGGTTTTCTTAGAGATGGTGCGGTATTTGGTTGATTTATAGATGGTGTAGTAGCTGGTTTACTTAGATATGATGGAGCTTTAGCTTGACTTAGATATGGTGTAGTAGCTGGTTTACTTATATATGACGCAGCTTTAGGTATAATGAAACATTGAGCAACATGGGCTCCGCTAATTGATGTTGCTTTATTTGATTTTACTTTAGTTAAAGTTTGTGTTTCAGATTTTAAATTACTTGTAAATGTTGCAGCGTCGGCTTTACTAGTGGAAGCAGGATACGTTCTAACTTCTGATTTTGGTTTCTTTCTGCGTTTTACAGAAGTTCCTTCAGATTGAAATGTAGGGCACACTGTGTCTGGTGAGATACGATAACCCTCAAATATTCGTTGTAAAATAAGTAAAGCCAGTTCTATAACGCTTTCGGCCATTTATCAAAATAATGGATCTTAAAAAAATAGTTTCTGTCAAATACGGCGAAAAATATTGTTTGATTCTTAATTTGATTATATCATATCCAACAAAATCAGCCTAAATTTCAATTTCCCTGGTTAGGTACTGTTGATATAAATAAAGTAATAATGAAACATAAAATATAATTATAACAATAATTATTATAATAATAACTTCGTAACAAAACAATAGTTTGAAAAAACTATATATGCATTTATTTCTGATTTTATATTTATCCCTATATCGAGTGTCTGCAAAACCATATTTGTTTTAAGTAAGTATATGCAGCGATAAGATTCATGTTTTTTTTCTAGGTTCATGATGAAACCAATAAATGGTTTGACCATGTTTTTTTGACAATTTTCTGGATTTTTATAAAACGAAATCCTTTAAAATGCATCAAATTTTAAAAGAAGTGTTTAAAAAATTATATTCAATTTATTTTTTATAACCCTTTGAAGTTTGTAAACCTCATTGTAATATTTAATTACTGTTTAATCATTGAAGAAGATAATATTAACACATCCCAAATGAACGACGAAACCGAAAAAAAAAACAGAAATTAAAAAGATTTCAGTCGCATCTGGGACTCGAACCCAGGACCTCTACCTATCCGGGGTAACCGCTTAACCAACTAAGCTAATGAGACCACTTTAATTTACGCCATTTACACCGATATCATACTTCATGTTCAAGACTTGTTAATATTATCCTCCATTTTTATAAATCCCATATTATTGGCTGCTATCCTTATGATGATTGCAAAGTTTCATCCGATTGCAATTGAGTAAAAACATTATATGTTTGTTGTCAAACCACAAAATTCCAACATTTTAAGAATAATATTCTACGTATATAAACCAATTATTTAAAAAAAGCCTGTTAGCGGATGAATAAAAACTTTGAAGACAGATTAAAGTTTGCCTCTAAGGCTTTTTGCAAAACAAAAGAGAAACTGTTGAATATTTTTTACCCCACCTTTTCGATATTTTATTTAGCCTAGTGGGCCGTACGAAAAGGCTCGGGGCTGAACAAAATGGGCTCGAGGGCCACATCCGGTCCTAAGGCCGCGGGTTGAGCATCACTGACTTATTAGATACTGATTATTTCACATGATTTTTTTTAAAGCTTCTCAAATGAAATTGTAAATACAGTAAAATCACACCACAAACAGCCACATCAAGAGAAAAAACCTGTCTTATCTATTCTTTCCCAAACTTCATATTTTCCACTATCTTCACAGCAAAACATGAAACCCACATTTGTCATGCAAGACGATGATTTTAAGTAGGACCAGACTTAAAAGTCAATAAAACTAGCGCAAACCCATGGAAAAATAATATTCCACGCCTACAATATATATGCCAAGAACCGTATTTATATCCCTTTTAAATATAACGTTATAATTAAATGCGGATTTTTCGCATTAAATAAAATCGTTTGAAATGTAAATGTCGTGTACAAACAACTATATCATACTGTACTATTTTTAAAACCATATACTCGTAGGTATTTAAAGTTATTCTTTTTAAATGTTTTTATTACACTGGTACATAAAATCATGGTATAGAAAAATAGTTATAAGTAATAAAATAGTATTAATAGTAATAATTCACCGTTGATGTATGAATACCCTAGCTTAAGTAATATTTGTACACACCAGTCTGAAGATGACCGTAATAGGCTGAAACCGGTACGGTCTACCCATGCAAAGTTGAGGAATGTTCGAATTTGTTTTATTAAAATCTTACAGTAAAATTTTTGAGAACACTTTACTAGGTAAGGCTACCACTTATTTATTTCAACTAATGGGTTATATCCATCCCATTTCAATTAATGACCATAGAGACAAGCAATATCAATAAATAATTCAAATCAACCAATAGAGTCGGTAATAATTAGTGATTGGGATATTACAAAACGAAATTGCTCAAGTTAGTTAACATACAATAATACTGTTTTATTATTTTTGTTCGTCAATGTTACTAAATTTTAAGTCTTCTGTAAAAAAAACTGTGAAAGGGCGGTGTGTGTTTCATGAATACGGTATTTGTATTTATTGTGAAATTTCCATTTATGAAAATGTAATCCAAACCCAACCATAAGTTTATATTTTAAAATAAACATAATTAGTATGCCCTACAATTTCACAAAGTTTTATTATGAGAGGCAACTTTACCCATTAATGTTCGACACGTCGACATCGAGTACGAGAGAAGGCTAAGAATTTGAGTGTTTATCCTGGCTCGTGGGAAGTAGGGCGGCTTGGGTGGTGACCCCGAGGATGGGTTAATTAGTTTTCTTCGGCGACAGTTCCCACAAAACATCTGCTGCGGATAGCAGATAGCCACCTGCCACCACCCTTTCGGGCCCAACTATTTTACCCGGGGGGATATTCCAACAGGGCGCCTTTAACTTAAACCCAACGGTAAAATGCTGCATTTACAGCAACACCGAGACGAAGAGGGTGGTAAAATCCTTTACACCGCTTGAAGAATGTAACCAGTTCAATCTATTGGAAACTACTCCCAAACATCCAGTTTTTGTTAGCGCAAGATGGTGCCGAAACAAATATGTCTTTCTCAGTAAGAAAACAAACTACCGTTCACGAGAATGAACATCGCCTTTCCTCCAAGGGGCATTTAATCTCTCAAACCTATTTTAGTATTATTCTACCATCTGGTTCTGAGGATTAAGTCGATTCGTGGAATTGCTATTTTAGGGCAAAACAAATGTTTCCGTTTTAGACTATTTGCTAACTTCAAGATAAATGACGTTTATTTGATAGATTTAGAAATAGTGTAATTAATTGAATATTTGAACCGGGGTGAACATGACTATAAATAATGGTTTTATTAACGAACGTCAATATGTTAAATTTTCCGGATAATTGGTATTGTGGTGTACTTACAAGATATTATAAATTATATCATAAATCCTTTAAATTGTCTTTAAATTTCAGTTTTCTAATTTTGGATTGGGTTTCGATGGAATTCGAATAAATTGTTACATAATTACATATGTATGTAAATGAGGATAGCTCTTAACAATCGATATGATATATCGGCAGGGTGAAATAAATCCCGATACGGATCGGCACGAAGCAAATCAGGCATGTAAACAATAAACTCTGACAGTTTCCCTAAGTGATGGAACGGATGTAAGGGAAGGCGCGCCCATAAAGCGGCAAAAAGTTCAGCCTAATACCTACCCGATGAAGACGGAGCACGTACCGCGGGGTTATTGGGACTAACAAACGGGCACGAAGACACAAGACATGTCAGACATAATTGACAAATCGTTTTTTTCTGCCGGGAGCGGACTTACTCCTTTGGAAGTGATTAATTTTCTTTGTCAATAATATACCCGTCTTCGGCTGGACACCGTTTACAGCTCTCATAAAGAAATATTAGTTTTTTTTCTCGAAAGTACGTTTAGAGATGCGTGCGGGATGTTCAGAATCTTACTCTATCTACACATTATGAGCCGCTCCGAAAACCATGAAATTGGATAACCAACACCCCTGCCATAGGTCACCCCAAGTGGTTCGCTATGTTTGGTGAATTAGTGGGTGTGTCCGCGTTTGTCTAGATTTTGGCGGTGGATGCATCTGCCCACCAATTACGTGGTGGGCCGGATCGGGATAGGTCGGTTGAGAGAGATCCCCTGATCTCTCCAGATGGACTCTCGATCAGTGGGAGAAATGGATTGATAGGTCACTTATCTATAAATTGCCCATCAGATTCTAACCCATCCCTCTTACCCTTTTCCTTTCCAGAACTTTCTCCCCCCCCCCCCTTTCGTCGAAAAAACGCTCCACAGAGATGACATAGGTCCTGAGGGAAATTATTTTCCTCAGGCCCCCCTTAGTGGAGATAATGTAAAAAGAAAGAAGTGAATTAAGTAAGTACCTATCTGTTATTTCATTACAACAACCAAAACTATCGCAAATATAAATTCCTTTCTGGAGTCTGAATCAATAATTACGTGACGGATCTGTAGTAATCAACATTGTACTCGTACCCAACTCTTTGATGAAAAACGGGAGACATTAGCTAGACGTTAGCAATAATTTCGTCCACCGTTTCCTAAACTTTTATTTTCCTGACGTGAACAACTTACTTTTATATTATATTTTATATAGCTTTCTCGTAATTAGTTCAAGTAGGTACATTATAATTGAATGATTTAATATGAAAATTCCTAGACAGAGATGCCTGGAGGCGCCTTATGGAAGCGATGAGTTCCAACCCGAATATGATAAAGGGATGATGACGAGATGAAGTGAGACACATTTTTCGTCGGAAAAGTTATAAAAAAACACCAGTACTGGTGGAAATACAGACGTTTTATAATATAAGACACCAGTATTGTGGCAGGATGTAGATAATGCTGACGGATGTTTTAAAAATTATGTTAGATATTCCACTTCTTTTAAATGTTTTTGATTCTCTAAAAAACTTCGTATTTTAAAGTAGGTTTATATCTTTGATACTTGATAGTAAAATCGTTGGAAAAATAAAATTTACTCAGAATTACTTGTTTGTTAGTGGTGGTCACAATCGTTTTTCTACATACTCGTACTAGATTTTGATGGAATCAGAGTTTTCTTGTCCGTGCGACTGACATCATAAGTATTGAAAATACCGAGAATGCTTTTCCACCATTTGAATGTTTCGATAACTGATCACCATAATTATATATCTTTCACATTCTTGCACCATTTGCATGGCGGTCAAAAAATTCAAACCAATTAGAAAATTTATTTAGTAATAAAACATATTCGTGATATATCTGTTAAGGCCGCAATAATAAAAAAATCATTAAAAACTAACATAAAAAAGTTAAAATCTTCATACCTCTCATATTTCATACTTTTAAAATGTTAACATTGATAAATGAATTTTAAAAAAAATTACTCGGTATTCACTACTTTATTAATATATAATGATATCAACATGTTTCGAAAGCGATACTTTCTTCATCAGGAATATATAGAATACTACAAAATAATAATATCAAGTATAGAGAAACGATAAACATACAACACAATGATGAAATAATGGATAAATTATAAACATAAACAAAAATTGTTTAAAGTGGGTAAGTAATTAATCAAAAATGTTAATAAAAAAATTATTATAAAACATTGAATTACAAGTTTATGTTAGAAATTATTAAATTATAAAAGAAATTATTTTTATTAATAATATTAATATGAAAATAAATTCAGGAGATAGCTATTTAAAATAAGAATAATATCGAATTTTATATTATAATATTAAATATGTTAATACTGATTTTAAATAATGTTTTTTGGGTTAGGTTTATGTTAGTAACATATTTTTGAATGAATTTGACGATCTTCAAAACGCATTTTAAAATATACTCAGTATACACTTTTTTTAACTTTTGGAATATATCATCTTATATTTGGTCCTATGCTGCTGCTAACAAACTCGTATGTATTTTTGACATAAAAATGACCTAAAAGCAAAACCTTATCTCTTCTGTGGTTCACTTCATCGAATCAGAACGAATCTTTCTTTAATACTTACTCTATTTCTATTCCACTTCAATTAATTTGTACTCTCCGATCTCAAAGAGACGCGGCAAATCTGTCAGCAAAATGTCGAACGGATATTCTTAATCTTAATTATATTTTTACTGATTTCATGTTTAATTTGCAGAATTCCAATTTTTTTCTTATTTTTATTGTTAACAATAAAATTAATTTTAATTATAAAGTTGAAATTAAATAAGAATTAGACAAATTAAAAGTGGCAATAAAAAACCAAAAATTACACATAAACCGTATAAAAAAAAACGAAATAGGTAATTATGGTTAAAATGTAAAAAAAAAAATAAAAAATAATATTCATTTTTTGTAATCATTTGTAGCAACAACCATTCACACGCTTTTATTGCTGGCCTATAGTATAGAATAGAACGAAAGTTGAAGTCGATTCGACACTGGTCTTCTATTTCTATCGGATATCATAAAATAGATGAGGTGAGAACGCGGCTTAAGTCATTAAATATATCATTATAATTACAACCCCTTAAATTCAAATTTAGTTACACGAACTGTAGCGACTCTATTGATAAAAAATATAACTACAGTAGAATAAGGCTGACATTAGAAAATTTTCAGTCTTTATTTCTGTTGTTCATATTCACTCCGCTTGGGGCGCCAATAAAAATGTTTATATTTTAAAACTTTCGAAATAGATTTTTTTTTCAAGGGCGATATATTAAAATTTTAAATTAATACTTACACAATAAATAATGCAGAATGGTGTGATAAGCGTTATTTTAGAATTTTTAGCAATATTTTTAAGATCGACGTTCAAACTAAGCCAAATCAAGAGTCCAAGTTAATGTCTACCTTACTACAGTGCGAATTTATGAAAAGTCGATCAAATTGGTAAATTCGAATGCTTTGAAAAAAAAAAACAAATGAACTATGGCTTCACTTAATGCGGTTCACGCGTGAGAGAACGCGAGTCAAAATCGAACTTTTGAAAAATATCTCCGGACATGGAATTACAGTATTAATATGTAGATACCGCTGTGTCAAAAAGGTTTTGATAATGTACTTTATGTTAAAAACAAGGTCAAAAAGTGGCTGGTTTTATTATTTACATATTGTCACTTGTGCATTAAAAAAATCGAAATTCTGTCCAAAAAAAAAAAACTGATTCCACATATTTCAAATACAAAAAAATTCTAAAGTTAAAACTTCACATGTGAACATGTTTGTATTTCACAGTAATATTATTAATTATCGTGAGTCTATTAATTATATAACACACACAAGAGTGGCAAAGTAAGCGCCCATTTTAGAAGAAGTGTGTTTGTTCAGCTCAAGTATTTGGCAATATTAATATTAGGTACTCTTGAGCCCCAAAGTAAAACCGCACGTGCGGTTAGTTAACATGAAATAACAGAACCGAGTTTCCATTTTGATTAAATAATCTTAATCAATCAAAGTCAACTGGAGACCTTTATAACTATTTATTGACAAAATTGAAGTGCTTCATGGAGCCATCAATCCAACAAATACACCAACGCAACGGAAGAACTATCATAATATCGTACAAGCAATAAAGCAGGAGTCTGCAAAATGTCAACGGCTTCCCCAATTTTTTTCGTTTACGAAAATAATAATAACTAACACATTCAAGGACACAACGTTTATTGACGTCGTTTTAGAGGAGATGTGACATGACACAACGTACACCTACGTCTTTTAGTCGGGGACGCAATAAGACACAAAGTTATGTGTCGTATCATAGTATGTAGCCTGTCTATTTATGTCTCACCCAAAGCCTTTTATATTCATTATTACTGATGTTTATCGACGAAAGCAAATATACAAAATACAGCATTTGTCTTATGTCGTATCACGAACCACTGTTTTATTAACTATGGATTTATTTAGTAATGTTTTAACGATGGGCTTTTACATATTTTAACATTTAAATGTTTCTGTATGCAGAAAGAAAAAAAAGGATTTAAGTTAACAAAAAAAAGAACTTGATACTGGTATATAAGTGTAACATATTTATGATATGTATGTATGTATAATAATGTATAAGTGCATGACACAGAGAGTTATGAAGGGAGAGGTTTTTAATTTGTAGATAATACTTTTTTTAAATAAAAAAATATATTAGCCTGATCTACATGATACATAATATACAAGTGCATCATATGATATAATATGAGTGCATGAATGAAATTACATAATACATAATATAGTATATGATAAATAAAAAGAAAAAAGAGGAATAAGTTTTTGAATTACAGATAAGTAAAAAGATAATATAAAACAAATTAAACAATAGCTTTTATGCGATGCTCTTATAATTGTTGCAACATAAAAATATCATTCAGGTATCTTTTAAACATGGGTAAACTTTTATTAAATATCTCTATTTCAGAGGTGAATTTATTTCCAAGTGTAGGTAGGTGAGAAATGGGTGCATGTTTTTGGTAGTTAGTCCCAGAATTATCGTTAGAGAATAATATATTTTGCCAAGATTGTCGATGAGGTACTTTGAAGTTAATTAGTTGCAGGAGTTAACAACAGTCTAATACGTAATAAATAATTTTAAATAAAAAAAAGTTAAGTCTGTTAATTTTCTTCTGTTTTCTAGAGTCTGTCGATACCTTAGTTTAATAGGGAACTAACTCAAAATACCTCATTTTGAGAAAACTGGATTTGAAATTTTTTTATAAAGACATCTTTCCGATTTAAAGTTATTTTGTCCGCCTATAACATAACAATAGACGCAACATGTAAGTAATTTATCAATCTATCATATCATAGGTGTAAATGACTACATTTATTAAGTTCAAAACGGAAACATTTGACATATTTCTCCATTGAACTAATAATGTGCTGATTTCATTATAATTTCACAAAGAATTATTTGAATTCATAATAAGGACGAATTAGACTTTTTTATTGAAATAAGGGAGAGTTTCTTTACCATTTTTCATCATTAATTAAAAACCCAGAAATTTTCAGTTATTGAAGTAAGGTATCAACGTTTTTTGAGTGTATTTAGCAAGAATGTATAGTTTATGTGTTGAATTGGTATGTGTGGTTTGAAGTTAATAAAACGTAAAAATTCTCGATGCACGCGTTCAATATTTTTTTTTATATGAATAAGATAGTATGGGGACCACACTATTGAATTGTATTCTAATATGCAGCGCACTAACGACAAATATACGATTTTTATAACTTCTAGCAAATCAAAGTATTTAAAAGTTCTAATTATAAATCGCAGTGTCTTCATACCTTTATCAGTTACTTGTTGCATGTGATTTAAAAAAATTAATTGCTTATCAAACAAAACTCCGAGATCCCTAATTTGGTTGACTTTCGTTGAAGATTTTGTTATCTATGGCGTAGTTAAATGATACGGGGTCTTGATTCGACAAAATGTTAGTGTCTTGCATTTATCAACGTTAAGAAATAGGTTCTTAGCGATATACCAATTGTCGATCTTTAACTATAAGGTTATGCAGTCGCTAATATTGGATATTTCTTTGTATAGTTTAATATTTTCAGCAAAAAGCAGAACTTCTACATCATCGAAACAAGTTATGATGTCATTAGTCAATGAATATTAGGAATAGAATGGGACCGAGATGACTTCCTTGCGGCAGACCACTAGTTGCATTAAATATCTTAGATTTAAAAGACTTCATTTTGACGAACAAGATTCTGTTAGATAAGTAACTTGAGAACCAATCCAACATGTTGCCTCTCAGTCCTAGTGCATATAATTTACTAAGGAATAATTTATGGGACACTTTATCGAAGGCTTTTGAAAAGTCTGTGTAGATACTGTGAACTTGTTTTTTATTCGTAAAGGATTCCGTAATACAGTTTCGGTAAGTAATAGGTTAGTAGCAGTTGATCTTCCACTGACGAACCCTTGTTTTTTTATGTAAATACCGCACAAGAGTCCAAGCTGCTCCCTTCCATCTGGAGCCAGTGAGACTATGGCATCCCCAATTGGGGACTGTTGTGAGGCTGATGGTAGTGGGGAGGGGAAGGAGAAGAGAAGATGAAGATTTGGAAATACCTGGCTATTGAAATCTAGTCACCAAACACGGCTAAAAGTCATTTCAAGCAACGTTTCAATTCCGAATGGTGGTCTTTCACCAGGGCGACACTGAGAGTATCTTCCACTCTGGAACGTGCGCAAATATACCATATATTATTTTGAATTAATTAATTGTGAAACAAAACAAATTAATTAAATTAAATTTACTTGCGCACGCCGGGATTTGAACCCGCGACCTTCGGATTCGTAGTCGAGAGCCTTACCCCTCGACCATGGAGGTCGTCCTGCCGTGTTGTTTTTTTATCAATTACTTTGAATTGATAAATTTAGTCGAGAAAAAGGGATTCAAAATTTTTTGGGAGTGCTGATTGTATACATATAGGACGATAGTTTTTTTTATGTCTGTGTCATCACCTTTTTTAAAAATTGGGAGTTTGGAAAAATGTCCAAAAGAAAGTAAATGCTTAAATAATATGGTGAGTGGACTTGATATTGCAGATGCGCATTGCTTTAAAAATATTGACGGAAGGTTATCTGGGCCTGCAGATTTGTTGAGGTCAAGGGAAGGAATTTTATTTAGGCAAAATTCCCGTGTAATGTGGTAGTTCTGTAAATGTAACGTGTTATGATGGTATTTTATTTTCCTATATTTCGTCTTCGTATACGCCTTGGAAATGATCCGCAAATAAATCAACAATGTCGATGGTGCTATAAGCTATTTTGCCATCATAGTGAATTGTAGGGGGGTAGTCTGAGCTTTCATTGTTTAATTTTTTTGACCAAATTTGACAGATTTTTTTATTTTTAGTGCATTTTTTTCAATGGAGGGGTGATGTGTGCTTTATAGCACAGTTTAGATAGTGTTTTACATTTTTTTCTCGTTGCTGAAAAGTTTGATTAGCCATCGATTATATGACTAAGCTTAAAACTTTTATGTAAATGTATTTTTTGTTTGAGTAGTAATATAAGGTCCGTGGAGAACCAAATTGGATATGTTCTATGTTTTGGAGTATACGATGATACATAGGATTTTATATTGTTAGAAAATGTTTGATAGAGTTTGTTCAATATTACTATCATCAGTCAAGAAAGTCCAATCAGTATAATTGAGCTGGTAATTAATATAATCGTAATCGGCGTTTTTGAAGTTGAGTGTTGTTTGTTTCAATGTGGGTTTGTATGTGTATAGATTAACTACAATGTGTAGGGGAGGATGATGACTATCCACCGGTATGAGCGGATTGTTTGACTTTTCAACACACAGTTTAGAGCAGTTAGAAAGAGCTAGATCTAAAAGGCGGTCACGTGTATTGTACACAAAATTATGTTGATGTAAATTCAAATAGTTTATCTTATCTATCACGTCACGTGCTGGGTCATTACAACTTTCATTTGTAATATAATCATTGTCACCAAAGTTCCATTTCAAAATGGGAAGATTGTAGTGGCCTACGATAATAATTTTTGATGTACGATGTTTTGACATGAGAAATCAGTGTTTCTTGTAAGTTTGAATATCGGAGTTTGGAGGTATGTATATAGTTCCAATGATGATTTTTCCATGGGTGTAACAATTTGCAAAAATAATTGCTGTCTAGTTTTTTCGCTGATAAAGTTTCCTTAGTTGCCAATATCAAAATACCTCCTATTACTGGATGAAAATAAAAACATAAAGTTAATAAAAACGTTCGCAATTGACGTAAACCAAAAAAAGCTTGAAACAATTGTTTTTTCTATATTATGTTGTTTAATTCATAGAACTTCATTTCATTTTTTTTAAGTATAATGTAATTCAAATGATAATGTTATTATTTCAAAAATAAAACGTTAACTTTAAAACAATAAGTATAATACTAAACTATGAACTAAGATAGACATGTGTTATGGATTGATAAAAGCGGACGAGTGAAGGGCTGAGGTTGGGAGATCAGCAGGTACCTGGCAGGGAAGGGCGTGTACTTTCTTTATTGGGAATAATTTTTTGAATTGGACTTTTATTTAAATTTATTTCATTATTAATGAATCTAGTATTAGTGTTTTTGGCTTTCCTTATTTCTAACGCTTCTAAATCATCTATTCGAATGCCTATTCCATTTTTATGCAGTAAACTAGTGCTTGTATTTTTATTGAATGTGTAGTCTATAAAATCTCCCACCCTCAGCCCTTCACTCGTCCGCTTTTATCAATCCATAACACATGTCTATCTTAGTTCATAGTTTAGTATTATACTGCCCTGACAAAGCTACTGTAGTAGCGAAACCCGGTTGGCAAAAGTATATAACGAATAAAAGAGATGTAAACAAAGTTATTGTTTTATTTTTTAAATCATAATGTCACATCACCAAATTACCGCTTCATATGAAAATAATAATGTTATTATTAAGTTCTGCAAAGTATTTTTAGTTTTTATTATTGTGACAGCTGTTTCAGCGTTTAAGGCCATTTTAAAATTAACAGCCTTAAACGCCGAAACAGCTGGCACAATAATAAAAACTAAAAATACTTGGAGAACTTAATAATAACATTATTAAAATTGAATACATTAAATTTAAAAAAAAAATCTTTTCCATCTGTTTCCATTTCATCACATCAAAAAGATATCTAACTACAGCTAAATTCCACTGAAATCATGATATTTTTGTAGATTTATGGTTATTATTAGTGACAATAAAAATTAGTATTTTATAGGTATATAAATTTAAAACGTTAATCCCTTTTAATATTATTATTATCTATTATTGTGTTAATATCATTCGTTCCTTTCTGAATAAGGTAATTCATAATATTATCGAAAGCCAAATCTGTATTATTGTATGACTTTAGATACCTAAATATTATTTGAAAATGAGAAAAGATCTTTTGATTCCTCGAAAGCATATATTTTATTGATTTTTATTCACAATATAAACCAAGTAGTTTTATTTAGATAAAATACTTCCAAGAAATGAACAACTTAATAAAGCAATTTTTTTTAGCCGGCAAATACGCGGGAATATTAATAACATCAATTCATTGTACCGATAATTATTTCGGCTTAATTCTTTCGATATTTACCTATTCATATTATTATGACACAGTTGAAATCACCCTCAGAACTTTGAATCTCATTATTTCAGAATCTTTCAATCTTCAGGTGAAAACCGCGATGATACTTACGAAAATAGTGTTAACTACGATCATCCAAAATATGTGATGATTTCTAATGAGAAATGGAAACAAATGAAACATGGTTTTAAGGATATCCCAATTTCTCCCTAGGTATATAATATTAGTAAAACTGACTTCACCAATTTCTGTTTAGAATTATCAAAATAAAGATGGAATTACTTAGCCCAGAATGACTGTAACAAAGTTGCAACTCGCAGTAATGTTTTTATAACAAACTATGTCAAATTATCGAAAAGTACAAACCAAAAAGGGAGTAAAAGCATAATGAAAAGAACCCTATATGGTTTGGTAATTCACTAGTTAAAATTATAAAAGAAAAAAAATCACCAAAGAGCTAAAAATAATGAAAACCCAAGAGACTGATATTTTTCCACGTTGAAGAAAAGATCCAAGAATTATAACTGAAAATCACAAATTTTTCCTTGCATACATTGAAAACTCACTAGCGTTCAACACCAAACAAATCTGTAACTGTTGTTAGAAAGGCAGATACTAATACTACAATAACAACAAACTTTGCATACATAAGAAATTATTTTAACATTAGGCATCAAAATATTAGAAGTATTAATAAAAACTTTTATGAGTTACAAATATTAATAAAAAGTTTAAATATAAATTGGGATATAATTATACTTACTGAATGTTGTTTGACTGATAAATACTATCCCCTAAAAATTGGTAAATATGTCCCTTACTCTACACTAATGAATAATACCAAAAATGATGGTGTAATCGCCTATATTAATGAAGACATAGAAGCTGATGTCAGAGAGATCCATATTAATAATGCAAATTGTCTAAGGATATCAATTGGTAATGATACAACAATACTCGCAATATACAGATCGCCTTCTAGAAATCATTTGGAACCATTTCTTAATTCCCTGTCTGTTGAGCTTAACTTACTCAAAAATATCAAAGATGTATTTATTATCGGTGATATTCTGGAAAATGGCCACCCAAAAAAATATGATTATTTGCAGACACTAGCTTACCATGGATTCAAAAGTCTTATTGATGAACCTACGCGTATATTTAATGAAAGCAAAACATGCATTGATCATGCGTTTAGTAAAACTAATAAAAAAACTCAAGCCATAATTTATACAACCACACTGACACAATAATTCTATCTTTCACAAAAAACAATTCACCTGTACACCAAAACAAGAAATCTGTCTTAACGAAGTCTGAAACAAATTGGGAAAATGTTAAAAAGGTGTTACAAATTACTGACTGGACAAGTCTTATTGGAAAAAATGATGCAGACACTGCTTGGAGTTATTTTATTGAAACTACGCAGGATATCATTTCAACCATAACTTCGGATAAAAAGATATCTCATAAAAATATACACATTAATTAAACCTTGGATAAGTCAAAATATTATTAACTCTATCAGAAAAAGAGATGAACTGCATAGAAAAGTAAAAAACAACCCTTATGCTATTCATTCACTTCGATTTAACAAAAGATACCGAAATACATGTAATATTGTAATACGCATTGAAAAAGAAAAATTCTATAAAAAAATAGACGAATGTAATAATGATTCATGTAAATTCTAGCAAATCTTAAATGAAATTACAAATGTGAAAGCCTCCCACAATGATACAACCATTTAATAATTAAATATAGATGTGATTCCTACATTATTTGCAGATCAACCAGACAAACTAATTAACTATGTAAACAATTTTTTTTGCAATATTGGCTCAAATTTAGCAAATAAAATTAAACAAATTTCTGCCACCTTCGATAAAACAGCGGAATGATCATACAAGTAAAGAAAATAAGCTTAATATAAACAAGATAACAAGTGACGAAATAAGAAATGTTATAGCCTCCCTAAATTCAAACACTTCATCGGGAAATGACATGACGACAAGCAATTCAATCAAGTACCTACAAGACGAGTTAATTTACCCCCTAACAAATCTTGTAAATCTATCAATATCAAAAGGTATTTTTTCCCTTTTGTCTTAAAATTGCTACGGTCATACCAATCTATAAAAATGGTCCCAAAAATGATATATCTAAATATCGACCAATTAGTCTTTTAACAACGCTTTAAAAAATCTTGAAAAATTGATAAAAAAACAAATGGTTACCTTTTTGGATAATAATAAAATATTATCATTAACGCAATACGGGTTAAGGAAAAATTGGGTACTGGGGATGCTATAGCTAAGGTAACAAATAAAATAATACAAAAAATGGATGAAGGTAAAAGATGCTTGGCAGTTTTCATTGATCTTCTTTCGACACAATTGACCATAAAATACTGTCTCTAAAACTTAAAAAAATTGGATTCACAAAATCAACTGTAAACCTACTTGTGAGCTACATGTCTGGCAGAGAACAGTTTGTACAAATTGGTAAAAAAACCAGCAAAACTCTACCAATTACGTATGGTGTCCCTCAAGGAAACGTACTAGGACCAATACTCTTTCTCATTTATATAAATGATCTTATGAATCTTCCCATCAAAGGAGACATAATTAGCTTTACTGATGATACTGTTATTATTTTTCATGAACAAGAATGGATAAATACCTTTAAAGAGGCAGAGCATGGCTTGGCTGTATTTCAAAAGTGGTTAAAAGTGAACTCCCTTCTATTAAATGTGAGTAAAACTAAATATTTAACATTTTCAATAAACAAAAGAGGCCAACCAATGAATGAGCACACACTTAAAATACAATAATATCAAAATAATTTACCTCATTGCACTTGCCCGCATATAACCAAAGCTAAAAACATTAAATATCTTGAAATCTTAATCGATGATAATCTCCGCTTTGATTACACATTAACGGAACTTCAAAAAAGTTAATAAAACTCATATATTTCTTCAAAAAATTACGAAATCTCCTGTCAATCGAGAATCTAAATAGAGTATATTTCTTATGCTTTATGTCACTCTCATTTGGAATATGGAATTTTAGGATGGGGCTCAGCAGCATCAAATTGCATGAAACAGTTAAATACAACCCAGAAATGCATCATAAAGACCATTTTAAAAGTCCCCATAAGGACATCAACAACGGAAGTTTTTAAACATTTTAACGTTCCAAGTATCCAAAGAATCTTTGCCAAAAATATTCTCGTTAATCATCTTAAAAATAAGAAAATGCCTATAACTCTTCACGATCATAATACCAGAACAAAGCAACTAGATAAGATATACCTAAATGCAATACTACTTTTGGACAAAGAAGCTCTGAATTTTTAGCTGTAAAATTATATAACTCCCACATAACATAAAAAAAAATCATTCAATCAATAATTGCATTAATTCCAGCAAAACTTGGCTTAAGGAATTACAAGAACAAGAACTGACTACTATTCTCAAAAAAACGTCATAGAAATTACTGGAAAGACCCTACCCTAACCTTAAAGTTGAAATATAGAAGTCGCTGAAACCCCTTTATGCAAAACCTGGTCCGCCTCAGTACCGGATTTCTTAGTGAGGAGGACTATGATAAAATTCTATAATGTATATGTATTTTTAATATTTATACCTTAAATTGTAATATCAATAAAAGAGAGATGGATGAAATAAAAGAGAGATGGATGAAATACTTTGAAGAGGTCTTCGAAAGCAATCCGAGTGATAGAGATTCCAGTGGCGAGTCAGGTATGAATGACGATGGGGTGAATGTTCCCAAAATTAGCATGGATGAAATTAAAAGATCAATTAGATGTATGAAGAATGGTAAGGCTGTTGGTTTCGACAATATTGCTGCTGAATACTTTAAAGGAAATAGCCGTATAATTCTCACATGGTTATGCAAACTCTTTAACCAGTGTCTAGAGGAGGGTTACACCCCATTAGATTTGGAGAAGGGCTGTGATCATGCCTCTATACAAAGAATGGAATGAAAGAAAGTATGGAATGTGGAAATCACAGGGCTATTAGTCTGCTAAGTTCAGTTGGTAAGCTGTATGGTAGGATATTGATTGAAAGGGTACAAATGAAAACAAAGGATAAAATATGGGATGTGCAAAGCGCATTTATGAGTGGAGGGGGGTGCATGGATCAGATTTTCTCGTTGCGTATGCTCACAGAGAAGTTTCTGGCAAAAAAACAGAAACTTTTCTGTGCTTTTGTAGATCTACAAAAAGCATACGACAGAGTTGACAGAAAAAGTTATGGAAGGTGTTGTCTAAGTATGGTGTGAATACAAATCTTATACAGGCAATCGCATCGCTGTACGAGGGAAGCGTTGCATGTTTTAGGGCAAACGGTGATTTTACGGGGTGGTTTGACATCACAAAAGGTGTTAAGCAAGGCTGCGTAATGTCACAGTGGTTATTCAATCTATACATGGATAATTGTATGCAAGAATTGAAAGAGGTGGGCCTGGGGGCGAAAATGAGTAGTCTGCAAGTATGTTGTCTGTTGTATGCTGATGATGCGGTGCTGATTGCTAACAGTATGGAAGATCTACAGTCCCTCGTATATAGGATGAACGAAGTATGTATGATGAATGAGCTAATGATGAATGTAAATAAGTCCAAAGTCATGGTGTTTGAAAGAGAGAGTACGAAAACAGTATGCAATATAGTTGTGAATGATGAATACTTGGAGCAGGTCAATGAGTTTGTGTATTTGGGAAGTATATTTACGAGAGATGAAAGACTGAGGAATATTGAAAGAAGGGTGAATGCAGGAAACTCCATTAACGAAGGACTGAACGCGGTTGGCGCAAACAAAAAGTTGTCCAAGGAAGCGAAGCTAGCAGTCCACAATGGAGTGGTGATACCAACCTTGATGTATGGCAGTGAGGCATGGAACTGGCTGAGGAAGGATGAAAGTAGACTGAATGCTGTAGAAATGAGATCTCTGAGACGAATGTGTGGTAAAACCATGTATGATCGAGTGAAAAATGTTGAGATTTGTAAAGAATGCAAGGCTGATGTAACCGTAGTGAGCAAGATTAAGAAAGGGACGCTTAGATGGTTTGGGCATGTAGAGCGAATGAACGAAGAAAGGAGTGTAAGGAGAATATATGACGCGAATGTGAATGGAAGAAGAGCCTGGGGACGCCCGAGGAAGACATGGCACGATCAAGTGAATCAAATACTCGAGTCGGGCCATGTCAGAAGTCGGAATAACAGAAGAGAATGTATGAGGCGTTGTATGAATGTGAATGAAGCAAGAAGTGTATGCCAAGATCGAGTTATTTGGCGGTCCGTCCTCTCTGCCTACCCCTGCGGGGAAACGGCGTGATGGTTAGTTAGTTAGTTAAAATTATATAGGAACTAATAAAAAAAAGATAAAGCACGTTGGAGTGACAGTGTTAGGAGTAGGGAAGAAGGACACGTTGGTCACCAGTGTTAGAAATGACGAGCCTCAAGTCGACTGCCAGTGTAATGAATGGCGATGGTGTAATAAGTCAAGATTGGATACAATTCCTACGATGCAGCGTCAGAGTAATAATGGGGACCTGACGGGCTTACCTGGTTACCACAGTAGATAGGGCAGATGAGTCTCTTCTGCAGGCGCGAGTCAGAGTTAGCCTCAAACCGGCTCATAGGACAAAAGGTACTTAACCACCCAAATGAAATAGATGTGCATCTTCTAGCCAAAGTTTATTTTATGGGAACGCATTTACAGGTACATATGAGGTTATAATATCAATTGGAAATACATTTCCTATCTAAGGTTTAAATCTCTCTCTGGTGAGTCTTCAATCGGACAATTACTTTAAACATAGAGGTTTTGCAGCACATACAAAGAGGAAATGGTTTACAGCTTACATAGATCGAACTGAGGCGGTCCGCCCGTGGCTCCATCGCAGAAGGTGACGCCGTGGACCGCCGAGCATCTCGTGACTCGCAGGGAGTTAATGCACTGGTCACTGACTTTACTGTTTAGGTTTATGCAAAGACAATGAGTTTACAATGTACTAAAAGCATGGAAGGCAAGATGTCGCCAGAATACCATGCCGGGCGGCCACGTGCGAAAGTAAGCTGCACGCACCTTTTGCTTCTAATCTCTAATCTGGAACGGCGGCTAATCGCCTCGCGAGCGGGCTTGCGGCTGGCGGGGGAAGTGGCGCCGCTGGTGTCGAAGCGTGAGACCAACCACGAGTGGCCAGATGTATTTTACAACGACTAGATTCTCCTTGTTTTTAAATTGTACCTAATTTGTTACATAACACTGTGTTATGATAAAGGATATCTCAAATAGTTTCATGACAATTCAACACATGTATGAATCCGTACTCTTTTCAAAAGTGATATGAAATCACTAAAATTAGGTACGAAATACATTTTTTTAAAAGCGTGTATACAATAACTTATTTTATAAATAAAGAAGATTAATTTGGTTAGGTTATGTTAGATTTGGTTTTCGGGCCAGTTGTTCTTTCCTTCTTTTGATGACTTTAAATCAATTTTAAAAAGTGTCTCTATTCATACTTGTATTGAATTATTCTGTCACCATTACAAATACAATACCAAGACAATGCAGTTTCTTGATAACTTAACAAATAATGGGCATGAGATAGCTGAATTGTTTTCAAAATATTTTTCCTCGGTTTTTACTCATTGTTAAGAATATCGAGATATAGATTGTAGATGTAACATCTCAATTAGTTAATCTCGATCCAGACAAAGGCCTTGGCCCCGATGGCATCCTGCAATCATTTCTTCGAAATTGTGAAACGAATTAGCTGCTCCACTTTACTTTATTTTTTATCATTCTCCTCGGAAGGTGATTTTTCAGATTTACGTAAGATTGCAAACATAACACCGATACATCAAGGTGTCAACAAAAATAACGCCAATGACCAATAAGTATTTTAAAAATGAATCACTCACATAATGCAATGCATCTAAAATATTTGGAAACGTACATATCTAATCTATTAGACATGTATGCTTACAATCATTTTAGAATATTGCCATGTATACCGATTGTGGTCTAGTTTATTCATTCAAGTTAAACGACAGACTTAATAGAATGCCTTACGAAAATCTACGTACACTTCATCTACCTAGATTTTCGAAGTCAAATTGATATATTTTATGATTTCAGCTCGCCTACTATACCTGTTACATCACGTGGATACGATCTTCGACCCGTTTTTTTTATTTATTAATGACCTTATTCTTTGCTTCACTGCAATTTATTTGCTATACACCGACGACGTCAAATTATATTATCTTATTACAATATCTTACGGCTGTTTTAAGTTACAAAGATATCTTAACGAGTTTTTTTTTTCCTTAATCAAACTGTGTTATTTTACTTAACCATTAATAATTAATTTAAACTCGTCTTCCATGCATAAGCAAATGCTTCTAATATAGAAACATATAACCAGAAGTTTAATTAATAAATATATTTTTAAAAAAACTTTGTAAAACGAATTTCAATCGAAAATCTGAGATTCACCTTAGATTCTAAACTTACTAAGTTAATTTTTTTTGTGTTTGATGTAAATCAAATTTAATAATATTATTTTTAAGTTCTGCAGTATCTTTAGTTTTAATTATTGTGACAGCTGTTTCGGCGTTTAAGGCCATTTTAAAATTGTGGTTAATCCACATTGTGACGAATTATTTATATGATTTTATTTACTCCCACTCCTTTTCAATTTGAACGGGTAATGATTTATTATCGGTAAAACCGATTTAGTTAGAAAACAATTAAAATTCTGAATTCTGTGAGGTTTTAACATTTATTTATTTTTTATATTTGCTTGTATTTAACTGACAATCTTTTCTTTTGATTTATTTAAATGTTTTGTATTGTTTTGATAATGTGAACATACTGAGAAGCAGTGAATATATAATTTTCTTAATTATTGTTATTTCAGGATCATTCGTTCGTTTGTTAATTTCTAATTGTTCAAGTTAATTTAATCTTAGGCCCTTTCTTTCTATATGTAAGGGTTTAGGTGTGTTGTTGTCAAGCGTGACGAGATTATTTACTAAAAGATGCTCTGCGAATTTTGAAGAAGTGTTTTTATTTTTATAACATGTTATATGTTTTTTTAATCTAGTTGATAAACCTCTTCCCATCTGCCCTATATAAGTAGCGTTGCAGTCGACGTGGTCACATTTTAATTCGTATATAGCTGTCACAATAATAAAAACTAAAAATTATTACAGAACTTAATAATAACATTATTAAATTTGATTTACATTAAATTTTAAAAAAATTCTATGCTTACGTTCCATTTAAAAACTCGAGAAGTACTGAATAAAGAAAAAATACTTGGTTTTATAACTAGAATTACGAAACCATTTAAATATTGCGAAAGCTAAAAATTATTAAATGTTACGTAATCTTGGTTTGTAGTACACTTGAATATGGTTCTGATCTTATTATGCAATCTACGAAAACTTACTTGAATCTGTTCAAAGAGCCTTTATTAAGACAATGACAAGTAAAGCGGGAACAAGCAAAACTCTAAATACCTACAATTAAATATTAAAAAACTTCAATCTGAAAAAAACAGACGTAAAACAACAAACATGGTATGTATACACGACGTACCAAACAATATAATTACATCGGAACTAATTTAAAAATTTATAAGTAGATCACAAAGCATTATGATTAGAAACATTTAAGAGAAATATAGCATTTTTCAACTCTCGCGCCGTTCTTTAACAAAAACGTATTCTTACTATAAAATTCAAACAAACCTTAAATGGAGTGATTACTTTTTTTAAATGTTCTTAATATCCTTGATTATCCACTTGTTACCATTATTTTCTATTCTCCTCTGCTTCATACTGTAAGATAATTATTTCCTTTTGTACACAATAATAAACGCACGAGAACATTTTGTAAAAGGATTGATGACCTTACTTCCATTTTGATTCTATCAATATATTGTATTACATAATTATTACTCTGCTAAATGTTCCCAACAGACAATAAACAATGTGAATTCGTTCATCTGTCCTATTCCATTTTTCAGCTGGTATTATTTTTCCAGTTCCATACTAGTTTGTCGATATTGAAAAAATAAAGGAAGTTTATTCCTCGTAATATTCTCTAAGCAACTAAATTCAGTTGACATAAATGTCCCACTTCTTTCCGAAAATAGGAGATTTGCTCATTTTACTGAGGAAAACGTTCTTAGTAGAAATAATAGCTCCACAATGTTTTCAGTTAACTTGTATTTTAAGTTGAAAATACTTTGGTGAAGACACTCATTCTGTATTTTACTAATGATTAATACTTAATATACATGCATATATAATAATAGGTATCTATATACAAAAAATAATTAAATAAAAAAAAAACTTTAGAATATAATCAAAATGTATATACTCAAATGTGTTTCTGAGTGAAGGGTGTAGGAGAAGGTAGCTTCATCCTACTTTGTGCAATAAAGCTTGAAAAAAATAAAGTTGAATATCTATTGTCAAATATCCAAAAAAAAAGCCAAGAAATTTAAAATTTAAGAAACAAAATAGGTTTATTTAAATGAACATCTTTATTTACATTCTACGTGCTATGTACCTAACCTCCGATGTGGGAGAGCACCTTTAGAAGATGTAAACGCGCCATCCATTACTAGTTTCGTTCTACAGAACGTCAGCAAAATGACGGCGGTCCTGGGTAAAGACCCTATTTATTCCCCCCTTGCAGCGCGCGGCGAGAGCCAGGACGCAGGACACAATGGCCGTGGGGGAAGTACTCTAATAGAGAGCGGGCGGGACAAAGCGCCGCGCTGTCATCGCCAGTTTCCACGATCGGACCCGATTCGATACATCACCGGCGGGGAAAAAGAGGCGGGTGGAAAAGCTATTTGCAAAATCGCAAGACAAATGTTGGCAGATACCCGGGAACACGTCGGTACGGACCGACCGCGACAGGGCTCAAGGTGAGAGATTTCAAAGCGTATCGGTTGATGGGCGTCGGATGCCGGAGTGAAGGGAAATTTTAAAATATTTCATTTGAAATGTTTAAAAAATTATTAAAAATATTATTTCAAAATGGTAACGTGCCTATATTAAAATATACATATATAAGATATTTTTTTTAGTATGGCAAAGTGTTCGCTAGATGAAAGTTTGTACATCCATTTAAATAATGTCTTCAAGCCGATATTATGTTCGTGTCTCTCTGAAAACCTTAGAACGTCATGAAATTTACGCAGGTCAAAACAAATAAAAAAATACGTACAAAGCATTTACATTATGGCTTTCCATAAATATAATATTTCTTTTGAACCACTTCAATTTAATATAATAATCGAGTGGTTTCGGAAACAGTTTTTTAAATTTCTTGTTTGAAGCAACAGTTCCTATTCAAAAATTCATTTGATCCCCAGTTACAGGACTTTCTACTGTAAATCTGGCAGTTAAAAAATAAGTCAAGATGCTATTAATGTTTGTTTCGCATTTTTTAATATTCTTTTGTGAAAAAGATTTAGAAAAATAATGTATTGAAAATTGGACGAAGTCAGGTAAAAATCAGTACCAGTAGTATTTGATAAAGCGACGGAAACATAAAAAACTTTATGTCCAGTTCATTAACATAATCAGGGTTAGAAAAGAAGTTCAATATGAGAAAAGTTTAACTAGATTCATCTACAAATACAAATCTGAGTTTAGTACAACAATAAAGCCGAAGTCAAAAGACCCGCAGTAACGAGATTGAGCGATAATAAAACACAGAGGTATTTCATAATCTAGTTTGATTTGTCGGTATTCGGTTTATCTCTTGGCCATTGTAATCGAAGGTCTTCACATGCGCAGAATTTGACGATACACAAGGAATAAGATACTGCGTAAAATGCAGTCAACTGATGAAAAAAATCAAGATTTGTTGAAAGAGACGAGAGGACCGCTTTAAAAAAAAAATAATGTGCATGTAAAGTTCTCATTCTTGTGCTGAAAAGGGACTCAATTCGCCAAGCGTCTTATCCACCGGAATATCGACCATCACATTCTGAAAAAAATCAGCTAAAGGGGAGTTTTTTTTACCGTTGTTTCATACAACATTTGTAGGACCGAGATTTAAAAAAAATTCTAACCACGGAATTACTTAAAAAGCTCCGTTAATTTAACTATTTACGTAGTGAAAACAAGAAAGTACATTGACCTACGATTTTCATACTGGGTCATTTAATATCGTAACATGTGAGTTACCTCAAAGTTTAACAAGCCTCTATAGCTGTTTTACCATTCCGCTTCTGAGCCAATGGTACTAACATTCCTTGAAATTTATCGTACAAATAGTAATTTAACATTTACGATGAGGCTTTGGCGGAACGGGGAGAGGGAACGGGGAGCAGGGACCAGAGGAACATACGCAGCGAGGGATGATACATTCGGGCTGGATCTCTGCAGCTTCACGGCGGCTCTTTCCAACCGTGGGGCATCTTTATGCCTTCTAATAAAATACGGAACGATTTCCTTCCTTTGTATTGTGGCAGCATAAAATATAAAATATTATGACACTTTCATATCTTTACATACGTCGTATTTAGTAGCAAATCCTAACGACTCGATTTCGAGAGCAGGAACACATGCGAGGAGTATGATATCTTATTTTGTGATTAAAAACATATTCAAAGATTTACTTTGAATCTTCTTTTCAGAAAACCAGGAGCTTCGAGTAGGTACTTCATGACTTATTTACTAATAGATTGTAAAATTCAATACTTCATAGTTCACGATAAAAATGGCATTACCACCTTAGGGCAGTTTCGTTGACCTCAATATTCCAGACCGAAAAACTGTTAATATTTCATGACGCTAGGGTTAAACTCACTACGGCTCCATTCAAATAACTTCTTTATGATCAATATTTGTAAAATATGTACTTCTAAAAACAAGTATTAAAACATTTTTATACGATGAGTTTAATTTACCTCCGTTTTATACTAGAAACATCTAGTAATGTTTCAATAAGAATTGAAAAATGTAGATGAAACTTATTGAAACAACATTAGTTAAAAGTACAGATTTAACTAACCAAATAAAGAACTGACACTTTTACTGCGGACCAGATTTCTGTTTTTCAGCAAGGATCTGAGACATAATGTTTGGTCACGAGTCGTGCCTAGCAGGTCTGGGTTAGTAGCAGCAGCCTACTAGATATACGATCTGCCGTCCCACAAAGCTTAGAAAATGCGTCAAAAAGCCGCACGGAATCCATTACAGAACAAAAACAACATTTTATGAATCCGAACACGGCTCTATTCACCAGCACACTGCCAGAAATACAGGCTGTTTAGTTTTAACGCAATTCGTCAGTTATTTAAAACCAAGTTTAATTGCTCAAGATTACAGTTATGTTGAATACTTAATATTTACGATACAGATATATATCGTAAATATTAAGTATTCAACATTTGAATAATAATATACAAATTATTATTATTTATTTAAAAAAATATAAGTATATTCAAAAAATTACATCATTTACTAACAAAATTTAAAAAAATATAATTTTTCAGTAGTAGTATGTTACAATTAAATTCTAATATTTATATAAGATGTACCCCCATACTTAAAGTGAGCTTATGCGTATGGGGTGTGTCTTATTTTTTGTTTATTTGTTTATTTATATGTCATATTATTCAGTATATATTTTCAGTGTATTTCTTAAGCTCAAATTTAAAATCATTTAAAATTATTTATGTTTCTGATTTGTTCTGGTAACGAATTATAACGTTTTACAACAAGAATTGGCTCAATGTTTTATTCTTACATTTTGGAATTGGAAGAAATGATGTTTGTCTAAGACTTCTATTATTTTTAAATGGCGCAGTTTTATTTAGAATATTATCTTTGTTAATTTGTAAAATTGCATGGTAGAAACTTTATTTTCTGACGTTGAATTCTTTAAATAGAAGATCAGGTGAGTAGGTGCATGGTTTGTTTAGAATGGTTTTTTATTAATTTTGGTATTATGTTAAGTAGTTGTGTGTCGCGTATGATTTTTATAACTTCCACCCACCTGTAATGCCATATTGTATTATTTATTGGCGGAAAGTAAAGTACATCATTCTAAGTAACTCTTTGTGTAGAATATGTCTTTAACCTTTGAAGATGTATATTAGTTTCCTTATTCTGTCTTTGAGTATGTTTATGTGTGGAGACCATTTTAGGCATTGGTCTGTTTTTATGCCTAGGCATTTTATTTCAGTCTTGGTCTCTGTAGTTAAACATGAGATATTGTAATTTTGTTGTCGTATAAATGTTCCAGAGAAGATCAAAATATTTATTTCTTCAGGTGTTTGTTTTTTTTGTGCAAAATGAGATATGTTAAGTTTTTTAAAAATTCAACGTTAGCTAGTTTATGTAAAACCACATGTTTAATTCATTGATATCTGTGTTAGCTATATTGTTTAGTTCAATCCATGTATTTGCTTTAAATAATGGCACCGTGTCATCTGCATAGGAGATAATCTCTCCATATTCAGAGATATTAAAAATATCATTTACATATATGATGAATAGCAAAGGGCACAAAACCATACCTTGAGGTATTGAGAAATCACTGTATTTGATGGAATAATTTTAATTAATTAATTAATTTAAAAATATGCTTTGTTTACACCACTTTATAAATATAAATAAACATCTACATCTTTCGACAGCAATGCTGTCATCATCAGTAATATATGAATACATAAAGTATATTTTTTGATTAATTAATTAATAATGATGCCATAAAATGAATACCAAACGTTTGAAGAATAATTTTACTTCCTGGGTTCTTTATTGTATTTATGTAACTGGTTAACCATGATAAGACTTCCATTTATTCAGATCGATTTTTATTTAATTTTTAGTGTTTCATGTGATATACTCTGATATACTCACTTTTTTTAGGTGTATAAATATTCCAAGACATTTTTTTTTAATCTAGGGCAGTGTATAGGTAATTAGTTAATTTTGCAATCGCATCTTGAGTTGTCTGTGCTTCTTTTGAATCCAAATTGAATATAATTAACTATTTTATTTTCTTCTAAGAATATCCATATTTTTACAATTAGTTCGAATTTCTTTGATATATTTGATAATATCACTTACTTCTGAAAATCTTGCAAGTCTGTCTCCCGTCATGAGTTTCGCACTCCCCCGTGCCGCGTGCAGCAAGTGCTCCATTGCAACCTATTTCTCATACACAACACATGTAACAGAAAGCGGGAGTGAATCGTAGCTCTCAGCGACAGGATCGTATCAATGAACACGATGGAAGTATTGAAGAAATGAAAGAAGGACAAGTAATTTAGTAATGGTAGAAGCAAATTTTCCACCTGACAAACAGCACAGGTTATGATACTTTGCAATAAATGCAATAAATGCATGAAGGGCAAAACATTTTTTCCAAAATTGAATATACCAAAACGGAAGTATCATGCATTGCTCTATGAAGAAAGGTAGGCGTTGTGTAGTTTTAAACGGATTTTTCTATTCAAACTGTAACATTTTTTTTAAACATAGGTCAAAAAATTTAATTTAAATAACAATATATACGAGTACATAATTGAAACCCAGAGGCGTATTAGGTAGTTCTGGGGAATACTCAGAAAATACAATCAATTGATGAACGATAGAAAAGGTCATCCATTTTCTATCGTTCATCAATGTTAATTGGAGATAATGGGTAGATACTCTCAGTATCACCTTGGTGAAAGACCACTATTCAGAAATAAAGAATTGAAACGTTGCTTAAAATGGCTTTAGCCGTGTTTGATGGCCAGATCTGAATTGTCAGATACTTAACCATCTTCATCTTCCCCATCTCCATCTTCCCGATCTCTTCCCCCTTCACATACTTTCAGCCTCACAACATACCCCGATTGCGGATTCCATAGTCTCACTGGCTACGGTTAGTAGGGAGCAGTTGGGACTCGTACGGTATAAAAAAAAGGTAATATTTTGCCCCAGTTTGATAGATTTGGTTATTCATTATTTTCTAGGCGGAATTCTAAAAAAACATATTGGTGTTAGTCTTCAACCTAGCGGTAGTGTTTAAAACTAAAAAATGGACAATTTATAAGTAGGGTAAACCCCTTGATGGAAGGAAAACATTATGTACCTATATAATTTCAGAACGATCATCTTTTCATTGTGCAAAAAATACTAGCCTGGCAGTTTTAGTATTTCACACCCCTTAGTGAAAGCGGTATACGGAGGCGTGGCTTTGCGTTACGCATCCCTCAAAGAGATTGACGGAGTCAAGTTGATGTATTGCCACAAAGCATATTGCAACAGTACAAATTTGAAAAAAAAAAACAATTTGTCAACATAGAACGACTGTGAGATATCATTAAAAGTATTAATAAATATTTAGAAAAAAATTTATAGTTTGTTCATAAGGGTTAGGCACAGCTTTTCAGCTTTTATGGGCTGCACGCCACTGCTAAACGAATGATATTGTTTAAATTCATGTAAACATGTAAGTAGGTATTTTCCTACCCTCGAGCTGATCTCGTCAATAATACATTTAAATTATGACGGTGGGTCATTTTATGATTTACTACAATTTTTATTTTAACGGCCACCAACAGTACAACGAAAATTTATTTATCTACCTATTCGAAGTAAAAAAAACAAGACTTTTTTGTAATATCTGTTACTATCAAATAAATAAACCTTTCGACATAGATTAATGAACACACGTGCATAAATGAAGAATGAATCCGTTAATGTAACTGTAAAAGGTTAAATACATTAATTTACAACATGGAGACACCCTGTATATAAAAGTATACATTATACCATCCACATCCAGACTTATGGGACAGAGCTAAATTAAATAAACCTTTCAACATAGATTAAAGAACACAGGTGCATTCATGAAGAACGTATCCGTTAGTGTAACTGTAAAAGGTTAAATATATTATTTTACAACATGGAGACACCCTGTATATAAAAGTATACATTATACCATCCACATCCAGACTTATGGGACAGAGCTAAATTAAATAAACCTTTCAACATAGATTAAAGAACACAGGTGCATTCATGAAGAACGTATCCGTCAGTGTAACTGTAAAAGGTTAAATATATTATTTTACAACATGGAGACACCCTGTATATAAAAGTATACATTATACCATCCACATCCAGACTTATGGGACAGAGCTAAAATAATAGGATGAAAATAACAGAAAGCCAAAGCTCCGAAGATAAATGGATGTTTTTTGTGCCGAACTTGGGCAAAGGCACCTAATGAAGAAGAAAGTATTATACAAATACGCCTGAGAGATATTATTATTCTGCCAACTTAAGCAAATAAATTAACTTCGAAACTACGGTGTTTAATCCTACGGCAACTTTTCGCAATTACTCGCCTTATTTAATAATAAAGCTCTCATTGTGATAATGAATGTTTTGTTTTCAAATTATTCCTACAGATTTCACGGTACACATTGAATAATAATTGTATTTGGTATGCAATCTGTAAAACCATTTCACTGCTGGCTTATCGCCAAATAAATTGTGCAGACATCGAGGTAGTGTTAAAAAAAACTGTAGTATACACATTATTATGTCGCAATTTTACGACAAATCAAACGAATGTGATTTTTTTTTACATTATCTCCACTCCGGAGGCTTTCACGAAAATAATTTACTACATAGCCTATGTCATATTTCGGGATACAGTGTAGAGAAAATGAAGAAGAGGAAGTTCTAGAAAGAAAAGGGTAAGAAGGGAGGGTAGGAATCTGAGAGTCAGCGTATAGAAAAGTGAGGGAAGTATTAATCCATTCCTCCCACTGCGGTGCAAGGTGATGGGTTGAGAGTCTAGCTGGAGAGGAGAGAAGATCCGGCTAACCATGTAGTTGGTGGGCAGACGCATCCGCCGACAAGACATGAACGCCTCACCTCATGAACTCGGGACCCCTACTAAGTCACCAAACGTAACAAACCTTTTGGGGGGTGACCTATGCCGGAGGTGCTGGTAGTCCATTTAATGGTTTCCGGGGCGGCGGTAATACCCGCCTCCCAAATTGTATTCTTTTTATTATGTAAACACACATATTTTTTAGTTAATCGCGTAATGAATCAAAAAATGACCAGCAATTTTTTTTTTAAATGGAGGCGTACGATAATTATTGCAAGTCTTTATATTAAAAAAAATTAAATTAAAGAGGAAAAAAAAAATACTCATTGAAAAATACGGTAGTTTGGAAAGGGAGGCAGGGGTGTTAGGAGAGCGGTTATTTAGGATGTAAATTCACGGTCCCCGTAGTAACTTTTTTTTTTCATCATTAACCATTTGATTTTTGTCCAAAGCCGGAAATCTATCAAATTGTTTTTAGTTCTTTGTGGTTTTTTTCATAGAAAATTTTTCGACAATATTGACTTTTTTGACACATTGGAACAGGTGTAAAATTCAGAAGTGAAATAATAAAAAAAAACAAACGAGCTCACGTCAAATGCCAAAACACATATATTTAAATAGACGACATTATTAAAAAAAAAAATGCAATTTTATTTGTTTACAAAAAAATACAAAGGTATTTCGAAAAGATAAATCTCCGTCAAAAGTGTGTGAAATGTCTATGAAATAAGCAGAAAATGGAAAAAAGTATTTGCAGAACGGGTTATTCTTCCTTTCCCACTTCTAACGAAAGCCGATTCTCTCATCTTGCTATTATTCACCCCTTTTTCAACCAGTCGTGGAATTACCACCGGGACCATATTTTTGCTGCATTTATCTTCCTTATTCCACTTACTAGACTCCTCAGATTAGATTCCCAGACAACTGGGAAGGTGAAATATTAAATAATAAAGCAGTGGGCATTTCATTATAATATTATTTTGGATTACTCTCTCCGGCTGCTGTTGTAACACTGACAGGGAGCATTTCCATGAGATCAATAAGCAAGCAAACTCTTACGTTGGGTTGGTAAATATCACAGCGCCACAGAATGCCTTCAACAAGTATAATTATTGTATTTTATTGATATTGAAACTAGAGATACCAGATATAAAATTGATTTCTTTGGTGGAAGCTTATTATTTATCAAGCTCGTAGCTGAAATCATCAAAATATACAATATTGAACGAACTTCGTCATTATTATTAATTGTAATAGTTGCTTCGGTAATGTAATAATGTTTATTTAGTCGACTTAGCAACAGTATTTTGGAACCAAGGTAATGTTTTGATAATAAAGTTGGTATTATGCTAGCCTATTCCATTATTAAAGAAAATTGATGATTTAACGTAGAATCCACTATCTCCAATCGGGAGAAACGCCGCTGTTTTGCAAGGTAGTCGATACAGAGATACAAACGTGATTTCCGGTAATTATTAGTATCTTCTGTAAATAATATATTTAAGTGAAAGTACTGACTAATACAGGATAATTTAAACGAATCGGAATTAACGAAAACTATCCCCTGAACACCCTTTCTGCATTGTTAATTTATATTTTGTTTACGGTGGTTTGATCACGTTAGTGTTAGTATAATATTTTTCTTTTCATAAATTTTAAACATAACATCCCTTTAGAGCACATCGTTCAGGAATATTTTGAATATCCCTTTTTTGGAAAACAGACGAAAAATAAACGACATAACCTTTTTTAAATTATTAAACTGTGAACTGGGTTGATCTGAACTTTTGCATTTACTCAGCCTGCAAATCCTAATTGAACCACAGACAAAAATCAGCATTTAACATTATGCATGTCCCCTTCCAACTACAGCTTGCATTCCCCAATACAACGCTTACACAGTCTTAGTAACAGGTATTTAAATGATATGGATGTGTTTGACAATAATCTGAACTTGGCGATTTTCAAAAAAAGGATGAACTACTTATTTCTGCCTAGTTTATGTATTATTTATTTATTTTATTTATTCATTTATTAACGCCCCAAAGGGCTTTTACATTTTTTAACAATAAAATGATTATGTATACAGAACTTTAAAAAAAATAACATGATGCATAGTCGGTATATAAGTGTAACATATTTATAATATATATGAAGGGATAATAAAGTATAAGTGCATGCCACAGATAAGTTACAAAGGGAAAGGTTTTTAATTTGTAGATACCACTTTTTAAAAATAAAAATAGAAATAGCCTGATCTACATGATACATAATACACAAGTGCATAATATAATACTCTTATAATATGAGTGCATGACATTGTGAAAAAAAATCATTGTGTTTTTATATTTCGGATGATGTAAAAATGTATGAAATTGCATAATACTTAATATAGTATATGATACATAGAAAGAAAAAAGAGGAACAAGTTTTTGGATTGTAGATGAGTACAAAGATAATATATATAAAAAAATGATAATTAAACAATTGCTCTTATGCGATGCTCTTATAATTGTTGCAACATAAAAATATCGTTCAGGTTTCTTTTAAACATGGGTAAACTTATGTTAAATATATCTATAGCAGAGGTGAATTTATTTCCAAGTATATGCAGACGAGAAATAGATGCATGCATTTGGTAATTTGTCCCAGAATTATTGTTACAGAATAACATATTTTGCCGAGTTTGTCGATGAGATACTTTGAAATTGATTAGTTGCAGGAGTTCACAACAGTCTAATACACAATAAATAATTTTAAATAAAAAAGTTAAGTCTGTTATTTTTCTTCTGTTTTCTAAAGTATATATTTTGAGTGTATTTAACAAGAATGTATAGTTTATGTGTTGTATTGGTATGTGTAGTTTGAAGTTAATAAAACGTAAAAATTTGCGCTGCACGCCTTCAATATTTTTTAAATGAATGATATAGTATGGGGACCACACTATTGAATTGTATTCTAATATGCTGCGCACTAGTGACAAATATACGATTTTTATAACTTCCAGCGAATCAAAGTCTTTGATAGTTCTAATTATAAATCCCAATGTCTTCATACCTTTATTAGTTATTTGTTGTATGTGATTTACAAAATTTAATTGTGTATCAAACAAAACTCCGAGATCACTAATTTCGTTGATTTTTTCCAAGATTTTGTTATCTATAGCGTAGTTAAATGATAACGGGGTTTTGATTCGACAAAATGTCAGTGTCTATTATTGTTAAGTACCTACAACAACATATATTTACATTTAATTTATGAATATAAACGTTGCTTTTGTGGATTTTGGGAGATTGTATTATTTATATTTTCTGTTTATTCATATTCCCAGGTATTTTTTTATTTGACGCAGTAAATTTTTATTTCATGTGAAATTTTCAAGTGTTTCAAACTTTCCTTCAAGTTTTTTAAAATATTTTTATTTTACGTGCGATTTATAAATGATGTGCGTATATGTTAAAGTTCTCTGGGCGTTTAAATAAATAAATTACTAAAAATAAAAATAAAAAGTTAAAATACAAAGTTGTCGTATTTTATAGAAATAGAACAACTAACAAAAAACACCTAACATTCTTTATCTACATTAGTCGGGAAACTCGCGTTTTTGCGAATTGAAAACCACGTGCTTTCGAACATACGTGGTTTTGGTGTTGAGTGATTACCACTCCATCAGAACATCACTTCCGTGATGAATGGGCCAATTTATTTATTCTGTCTATCAAACGGCACTTTTTTGTTAATAAGTTATTTGTTGGGATGAATTTGCATAAATGGTCTGAATGTAAGTTAAAGTAGGTACACCAAAAATATCTACGAGTACATGCAGAACACTCAATCATAACTCCGCTAACCGTAGCTAACCAATCGAAATTGAGCTCACTAGGCCAATGCAGTTCAAAATTATTTGAATCCCGTTAGCTACGTTGATAACTTCCGCTTTATGATATTTGTGTTGATGGCTCTGTTATACTGATTTATTTTCAAATGGCTTCAGACTATCAACAAAATCTTTTGTTGGAAAACTAATTGATTTAGGAAACAGAAAGCTGCCACTGTCATTTATTTAACGTTGGCTAACATAATACTTTTATTCGTTTGTTTTATACTAATAATGTAAGCATCTGATATTAACCCTCGATATGCCAGTTGCCAGCACGTTCCTGAGTGTCCAGGTTATATTGTACTTGTACATATATACTGAAGGAAGGGACGGCCACGTGCCACCCCGAATATACAAAGTTACCAATTTGCTTTTGGAAATACGCCGGCAAGTTTTTATTACCGAAAATAGCTTAAGTTTTGACTATGTTGTCCTCGAATATTTTCATTTTATTTTAAAGAATCTAACATTTTTACAGAAACCTGGTAAAAAAAATAGTTGATTCATATGGTAAACTAGAAAACGAGAAAGTTGATTATCTAAAAAATTCCAAACCTCAGAAATGACTGCAGTTATAATTTGAAACTGACATACTGTAATAAGGAAAAGGAATGCGCAGTCTTGAGCTAAATATTTTTTTGTAAATCGCTGACTATTCGTAGATTGAAAGAGTAAAGTTATTTTTCAAAGTGTGTAATTTTTATAATGAATGTAAATAAGTATTACATATTTTTAAAATGCGGTTTTTATAATAAAAAGTTCAGCTAAGTAATTATTTATAAAACAGGTGCTATATTTAAAAAAAAAATTAAAATATCAATGAAATGGTAAAAAAATAATATCCGGAATTATTCTTTCTCCTAGGCTCCGTATTCTTGTCGGGCATGAAGTGAAATGGTCCATGGCTACAGCCACCGCAAGGGAATGTTTTTACGGGGGCGAGCTGTGTGTAAAAAGGCCTGAACATTGTTAGAGATCGAATTAACCTTGCAATAATAGCACCGTTTTGGCGAAAAATCACCCGGAGGGCACCATACAGATATTAATTCCTTTATTTCCTATCTATTTATGTATATAAACATATTTACCCGGTAGGTCACTTCAGATAAACACAGTTTTATTAGAAAGTTTAGGCCCTGAGAAGATATATTTTTTAGTATACAGTACACAATATTAAAATCACTACACATTGTATGATTTCAGAGAAGCTATTTTATCCTGTTTCCAATTAATATTACATTTATTAGATTAGTGGCAAAGGAAGAGTTGACGTATATTTTTTAAATACATGTTTTTATTGTTCAATTTTAGGAATGGAGAATTTTTTCATAAAATAACGTTCAAAAGCTTAAAAATTCTACTTAGGTTTATACGAAATTATCAATATCTATTTACATTTTTACAGTTATTTAGCAAATTGTGAAAAGTTTCTCACTTTTTGTATAGCAGAAGCTCAACGCATTTGCGAAATAGTGCGTGAAATAATTCACACGTTAATCTAGTAATTTTTAGGAAAGTACTAACCGGCTAGCTAAAAGCTACAGTATTTCTATTAGTTGATATGATTGTCTGAAAATATGAGTTTTAAGTTTATTTCTGAATTCTATTGAGTCTTAGATCGTTCTTCAATCACGTGGCAGTTTATTCCAAAGATTTAGATTCTGACACTCCGAAAGCATGGATATCGAACTTAATATCTTGTGTGCTCTTTGGTTCCTTAAACCTTCCGATAGCTGATGGCGATGCTGACTATCGTGAATTGGTATTTTCAAGAATACGGAGATCCGGAAAGTAAGCCGGAGCCATTCCCTCTGTAATGTTATTTTTTTTAAACTACGACTATCTTGACACGAGCATGAGCCTAGTATAATATGTTGGTCGATAGAACTTACGTGATAATATGGTTAAAAGAAGAAGGTTTCAACGAAATATTGCTTTTTAGTTTAATTGCTACTTTATGCGAAGTTTAAAGAATATATGAGAACCTACGGAAGAGTGTTGCCTATTATTTGGATAGATTGTATTTGAATCCCACTATACTTGCTGACCTACGTAATTCTTGGTTAGCTGTAACTATCTATTACCGTTTGAAACTACTCAAAGTTAGTTTTCCTTGCAAAGAGCTTAATCGTACGGTGATTACAAGATAACTTCACTATAAAGGTTGTAGGCCCTAGTTATAAGATGCCTGAATAAAATGTACCTTTAATTATATTTTCTTTCATAGCATAATTAAGTAGGCAAGTTAAGGAATTCGATTATTCTTTTTAAGCAGGTACAATTCGGTGATGTTTGAGCATAATGGTATCTGCTTATGATAAGATCTTCTGACATGTTTTGATCTAACTAACCATTATAACTGTTAACATCACGTGATCATAGTGTTTAAGGTGTTTTAAAATTAAATATAGATCTCAGGATTTTATCAATTGAATATAAATGCATCAGTAGCTACACGAACACAATTTTTTTGAAATCGTATTTGAGTGGTACTTTCAGTATCGTCTGGTGAAAGGTTCCTTGAAATGGCTATCGCCCTGTTTAGCGACCATATCTGAATTAACAAGTCCTGACTTACCTCTTCACTATCTATTTCTTCCCCCCACTCTCCTCAATCTTACAATATATCTCAATTGAAGATATCAAAGTCCCACGTGCCCCCGTTAGGCAGTATTTGAATTTAAAAAATTATGCCAACGTGGAATGGCAGACTGGCACAGTGATACATCCCTGCATCGGGATGATAGAATGCGACGGCGGGATCGGTCTCCGGTTGCCCGCAGAATTAGTGACTCCCGATGTATGGCGAGCATTTTTCACCCCTGTCGCCGATTGATCACCCAGAGGTCCGCTCGGGCGGCTAATAAGGTTCGATTATCGTGACTGACTGCTGAACGTTAATATTCCAGCCACTTTTACAAATCCTCTCCGGTCCGGTGGGCGGATGATTCCATTATGTCAAACGAGACGGGTCCAATATCCCAATATCGCCCGGGAGGCTGGTGGCTAGTAGGCCCGATGGGTGACGGGGAGGGGCTTCATCCAAACTAATTATCGCTCGGTAGGCCCGGAGGAAGTTTAGAGATGTGAACAATATTTCTGTATCTTAGAATCATATCAAACGTGATTAAATCGGAATCAAAGTTAAAGCGCGAAAACAACAAACATGTTTCGGGATTAATGATACGGTCATTATTATAATGGGAATTATGAAACATAGATTCATTTTTATACGGGTATTTAGGAAAATGAACAAGCTTTCAAAATACAACAATCTTCAAACTCTAATCTTTTAAATTCTACAAAATACATACAAAGTGTCTTAAAATATGTACACTTTGAAAAGGAAGTGCCAATTTTGAACGTTTTACCTAGAATTCCGGTACATATTTCATATAGAATATAAAATTACTTTTGAGGATTTTTGTCTTTTGAAACCTTATAAATTTTCCTAAGCAATGGTAAAGAAATTAAAGATAAATCATTCATAGTGTTTCTTTCGTTAGCAGATTAAAAAATGCATATTTTTCTGTGCATAATGATTAAGGTAAAATTTTTTCTTTTTTTTTTAGGGATGAAATATAAGAATATCACAATTAAATTTTATGTAAACTCTTCGATAGAGATTAAATTTTCATATTAAACATTTTTTTAGATTTGACCGCTTTTGACTAGAAGGTACAGATTTAGTTAGTTGTTAATTAATATATTTATCATCAATTAATGATTTATAACATGATTTAAGAAAAAAAATCGAGAATAACGTGTTTCAGAAATTTCGAAGGTTAACAGTTCTGCCGTTTCAAATAAAAGCAGTATTCACCATTTATTTAAAAAAACGACAATTTTATGAGAAAATTATAATAATATTGTAATACAACATGAAACTTTGGAGATCATTGGAAGAGGGACAAGTTTTTTTCTTGATGATGAGATCTTGTGTTGTTAGTGCGTAACGGTTTTTTTTTATGACGATTTCAAAGAAAATTGACATTGATTTTAGGCGTGTAAATTTTTTTCAACCTTATTACGTATTGATATTAATTAGAAAATTGTTTGTTTTTATGCCCCGATTACTCATATTTAATAATGAAGAGTTAGGTTTGCATCAACACTATCTCCCTAAATATTATGACTTAAAGAGCAAAAAGCAGCTGTAGAGAAAATTTTCATTGCCTAAATTAAATTAAGTTAAATTAACCCAGACATATTTTTTGCGTTAGCTCGCTTCATGAAAATTTAAACGCAGATGAAGTAAAGCTTCGGTATATGGACTGGTATCAATGCAAAATGAACGAGTGCTATTGAGGGTACCCGGTAGCGGCGGAATAAGAAAAGACCGGCCACTTATTAAAATTGTTCACTGTCAGGGATGACTAACGATCACCGAAGAGTGATGGCAGATTGCCTTCTGAGATATACTGCGGTAATATGCCACTATATAGTAGATACTTAAATGAACCGGAGGTACGACGCGAGTTACTCAACACTTTCTTAATTAGTTTGGATTATCAAACCAAACAAGATTATTTAAATCATTGAAGAAGATAATATTAACACATCCCAAATGAACCACGAAAACGAAAAAACAACAGAAATTAAAAAAGATTTCGCATCTGGGACTCGAACCCAGGACCTCTACCTATCCGGGGTAACCACTTAACCAACTTTGCTAATGAGACCAGTTCAATTTACGCCATTTACACCGATATCATACTTAATGTTCAAGATTTGTTAATATTATCCTCCATTTTTATAAAGAGTCCCAGATGCGACTGAAATCTTTTTTAATTTCTGTTGTTTTTTTCGGTTTCGTGGTTCATTTGGGATGTGTTAATATTATCTTCTTCAATTATTAAAATATTACAATGAGGTTTACAAACTTCAATAAGTTGGGGCACGCGTACAAATAGTAATGTCGGCTGGCACCCGATAAAGGAGTGGTAAGGGTAAAGATCATTTTATAATAAAACTTTATTATTTAACGCTATGCAAGTAAGATGGTTAGGCGATTTTTTGAATATCCATTATTAGATGCTATCAAAATAAAACAAAATCTAATTCACAGATCAAAAATATTCATATGTAATATCAATAAAAAAGTTAATGAAAAAGTTTATTTCCACTTTACTAAATGCCTCCATTTTATTACGAAACTCTGCGTGAACTTTCATTGTAATCGAAATATATAGGTATATAAATTTGTATTATTATTGATCTGTTTAATAAATTTAACATGACGCGAAAATTATTTATGACTTTTTTGTTTGGATTAAAGTTTTGAGGTATATTCAACTATAATTCATCAGATAGACAGCCCCCCTACCCTCTCATATAACGATTTTTAACTTTATCGGTGCAAAACCCTACAATTTCCAGATGGCTCCCGAGATTTGGCATTTTCACTTTAGATTCGGATTCAGCTCCCTCGAAGTTTCCCTATATCAGTTTAAACCGAATCGTTGCAGATCTTTCAAGATGGCTGCCAACATTGTTTATTCGATTTCAGGTGAACTAACATCCCCTCTATCGATTTTAAACCAAATCGATAGAGAAATCTACGATTTATACAAAATTCATGATACATGGATACATACATACCCCAAAATGTGTATATTACATACTGTAGAACCGATACCTGATACAATAATGAGAATACATATGCGTATGACAATATCAAAAGGTATCCAACAAATATTTGAGACGTTTTTTTTTTAAATAATTTGAGAGTAACTCCGTTCGCTATGATAGTTTCTGAATGAAAATATAATTTGTGTTTTTTAAACTATTATTTAAAAATGAAAAAAAGTTATGTTTTCCACATATTGGTTGTCATAGCGAACATAATTGCAGTCCAGGTTAGAACAAAAAAGAATTTAATTTAAATCTAATTTAATGATGTTATTATTAAGTTCTGCAATTATTTTAGTTTTCATTATTGTAACAGCTGTTTCGGCGTTCAAGACCATTTTCAAACTGCGCATTTTCAAACAAGCCTAGTTTAAAAATGGCCTTGAATGCCGAAACAGCTTTCACAATAAAAAAAACTAAAATAATTGCAGAACTTAATAACAACATAATTAAATTTGATTTACATTAAATTTGAAAAAATAAATACGAATTAAACACAAAAACAATTAATAGAACAAAATGTTAACGGTCGTTAGGTTCCTTCTGATACTCATGTATTCATTATTGCATTCATTGCACTTGTTAAAAAATATAATATAATTCTTACGAAACCTAACCTGGCAGAACTTATTATGTAATTTTGAAAAAATTAAATGTAATGCGCACTAGTTTTTCATAGAAAAATGAATTGATAATTACACTACCTGATCCGATTCCTAAATTATGAGATGTTGATATTTTACAATTATTATTGAGTGTCAGCACTATCCGAAGACTTTTTTTGCTTGGAAATTTTACCTCCCTTATTTTAACATTTAGTACCAAAGTCGGTTATCGGTAGTTGTTATCTTATGAACCGTAAAGCATCCCACCACAAGTATCCATATATTAGTACGGATGAAAAGATAAGTAAAATTTTCCAGCTTAAATTATTCGCCGATGTTATATCGTATTTTCCTCGAGTAGTGTACTCGGGAGTTGGGATAATTTTGAATTTTTCTAAGCATCCTTGACCTCTCGAGTCGAGGCACTTGATGGCTGTAATGCCAGTTGATTGAGGTCCACGAGTAGACCCCGCTTTCAGAGAATACTGTTGTTATTGCTACTGATGTGCTTCAAAACTAAAGTTACCGGGATACTTAACAAACAAATTATTTTTGCTCGAAGAATATTTTTCAGAAATCCACTTGGACAAGATTTAAGTCACATCTCAATTGTTGTAATATTTTTTTCAGTGCTCGCTTTCGTGGCTGGAAAAATAAGACAAAAAAGATTATGAATGAAATAGTAACATTATTTTGCCTATATTTAAGAAAATTAGAATGTAGATCGCTATTACTGATTTTTTATGCTTTTTGGTAAATAGTACGCTATTCTTATATCCTTTATGTCTCAAATCAGTTTATATAACGTAGATACTACTAATTAATTTATCATATAGGTACTTCCTAGAAAATGTCCGGCCAAAAAACATTCCATTGATTTTCTTTCATTTGTGAGGAATCCGAATAATTTGTTTAAGGGCCAGCTCTCAAAAATGGCCCTAAACATCAATTCATCGTCTGCAAACTTACGCGATATTATAAATGGTTTATCTGTAAATTAAATTAGGGTAGTTAGGAAAATGTAAAAGATTTCAAAAGACATAAAACCCTCACACAGTATTATTTTAAATTCTATGAAATACATATCAAAATGTCTGAAAGTAAGTGCTACTTGAAAACATGTGGAGGCAAATTTGAACGTTTTAATTTCACAACGCATTTCATACAGAAATTAAACAAGTAACGCTTGAGGATTTATTTCTTTTGAAACCTTATGGCTTTCTGAACTACCCATACAGAATTTGCAAATAAACCATTTGTCGTGTTTCTTGCATTAGTAGACTTTAAAGTGTTTATTGTTGGGTGAAGGATATTAAGTTTTTTTTTAAAGAAAGACAAAGATTCGCGGAAAGGCAGACAAATAACCCGGCAATATTTGTAAACTCCTACTATCACCATACTTATAATTATTATTTATTATAAATATAATTAATTTTATTTTATGTGAGTACCACACAACAGTCCCAATTGCTCCCAAATGTCTGAAGCCAGTGCGACTATGGAATCCTTGGGGAATAATTGGGGAATGTTGTGAGGCTCGAGGAATCGGGGAGGAGAAGGAGATGGAGAAGAGGCAAGGTGGGGAAGTACTTGGCTTTTTGTTTGTAAGTTTTATTTACTATGTACTTTTGCTATTTTTGATATATTAAATTAAATCATTTATTAAAGACAGGCCATAGCTTCAATAGAGATAAAACTAACTTTAAACATTCAATTATTGATAAATATTTTAAATTGTGCTCCTTAGAAACTTTAGAAATTAACAAAAAAATTAAATCCAAAATTAATTTAATAAATAAGATAATAGCTCCCTGTAAATCACCTTTGCTAACCATGTTTCCTATTAACTTTGACTCCTCCCAACGCCCACCCCCCTCCAAATCACCACTCCCACTTCGCTCACCTAATTTTGTTTCTGTATTTGTTTAATTTAAGTTAGTTTTAAGAACGCTAGTGAATGGCACGTTTGTTTCGAAACCGGTAGCGAATTTAATATATCAAAAATAGCAAAAGTACATAGTAAATAAAACTTACAAACAAAATGTCTAGAAATTGCTATATAGTGAATGCCGAAAAAATACAAGAAAGTACTTGGCTATTCAGATCTGGTCGTCAAACATGGCTTAAGCCATTTCAAGCAACGTTTTGAATCTAAATGGTGGTATTTCACCAGGGCGATAGTGACAGCATTTACCACTCGTTTCGCAAATATAATACATATTATTTTTAATTAATAAATTGTGAAATAACACAATTCAATCAAATAAAGTTTTCTTGCACCCTCCGGGATTTGAACCCGGGACCTCCGGATTCGTAGCGAAGAATCATAACCATTCAACCACGGTGACCGTCGAAATGTGGTTTATGTCATGATGGAGTTGCTTGTGTCATATTTGCTAGAAGAGGAATTGAACCCATGTTTGGCAATCCGAGATTTTTCTTAATTCAGTTACTTATCGATAATACTGGTAATGCGTCAAATGTTATCGTTTGATAGACAACATTGACAAACGTATATATGCACATAGATATTTTATGGATGTACCTGAAGAGTGATACGGATTGTGAAATAGTTATCACGTAAGGTTAGAATTTAAGTCAACGTGTCGCCGGATGTATTAGAAGGCAAACTTATTTTAAAGTCCCGGCTTAATATTATTTCCTGTAACGAATACGTTACGAAGCTTGCGTTGAATGGCATTTTTCAAATGAAATTAATTAAAGAAAAACGATAAAATTATAATATCAAATTAAAGTTGTATGTTAGAGAACTTTATGAACAACTAATTGTAACTAATTCGGTTGGTGGAAATTCGACGAAACGGGGAAACACGAGTGTGGTATTAAAGCCGGCCGGACGCGATGACATAAACCAAACAACTGACTTTTCCTGTTTTCCAGTTCTGGGTGCAGTCCAAACATGCATTCGTGTCATTCGAAATATTCGTTGCTTTAAATTAAGCCTGTGATGAGGATGACAGTTGGAAATTAATAAAAAAAACATTTGTTCAGTAGGAAATTACTATTAGGTACCTAGATAATTATCACTCGAATTTGATTAATAAGTATGCATTTTTATTTTATTCACTTGACTTTTTTTTTATACTTAAAAATACCATTTTTTTAAATGAAATATTTGTTAAATGAAATGATGTTCAACGAATGAAATTGTCAAGTATTTTGCAATCCCTAACATCCAAAATGTGTATTCTAAGAATGTTTAACCGTTGAACTGTCACAACACAAGAGCTAACCAGAATGACATTATGAATATAAACAAATTAAATATTGCTTATGGACAAAAGAGCTATAAACATCTCTCCACTTTCACGAAAATAAAAAAAACGGTATTTGTAAATAAATGATTTCAAAAACCAAATCAAAACCTGGCTCAAAGAAATCAAAGAAGAGGTTCCAGAATTTTGAAAAGAATGTCGTAGGAGCTTAAAATAATCAGATCTCAACATAAATAAACCTAGTACACCTCAGCACAGGAACCCCCAGTAAGGAGGACTAAGAAAACATTCTGAATTACGTGGTAATGTGTTATTATGTAAAAAAAACTCAACACAAAATGTCCCGAGATAAATCATTTCCTTCAAGGCCTATGTCATCTTTGGGGATGCTGTTTGGAGTGTGTTTTAGAGGATAGGAATGTGTGAACCTGGATCTTGAAGAGTCCTATGTTGTAGGGGGGAGGAAACACAGAGGACGGCAAATCATTCTACAGCCGAGCTGTTGAACACAAGAACGAGTCGTAGAAGCACCCGTTCTTATGTGACAAATGTCAATCGTGTACAAATGTTGAGCGCATATTTGGCGTGTTTCTAAACTGTGCAATGGTGCCGAAGGGATCAATGACGCTAATTCCTCAGAGTATCTTCCATTGAAATACCGGTAGAACAAGGATATCATTTCCATCTGATGTCTGTGTTCCGAAGATTGCAATCCATCTGTCTGCAAATCTATCAAACGGACCGCCCGCTTCCGCATAGTCAATGTTTTTTTAGATATTGTCTGGCTCCTGACCAGGGGTGGCTGCCATATTCTACAGTGGCGTACACTTGCGATTGGTACAGGGTTAACTGTTATGTATTAGTTAAGTATGTGCGGGCCTCTGTACAGTACGCCCACCTTTTTAGGGGTTAACTTTACTCTGGCTTCGATGCGGCTTCTATACCTGAGCTGGTCACTTAAGGTTACACCGAGCATAACAATGGAGGGCTTGTTGGGACGATTGCTTCCATTAAAGGGGACTTGATGGTCATATCGATCACCTTTAGACGTAATCCGAGATGATTGAATGATTGAGAATCACCCTATGAGCAGTTCCGCCGTAATTCGTGTTGAACGTTCTTAATAATTAAGAATGTTTAGTCCAGGAATTTTGTGATTATGATATTCCATCACTCATTATTGATATTCCGCTCATTGCACAACTTTAAAAAGACATATCATTATTGTAAAATTATTACTAAACATATTTTTTTGTTTTAATTTGAAAATTAATCTTGCTCTCAATATAAAATTCTTACTTTAGAGGGAAAGATGTTCTTATTTTCGACACTGTGAGACACATCCCTTCAGAATGAAAACAATGTTCACTTGAAACGATTTGAGATGTGTTTAGAAGATATGATGTTATAGATACAGCCTAATATTATTTCCACAACCAAATTGGTTTATTCAATAATACGTACTGTGATAGTATTATATGAACGATGTATAATCAAATTACGATATGCTCGGAAATTCATTATTATACATCCGATAAAAATAGTGAAATAGCATGCAAACATACACCAAACTATGCACTAAATACGTAATATCAATGCTCAAATATGCACTCAAAATGCCAAAAGACATGCCTGAAGTAAAGAATAATAAAAAAATAACAATTGTCTTTTGGAACCCAGTTACATGGGAAATTTTCGGTTTTACGTAGCATTTTTATCAAAATTTCCAAATGGAACCGACCCAAAAATACATATATCTAATTTTAAAAACTTGTCTATATGAAGAATAACATCTTTTAAAAAAATTTATGTAAATCTAATTTTTTAAGTTCTGCAAGTATTTTAGTTTTATATTATTGTTACAGATTTTTCTGCGTTCAAAGACATTTTAAACTGTGGATAGGCCACGTTGAGACGACTAATTTATAAGATTCTATTTCCCAAAGATTAAATGGAATTCTACGAATTAAACACAAAAATATTTAATAAATACTTAAGAAAAATATACATACAATATGCATTATTGACCAAAAATACTAAAATAATATTAGCCAGCCAAAGCTAGTAACAGCCAAAAAGGTCCAAATGCGCATTATGCATGTGCAAATGCACATAATGCGTTATCCATTGATTCCAGTCTAACAATAAAGTAATCAAAAGGTAATCTAAATTCTTTGCATATTTTCGTTGAATCCTCTCAAAACTTTAACAAGAGCAATTTGTAAGTCTGACAATATGAAAACCTTTTCTACATTTCTTTTTAACCTTATCAACTTTCTCCGAAAATACAATAAATAACTTGAGACTCCTCGTTGCGGAATAATATTATGTAATAATTTGTAATCATTATTTAATTGTCTTAGGCAAGAACCGTAAAGTTGAGCGCATTTGTACCTGCAAAACTCTGAGTACAGGAGTTTCATGACTACTGCAGAAAAATATGCTGAAGCTAAAATGAATGATTTCCAGTACAGTTTCGAGAGAGGAGAAGTAAAATTGTCCAGATTTCAACTGGCTGCAAGGGAAGTCATTGAAGAACGTGTGGTTATTCTATTTAAGACCATAGACTAAAGAAGAACACAAGAAATGCGGTGTGGGCGTATTTAGTGATCCAAAAGAAGCTACAATAAACTACATATACAGAAAATAAACTCAGCAAAATATGAACTAAAATCTTTAGAATCTTACACAAAGTACAATAATTTACCTAACGAGATTACTTGTGTAAGTTGAGATGGCCCCCCCCCCACTAGGCTTTAAAGATGTGATGGCCCGTCCTTCCTTCGTTTATGATTTAATTTAGCAATAGACTTCCGTTCGCGCCACCGATTTAAGATGACTCCTCTACTGCTGCCTTAAATTTTCCTAACTAATGTGATCGGAAAACTCTTTGTAGTTTTCCTTTCAATTTGAGGTTTTTCTCCTCCTTGGCCAGCGTGTAACGTCTAGCCCTATGCTAACATTCGAGTGTTTCCGATTTTCATGATTTTTGCGGAAAATTACGCACTAGAATGTGGTCAATTTGCCAAAGCTTCTCCGTCAATTACCCGTTGTGTACTTTTTTGTTTCGAATTATTGGAAAAACAAGGCTTTATTTGTGGTAACCCCTATTCTTTGTAGCGTAGGCAGACTCTCGCATACCATTGACAGAATTCATATTCCTAACATTACTTTATGTTCTTTACCAACTCGTAAACCTATACGTAAGTAACACTAATTTCGAATGTAATTCTTCAATGTAAATATTTAGATAAAACCTGGTCCGCCTTCGCATCTGTCACTTTTCCTCACCCCGGCCAGGATCGAATTTATTTAATTCCTTTAGAACGCCCTGCTGTTCCTTATTCTAGAATTGGAAATTTCGATTCATGTTTTTTTTTCTGAAAATATTATCTATCGCTTATTCTTTGGTCGCCTATGAACTCGGGTATCTCGTAATCATAACCACTATGTCCTTATTGAATTTTATTTAAAGAAGCGCCTTCTTCACATCGTTCAATTTTAGAAATTCCCTTAGTCCCTGGTTGTCTTTATACGCGATATCTTTTTATTTGTGAATTTTCCGATGGTAACATGATTTTTCTCTGATCTAACATGTGAATATTCGATTAACGCATATTTTCGTGCAATTCTCAATTGATCATAATATTGGTGTAAACACTTTATAATTTCTTCCCCACCTCACCTGCCTGAGTTAATAAATATACCTTTCCAGAATGATTTTTCAATGTGTTGCACTGCTTCTTCCTGGTCTAGCTGTATTACACCTTTTGCATGTACCTGTCGTCTGCTTATACTTTCATCCGGGTCGATTGATATCATCCTTAATTGATTTTTCACTACCTTTAATAATTTTATGTATTAATTTATTGGCGTTTTTTCCTGCGATTTACCTACCCCAAACCTGGTAGATATGAGTTCGTTCACTTCTTTCCTGGCCACTCCCCCTTTTCCATTTCACTCTAACTCAATATCACATTAGCCTATTGTTTATTATGGGTAATAACCATTGGTTTTGTAAAAAACCGATATAAATCAGAGTTTATCAAAAACTCATTATTTTTTATTACTTTTCCTTAAATAAATATTCCTATCTTCCCTGTATATCCTTAATTGTTTGTTTGTCTCTTTATCACCCGAGTTTCATGTTCATCTGGTCGCTTAAATACACAATTCTTGTCGCCTTGTTTACATTAGTCATTGACAACCTCAAAATTTTACCTAAATGTATCGAACTATATTCAAAGTAGTAGTCCATATATCTCAATATTTCTATTGAATTCCTTCAGTTTAAATTTTATAATTGATTGATACATTTCTCATCTACATTTTCATAATATCTGATGTCCCGAATCTACTCAATTAATACCTTTTATCACCTAAAATCAGTCTAGTTTCACTCCCTTGTAATTATCTACGTTCCTGAAATTAGAAAATTGTACTCCTATTTCACATTAGTCCCGCCTAATCGCCTCTTAAGTTTGCCGAAGTTTCCATACTGTATAATCCTTGTTTCTTCCCTTTTTCATCTGTTGAAGCTATTGTTCTCTGAATTATTTTCTCTAATTCGTTGTTTTTCCGCTTAGCCTTACATGACACGCCTTTCTGTCTAAATTATAATGCAACCACACCTTTCCCCGTGCAAGATAAATCATTTCTTTGTAGTTTTTTATTTGTAATTAACATTTTGCGTATTATTTTTACTTTCTGCTTTCACTTTTCGATGGTTTTCTATCTCTGCATTATCCATTGTATTCTTTAAAGTTCACGACCTCTCTCGCCCTATTCGCCCTCTGCTGGAATATTTACATTATAGGCCGTCGATCTGAACCCTTTCGATTCACATAAATAATTAATATTTCCTTTGTCCTGTCACCACTAATTGTTGTTTATGTAAAACGCTCGTTTGATTGGTAACGTTTTCGTTGATCTGGCCCAATCCTGTGATGTTTATTTATAAGAGGGAACGCCTTCTTCCCACTGCCATCTCGTGGTTTTATGTTGCAACGAGTTTTATGAATCAAAATTATTGGATTATAATTCACTGTAATCAAACTCTCCACAAGTCGATAGATGTCGCCCCCTTAAGCTTTTCTAGCATGAAAGTTATGCATATAAAAAAATAATATTTTCCAGGGTTCTATAAAAAGAAAATGATGATGGTTAGACCATTACAAAGTCAACGTGAAAAGTGGCAAATTGGGATGCTTAAAGTACACTATTTGAAAGAATACCTAAAATGTTGTTAATGTTAATGTTGTGACGCGTCTCTCTAATAAGTATAATTGTGTAATATTACAGTCAAAGAACACGTTTACTTATTTGCAATTATTGATTATTTTTTCCAGTGAGGTTTACAAATAAATATTTTTTTGTCCGACTAAGGACAATTGTTAGTAATTATTTAAATTAAAATTCTTTGTTCTTATCTGTACAGTTCGAATAATGTATTTATCATTTGCAGAATCAGTTATAAGGCGTGGAATTACGGCCTAGGGACTATCCTGTAAAACAAACATCAATCATGTTCCACCAGTGCAAAATTCATTGGTTAAATTATTAACTCATAAATATTTATACGAACAATGGCATAATATTCCTTTTTTTCAGTACGAAAAATCAGTGAGATCAATTCTGTGGTACAAAATTATATTTCAGCACATTAATCAACGATATTGTATCGGACGCAGTTATTTACTTTATTTTTATTCATGTTTCGTTCATTAATGGTCATGTGGCGTCATAATAGGCACGATGAAGCGAAATTCGTGGAGTTGAAACTTAGAAGTGCAGGTGTAAGCACTTCTCTTCTTCGTTTCTACGCCTCTGAATGATGTTTTTCGTGACGTGACGCCACTGACTATTAACATGACATTTCCCCGACATCCCGCCAATTCTACCCCTGGCCTGGCGACGGTCTCGGGTCTCAAGTTGACCCCTGATCGGTCGGACCATTTCATACGCTCCCAGGCGGGCTCTAATTTTAACTATTTTTGATAACTGTAAACTTTTGTAATTGATTCCCGCGGAGACGGTGGCAGGTTTTAATAATCGAATTTTGCAAACCTGTTCACTAGTCTTCGCGGAATCATAAAGTGTTAATGTATTTGTCATATGTATATAAACTATATTATAATCCGTCGGCAAAGTTTCACCACACAACTTTGCTGGCAATTTTGAGATGTAAATATTTTTTAATTCTGTGAATAAAATTCTGGTGGAAAGCGAGAAGTGTTTAATCGAAGCGCAAAGTAGGGGACATAACCTGCACGGTACCGCCGGGAAGTACGAAACAAAATCACAAAATTTGAAAAATCAGTGTTTTCTCACCACTGGATCGACTCCTCTACTTCGCCTTCGCCTGCCTCCTTCTTCACTGGATCTTCTCTCTTCGCTCTCTGGCCCTCTTCTGTTCTGGATCATGCCATTCCTCTCCAAGCAAAAATCGTTTGCCTTTCTCAAGGCGCCCCTACCTAACTCCTACCCTTCCCCGAGGCATCGAAGCGGCCAGTCCGGCCACTTCTTCTTTTTCGAAACGTGCGGCAGGTTTTTACAGGACCTGTCCCGTACATATATATATATTATACAAATAGTCTAGAGCACACTTATAATACTCGTCTCAATTATAATAATGAAAGATAATGGTTCCTAAGCATACAAACAAATATGGACAAAGAACTTTAGATTACATGATTCCCAGCCTAATGTGTTAGCTAAAATTAAACAGTTAATAAATATATTGAAAACTTTGGCTATCTGAAAGAAACTATTTGGTTTAGATAATAAGGAAATATTATTTTACATACGATTTATTGTTGTTATTCAGGTTTTTATATATTTTTGTAGAAATATTTTTGAGTAAGATTCTTACGAAATATTTATGTATTAAGTTTGTTCAACATGTTTTCATTTTATATAGATTTGCATGTATATTTTGCAACTTAACCTTAACTGTAAATTTAGTATAAGGTTTTGAATAACAAGCTCCCGTTAGAAAAAAAAACTACTAAAGTTTCGAAGAAAGCAATCACTTCGTGGCTTGACGGTATTATTTAAATTAAAGAAAATTTTTGTTTCATGCCGATTTATTTTATTTATACTCATGCATTGGTGACCGGTTTCGGTTGTACTCACCCTTCATCAGGAACGTACTCATAAAAACTAAATTAACGTACAGAGATATATCACAATGAAAACAATGAAAGTGGGGAAAAGAAATTGTTTATCAGAGTAGAACAGGACAGAGCATTAGAGAGGGAGCGGTAGATGGGTAGGTAGAGGGGTAGGGGAAGGAAGGGAATATTTTTAAAATCGGACTTTGGGTTAAATCTAATTGTTTATTTAAAATTTGGTAATTATTATTTTTGTTTGATTTTGATATTTCTAATGCTTCTAAGTTATTAAGGCGCAACCCTATTCCATTTTTTATATATTACTTGTACTCCTGTATATCTATTAAAAGTATGGATAGGCACAGAACGCCAGTTAAACACCTTCCTATTACTCCTCAATTCCTTCCACAAACACATTCAGTTCACATTAGAAATAGGTATAAATTCCAGTTTAAATTTTCTAGACCTTTATTTATCCATTATTAATAACAACAGTACGCCCATGATCCCTCAATGTTGTTCTCAAGTCTTAGAGATGCAATGGCAATATACAATGCAGGCAGTATAAGAGAGGTACATTTTCATTGGATTTCTATTTAAATTAACTTGGAAGACACTTCCACTATGTATTCTTTATTCTGTGTATAAGACCAACAAATAGGCGACATAATGGCAAACATATTGCCTAAAAACTAAAACGAGGAAACGATACTTTAAAAAAATGCAGGCGACTCATATGAGTAAAATATGTTTCAATTAAAATAAATCAACTTTATTTATTTAATCATTTCTATTTATTTAAAAACATTTTTTTATAATATAAACAATTATCATATAGAATGATGTGCATGTACTGTAAAATATTAATATATAATACCGTATTATGAACGCCTCACTAGGAGAACCTGCATTGAGAGTTCACGTATTTATGAGATATTAATTTTATGAAATGGTTATACAACTATGTTAAGAGGAACGTCTGCGCGGGCTGTTTCATACAAAACTTACCTATCGATTAGAGGCCAAATACCTACCCAAACTTAATGAGATATTTTTAAATCAAAGGGGATAGTAAATATCTAGTAAGAATGAAAAGTATTTTTTGTATTTTTGTTTTAATTTAGAAAATATAAGCCACAAAAGATTTATTCATATTTTTAGAAGGAACTTTGGCAAATATTTGTGACTAAATGGATACTGTTTTTGAAAAATTGTCCCTCAAGCTACCTCAGGAATATGATCAATTATACAATAAAATTATAACAACTGTTAAAATAGTTTAATTTGCGTCAAAATTTATCGTTCAGTTAGCGACAAATTCAAGATTAATTTCACCTATTTTTTTGTTTCCGTCGCTCTCGCACTTTGTCAGCGGACGGGGGGGAATCGGAAACAGGTACGGCGGACGGGGGACGGGGGACGGGGGACGCGGAGCGTATCTCTATAGCTGCCGCTAACTAATACATACACATACGCTACATAAACACACAGTAGGTAGGTATCTGTGCTGTGTGACGCGTTCCAAAATATTCCAAAAAAAAAATGTAAATGAATTATTTGTATTTAATGTAAACGTATATTGTTATGTTATATTTGATTTGGTGTGATTAAGTTATGAGAAAATCTGTTCCTTTAGTTTTTATCCAGATCGAGACATTAAGTTTTAATAAGTGTGTAGGTGTATTCTCTCTTATTTGTTTTAAAGATGTAGGCTTCTGCTTATATATTTTAATCACATAGTATTTAAAATGTCTTTATCCGTGGGTGGTATATTTGAATGGGATATTAATACGTTGTCGTCACATTTTAATTCAGACGCTTCATTTATTATTTCTTTAGATATATTTCAATACCTGTACAATTATCTTTACAAATTAAAAAAAACCCAAACCAATATTCTTTATGAAATAATGTCTCTTTGGAATTTATAACATATATTTTTTTATTATATATATTTTCTTTAAATTTCTGGTAGTTAATCAGTATAATGCGCTGTGATTCTCATTACTTTGTTCCGCTTAAGCCCATCATTTTTTTATTTTATTTTTTAATTTTAATTAAGTGGTTCCAACATTCACACACCAGGAGCAAAAAACCCTTTGATGAGGAGTAATTTGACCCCCGTCCCCTGTCAGATTTCGTTGTCGTAAATAGAAAAAAATCCACGTGATGAATGTGGAAACAAAATTAAAGGCCTGTATGGCGATAAACACAAACGAATATTCATGAATCCCGCTAGGAAGCTGGGTGGTAGAGGGATGCTGTTATGATGCTTAGAGTCGAGTCTAGGCTGTGTCGGGAGGTCAAATAACCACTGCGGCAATTTAGCGTGGTAGGCTTTCCAAATGGAATATCACTTATGCAATCGGCCGGATGCAGATACTGGCCATTTGTTACTCTCGCTACTAGAGACTACTGTAATCTGGTGAATAGATTTTTTTATAAAAAAAATTATTATTACGATAATTAGTTCCTACAAATTTTTTTTATAGCTTAAAATCGAGTTTCCCGCTTGTACCATGAGTTTTTGGATACCGTGCATATAATATTTTTATAAGGACAATTTTTTTTTAAATTATCACTTATTCAAAAAAAAATTATAATAATTGGTACGCAGTAATAATTCATATGTATATTGTAACGATTCACTTTTACAGTAATAGATAATAAATATGTACTTTTCTGACCATATTTTTTTGTATAAAGACGTACCCTCATATAAAGCCATACTTGTATGCAGGGGGGAACACTTATTTGATATTTAGAACTTTATTTTATTATTATTATATATTTTATTTAGTTTAAGATTCCAGCGTGCTTTTTTCTCTTTGTTTTGAAAAAATGAAGTTATTTTTAACAAATTCAATTTTTTCCGGTAATTGATTAAGGAATTTTATTCCCATGTATTTGTAATTTTGTTGACCAATAGATTTTTACATATTTGACAAAAGATTTTTTTTTATTTTTTGCCTCAGAATATTAGTATTTCTAAATGGATCATTTTTATTTAAAATATTTTCTTTATATATTTGTAAATTCGCGCGCTACAGGAAGAGAGTTCTAAAGGATACAAAAAAATCATTTTTTCATGGTTATTTTAATTACTATTTTTTTCCAAAATAAAGGAACTGACACATACGGGTTACTGATAACCTAACAGTATTTAAAAAAAACTCATACTACCATCATTATAATCCGAATACATTGCTTGTGCAATTATGAGAGAATTGTAGGCTGGACGCGTGGGTGGGAATTCGATGCACTTGTTCGCCTTCTCACTAACCAGATATACAGCACAGCAACCAACAGTTTACTGTATTAGTACATAGAGAAATATATATTTTTTTAAATAATTGTTGTGAACATTGCCTGTAAAACCGTAGCTACATTTGATGTTTACCTGGAAAAATCAATCGATTTCAATATTTATATTCCAATTAGCCGGTTGAAATTAAATTAAATCTTGTAAGAATATTGGGACAACATTTTCGCAACCCTCAATAATATTATGAACGATTTCTCGGAAATTTTTTAAAAATATTTGGATAATTTCATATTCTTAACTTGATACATTAATACGAAAAATGATTGTATGAACACTTGTATCGATTATAATGGCATGGCCAATATAATCGAGACAAGTGTTAACGTAACTGTCCAAAGATAATACGTTCGCTTCACATTTAGATTACAGAGTTCGAACGCAACTAAGTTTAGATCGGAGTAATGAAGTAACACTAACAATGATATTTACATCAAACGTAGCTGTCACTTTAATTTAAATGTGTGTCTTCATTAGATCGGCAATTTCCCGTGCCCCAGCTCAACGCCAACTAGCCGACCGACTATCTACGTGTATCGTCCACACGAGTTCGCAACCAAAGCGGCTACTGAAATTAAGCAACCACCTCACAATAGGGTCTAATTGGGTACACTTCTAATGAAGAATAAATGAGATGTAGCTTGATGTGGTGGCCAGAGATTGTTCAATAGATTTTGAAGTTGTGTACGTGGTTTGTGCAAATCTCCCTCTTTGGAAGAGAGAGGGAAGCTCGGGGTTGAACCACTTTCTCTCTCCGGGGCTTTGTGGGCCCCGCGCCTATTAATGAGGGTACAACTGCGGTTATGTAAATGTGTTTCGGAAGAATCTCGGGGCTCTTATCTCTTATCGTGTCACTAACTGTTGGCAAACCCCCCACTCCCTTTTGCCTAGCTCCGGCTGCCTAATTTATAGGCTCAATTATTATATTCGGAGTTCCCACATGTAATCGGAATATGGTAAGAGACCTCGAGATCACGGGATCCTCTCCCGCCTCGGATGCGGCTATCCGAGATCTTGGTGGTCTAAAGCGAGTGTTATAAAATTAAGCGGAATAATTTCTCTCTCATCCCCCTCAACAAAACCCGACGGAATTACTTGATAAAGATGAAATATAATTGAAAGGTGCTCAAAATATGCAAAGATTACCCAATTTATTTTCAAATAATAAATTACGATAAACATGGATCAAAACAACAACAAAAACTAAACATTGCAATATTTAACCCTGGAGCAAGGAGTAAAATTTATTCTGTCCAACTTTCAACAAATTTTTCACTCAGACCGAACTCACCAGCTATCTTCAAGATATGCTTTCCTTGAGTTCTTTCCTCAGCAATGCGTTTGTCTTCATAGTATCAGGTTGAGTCTTTTTCTCGTAGGTGAGTTTAATATTTTTTTCACTGAGAAAATTTTACGTGTCGTGAACTATTGAGTGAAATTTGCTGATCGCTTCTCAGACAAAAAAAAACAGTGAAATATGCGTATTTTTGATCAATTTAAGCAGTAAGTGTGTTTATTATGAGCAGTATTTATTACCCCCAATAACAAAGATTAATCAAAGATTCGAGTAAAAAACATACTTCTCGCTTCCATTTTGATGGGCTAAGGAAGAATGCTTCCGTTCTAGGGTTAAGCTCAAGTACATTAGATGTAATAGAATGCGCTTTCTTGTACAGCTGTACACACAATGAAAAATAAGGTTTTTCTTTCAGACCATGATATTTTTGATAAATAATGCGCTACATTAGCTGGATGTAATTTCACGCGAACTTTGGTAATGTTTCTTTACTACTTTTATGTTACTCCAAAAGAAAGCTGAACGTGCATTGAATATGGTATCAAAGCTCCCACCGCTTCATAGGTATTGTGATCATATTTGTGTTTAGCTTTCAACTCCAACTTTTAATACTTTGCGTCGCTCCTTTGAAGAAATTAATATTATTTCAAAATCTACCTTTTATCTATCAATATCTCTTCTGAGCAAAATGAAAAGGTTAAAAACTTTTAGTTTGATGAAAATACAGTAAAACATCAAACGATTTTATGCGGAAATTTCACCTTTTATTCATAATATAAATATGCTTTTACTGTGGAAGTTTTTTTTTGTTTGCATAATATTATGAATACGGAGTTGTATGTTCAGCAAAGTGGAAAAATAATACAAATATTAATCAGATTCACAGAAGCCAATTGAAAATGGGTCTATTAATTATTCCCAATAATAAATACCCATTTCACAACCTCCAAACACCTATTATATATACCTATTTCCACAAAACCCCCCGCGACGCCCGTGACCTAAGAGTATTTTATGTATATGATCCTAGATTTATATTCAAATTATTGTTTTGAGAAGGACTTCGGGAGTTTATCTCAGGCAGCAAAATATTTTGAACCGCTCCCCTATGTAGTACTTTTTATTGGACCCGGGGCCTTAGGAGGTTATATATGGCTTCGGTGGAGCCCTTGTTCGTGAGCGGTAACATCGAGTATGTCAATGGAAGGCTTCCCGGGAAAATTGCTCTCGATGAAAGAGTCTTAAAAATCATTATATAAACCATAATATTAGAACCCATCAAGCGTTACAATGGGGAAATTGCCAAAGTTGAACGATATACCGATTGGTTTTTTGTAATATGATGAAAGATTGCGAAATCGCTTCCAAAATTTATTTTTCACAACCTTTCTTCTATTATCTATGGTCACAACCATTATAAGAACTTTAACACGTATCTTCACGTTTTATTGTTGTTTGACTTGTATCGACGCTCTCCGTGGTCGAGTGGTTACAATCCTTGGCTACGCATCCGAATGTCGCGGGGTCAAATCCCGGCGTGCGCAAGTAAATTTTATTTGATTAATTTGTGCTGTTTCACAATTAATTCATTTAAATATAATATGTAGTATACTTGGACACGTTCCAGAGTGGAAGATACTCTCAGTATCGCCCTGGTGAAAGACCACCATTCAGAATTGAAACGTTGCTTGAAATGGCTTTTAGCGATATTTGGTGACCAGGTGTGAATAGCCAGGTATTTCCCCTACCTTCCTCTTCTCTTCTCCTTCCCCTCCCCAATACCTTCAGCCTCACAACATTCCCCAATTGGGAATGCCATCACTGTCTCACTGGCTCCAGATGGTTTGGAGCAGTTGGGACTCTTGTGCGGTATTCATATTTAAAAAAAAAAGAAATAAAGCTACATACTTCTCCACCTTCATCTTACCCATCTCCTTTCCCCACTCAAAGCCTTCAGCCTCACAACATACCCCAATTGATACTTCACTGGATCCAGACGGTTGAGAGAAGTTGGGATTTTTATTTGGTAATCACATTCATTTGGTAAAAAAATTAAAATACATTTTTCAATAGGGATTATCGAACTAGTCAACTCGAGCAGTAAGTGTTATCTAGAAGTACAAGCCGAGGCATCCAATTAAAACTTGGCCGGGGATGCTGTGTGTAGTAGGGCACCTAGCCGCTATTTTCTCATCCTAAATACTCCCATACCTAAAAGTTGAAGAAGAAGTTATCATCTCAGGTGGGAGAAAAAATTTGTACCAAATGTGTACGTTGGAACTGTCACAAGAATTTTATAATAAAGATCAACAATTTAGCAAAAATTAAGAAAAGTTTAGATGAGATAAGTTTTTTTATGTAACTTATTCATAGAAAAGAAATGAAAAAGTGGATATTTTGTTTCGTTATTCTACCGGTCAGATGCTTAAGTTTTTGTCAACATTATTTTATACTGACCTCGTTTATTTTATCTTCAATATTGGCAAGAATAAAAACAATTGAAACCATTTACTACTATTACCATTACATTTACTATACCGTTTACATTAAAGTAAACGACAAACCAGAGGTAATAAGCTTACTGGGAATAACCAACATAATTAAGTCGACAGTCAAAGACGACTTAATGACAAATATAAAGAAATCCCATGTAATAGAATAAATCCCTTGTAGTCTCTCCCCACCCCTCCTCCCCCACATGTTGTGTATATAAACCGTAGTTTAAGATTAACTTTTACCAGTCTGAAGATGGCTTTAACAAGCTGAAACCGGTCACGGAGAAATAAAATAAAGGTGGAAATAAGTTTTATATGTGTGTTATTATATCATTATATTAGTAATTATTATTTGTACAGTATTAAACATTCAGTCTTCGAAAACTTAGGTCAATATAAAATTACCATTCAAATAAAATATATTTATATTACATTGTAGCAAAGTTCTCCCACAGTCAACAAGAGCTAGCTCTCAATCAGTATCGTGCAGTCCATAAATGCTCAAAATTTGTACTTACCTTAATAAAATGGAGCATAAAAAAGTTAATAGGTGTAAATTTGTAGGTTATTTTTATATCACAATGGTTCTACCTGAGTGAAATGTCATTTATTGCAACCTGCCCTGGTTAATGCATTAAAAAATACTACCTTACTCAAGATAGCATTTTTAGCTATAGCGCAAGTCACTCAAAAATGAACCCTTTCTCGGCCTATACGAGTATATATCACACAATTTTGAAGGTCACCAAAATATTTAATTTTATGAAATCGATTGATACAGCCTACCCCTGGTCATAAAGCAATGTATGCCACTGCTCAGAATATATTTAAAAATAAGTATATTACGTATTATCTACTTTTATATTATGAAATATGTATGTTTTTTTAAAAAAAAATTAAAGAAGTCCAACATTTTCGGGTTCCAACGTATCACCTGCCAATATTTGAAAATCTCCTACTACCTTCACATTAAGCGAAAGATGTTGCTTGTGTCGTGATGGAGGATTTAGTCAGCCATGTTATTCGCAGTATGATACACGTATACGTTGCTTTATGACCATGCCATGCACTTGTATAATAATAAATATATTATACACTTGTATATTATGTATCACGTATTTACATAATATAATTTCTATTTATTTTTTTTATATATTTTCTTGACTGCAATATAAAAAGTTGTTTCTTTTTTAGTTTCTCTGTGTCATGCACTTAATATGTTATACACTTATATACCTACTGTATATTTTTTGTTATCTACTATTAAATACTTATTTTATTCCTTACCGTAAAACTAAAACAAGAGTATTTAAAAAAAAAGTTTTACATTAGCTCCTTTAGGAATATTAGTAAAAACAAATTAATGAAATACTCCAGAAAAAATGATTTTCGGGTACAGTACAGATTAATTGATTTATTTATTCATTAATTAATATGTACATATTATTTTGAATTAATTATTTTATTTATTTATTTATGTATTTATTTATTTATTGATTTATTTATTTATTTATTCATTTATTTATTTATTTATCTATTTATTTATTTATTTATTTATTTATTTATTTATTTATTTATTTATTTATTTATTTATTTATTTATTTATTTATTTATTTATTTATTTATTTATTTATTTATTTATTTATTTATTTATTTATTTATTTATTTATTTATTGATTTATTTATTTATTTATTTATTTATTTATTTATTTATTTATTTATTTATTTATTTATTTATTTATTTATTTATTTATTTATTTATTTATTTATTTAATTATTTATTTATTTATTTATTTATATATTTATTTATTTATTTAGTATTTATTTATTTCATTTATTTGTACTATTTCATTTATTTGTACTATTTCATTTATTTGTACTATTTCATTTATTTGTACTATTTCATTTATTTGTACTATTTCATTTATTTGTACTATTTCATTTATTTGAACTATTTCATTTATTTGTATTATTTATTAATAATATTTTATTTTAATTTTAATTTAATTTTTTTTATTTATTTGTATTTATTTATTTGTGTAATTTTTTTTTTTTCCTCTTTACATGAGCGCCACTTTTTTTACGGTATAATTGAGGGGCATTATATCGCCGCCGGCTGGGCAGCATTGTGAGGCGGGCCAAAGAAGAGGCTGTCAGACGGGATTTGTTAATGCGGGCATTGAAGAGGCCCGCATTATATGAAGGAGGAAAAATGGATGCCGGTAGCTCATTTCATAGTTCCACATGCACAAAAACGAGTCAGAGAAACATATTTTTTTAACGGTGTTATAATTATTTTCACCCGGTGCCAAGTTTAACTTAATACTCGTATATGTGAAGGTATTATCGGAGCAAAATCGCCAGACAAATTCTCTTAGTAATTTGTTCACTTAAAGTACAAAAATTCGACACCTAGTCTAGTCTACAAGAGTTTGTCCAATAGGTTGGAAATATGTTTACACTACAAATTCTCTTCGTGAAATGAAACAAAGTCTTGTAATTAGTTTTTTATACATTATTTTTACAATAACGATTTACAAGTTTAAAAAAAACACATGAGAACAATCACAGGCTTACTTCTTATTTGCAGGACTAAAAAACAATATTTAGATACTTTTTACAGAGCATTGAGGAAAGACTTTTCAATAAAAAAAGCTGAACTGAACCTTCGAAAATATCTTAAAATATGCCAATATCTAAATAAAATTAAGGTATAACTCCATCTTCCCAATCTTGAAATGTTGACCAATATCGCCCTTGAAATGATATGACGGTGGAAGCCATACAGTCACTGGAAAATAAACTTATTTGAGATGTTGATAAATTTTATTAATATATTGCGCATCGATAAATAAACCTAAATATATATGAAAAAGAAACAAATAAAAAAAGTAGCCGTCATGTTTTTTCAGGTAAAACTACAATATTAAAAAAATAGCTGAATGCGTGGGCATATATTTTTATGAAGGTACATAGTTTTATATCCGTTGTCTGTCTCGGACCGGGATTTCATTCAATAAAATAAGGTATCACTAAGCAATCACAGATTTCTCGACTATTTCTCTGACGGAGGATATTCGTGATTTTTCTGACTTTTCTTTGTTCGGTGATTTCATAACCGAGAAAGGTTTTATCGCAAATAGTTTCTAAGAATTCTTTTACTGAAATATTTTATAAATTTTCCATTGACTTACGTCAGAGGGCAAATCCTTATGCTCCAATTCCCGTGGGGAGTAATCTCAATGTCTCTTTCAACATGGAGCAGACCGAAACTTTTTTTCATAAACTTGTTTGTTCGCCGCTTGTTTAAACATCCTAATGAATGAATTTTTCTAGGGAAATTAACAATTGAAACGAGTTAATAATAGAAAAGTTAAATGTGAAGAAAAATACGTAATTTTAAAACATCACTATATATACACTTATGTTTCTGTATTTATATAATAAGTTGATGTACTCGTATAACCCCCGACGAAACTAAATCCGATCGGCTGTCTATGTATTAATTCAATAAACTGGTGTATTCCAAAGTATGTTTTTTTCCTTTAAAACATTCTAACTTCAGCCAGGGAAAGTAAAGAACATGTGGGCGGAAAATGACTGGCAGTGTTTTGTTACTTTAAAACGATTCAAGAAATCTGAACAAATGTATTTTTTGTTACGTTTGATCTTGAAAGTGTTGGCGTTGTTTTTGTCTCATTTAAGTACTACAATATTTCTAATAGTCATAATCTTTTTTACAGAAATAAATTTCGGATTTTTGCTCAAAATTAACGAAGAAGGGATAAAGGTCAAAGGATATTTCAGAACCAATTCCAATATAATTGGTTTGACCTTGTTATATTTTCTCAGTGTACTCGTATTCTAAATTATACATTTGAAGCAGAAAATCTCAATAGACAGTTATCTTTTCTCTCTCGCATTGTGACTCATTGAATGATCTTCCATTATTTTCATCCAGTTTTCTTTTTTTTCTTTCTCAGATATCCTGAAATTTTCTTTTTGAATGAATGAATTTGAGAATTTTCTCACATTTTATTTAATGCATTGGGTAAAATTCATTTCCAAATTTGGTTGCGGTTCAGAACCTTTGGTTTGAAAATAGATCGTTTTAATGTTATTGTAGCGATGTATTTCAAGAAATTCTCTATTTTATAAAAATTAGTATTAATCTTTCCCTTACGGAAAGGATAAGGGATAAACTTCGAATGATTAAAATTTCATTGTTTTATACATGTACAACAATGGAAGATATAATGAAAAGCTTACTCATAAAATTTTGGAAAATACCAAAACATGGTGAAAATCAGTTAAAATGCGATACAAAATTGAAAATATTCGCAATTAGTTATAACATTAATAACATAATTTGATGTTTCAGAAGCACTTCGATAACCGACAAGGAAATTGAATCACATGTCTATTATGCGAAAAACTTTCAAGTAGCACGACAATTTGAATGCCTGCAAAAAGTTAACGCATGCCTCGGAAATCATGAGAATATTTCTTAACAACGTCAATGGTATTCAGTTTCGATGGAGTTCCATTGCACGAACGTCTTCAGGAGTTAATAGTCAAAACTTCTAATTGGCAATTAAAACAATCTGCATACCGCTCCACGCCTTTGACAGCGCTCAGTGCTCAGTCGCCCTCCGCCTTACACTTCGAGATGAAATATATTTTACACCAGCTTTGCTAGCCAACTTAAAACTGGAAAACAAATTAATGACTGCTCGACGAAAAAAATGTCGATTAAGCTTTTAATCAACTGAGGCATTCGGCTTTTAAGTTCCATTCCAACTACATAAACCTCTTTTACGAGTCTCGCTCCATGACAAAACGGAATAATTGGATTGCGAACAAAAAGTGACGAACCGCCGGATTTAATCATTTTTATTTATTTTTATTTATTTATTTATTAATTAACGCCCCAAAGGGCTTTTACATATTTTAACATTAAAATGATTATGTGTACAGAACTTTAAAAAAATATATGATGCATAGTTGGTATATAAGTGTAACATATTTATAATATATATGAAGGTATAATAATGTATAAGTGCATGCCACAGAGAAGTTACAAAGGGAAAGGTTTTTAATTTGTAGATACTACTTTTTTTAAATAAAAATAGTAATAGCCTGATCTACATGATACATAATACACAAGTGCATAATATAATACTCTTATAATATGAGTGCATGACATTGTGAAAAAAAATCATTCTGTTTTTATATTTCGGATGATGTAAAAATGTATGAAATTGCATAATACATAATCTGGTATATGATACATAGAAAGAAAAAAAGAGGAACAAGTTCTTGGATTGTAGACGAGTACAAAGATAATATATATGAAAAAAATAATAATTAAACGATTGAATTCGTAACATAAGTTATTTGTTAAAAATCTTTACTTATTTTATTTTGTTAAAATAACCCTACTAATGCGGAAAAATAAATAAATCATTTACTCAAAGATATGACTTTACGTTTAGTCGATGTTTAGCCAGCTTTTTTTTTAAATTTACTTAATTTAATCAGATTTTAAGTTTTTTCAAGTCTCTTGCATTTCTTACAAGAGATTCCCAAAGTTTGATGGTTTTCAAAGAATGGGTTATGAATGAAAATCAATGTTCTAGTTGAAAATATCTACAGCCATTGCTTGCTGGATAGAAAGAGGAATACGAGTATAAAATGATAATTTAATGAGTCAGATCTATACTGCCGTGGTAAGAAAAACACAATAATGACCATGGGAGTCATTCTCCGGAATGAAGAGTAGAGTTTTATTTAACCTTTTAGCATATTTACAGTTTGTCTAATGTACTTATTTTTTGCCAAAATACTCTTGGACAATTATTCTATATTATCATTGCAATAAAGTTTGTAAAAAATAACAATATCTGTAAAAAAAGCGTTTTTCTGTTTTAAATATGTGTTTTACTTACCAATTATGAATGTTTATCAGGTAATTGAGGTAAGTAAAAACGCAGCATCTAAATAAATATTTCTATTATTTGACTACATTTAAAAGTTTAAAACATATTTGCTTTATTGTTTGTTATTGTTTTTAATAGGTTTCTAAAACAGAAGAAAATCGTTTTTTTTTATATTATGTTATTTTAATTAGTAATACTATATTTCAATTAAAAGTTATTAGTAATAACTATACATATTTTAATAATCGTAATAACTAAATATCTTATAGTAATAGTAAAATCTAAATATTATTTATAATTACGATACAAAATTAATAATAATAAAATATTCATATAACTAACAATATTAAAATGTATTTATAATTTATAATTACTACGTATAATTAATAATAAAATATATGCATATAATTTATAAATATTATATATACTTTATAATTAGTAAATACAATTTACAATTACTACATGTAATTAATAATAATACAATTGTCTATAATTAATTATAGTTAAATCTATATATAATTAAAAATAATTGAAATTTAGTTATAATTTATAATTACTATATATACTTAATAATAACTGTACATAATTAATAATAACTACAGATGCATAATCAATAAAAACTATATGTAATAATAAAAACTATGCGTAAATAATAAAATCCATATTTAATTAATAATTACTAAACATAATTAATAATAACCATGCAAAATTAATAAAAAACTATTTATAATTACTAATAAGAATACGTAATTAACAATAACTAGATGTAATTAATAATAACTCTGTGTAATTAATAATAACTATATGTGTTTAATAATTACTATATATAATTTTTTTTATAGGAATGCCGCACAAGAGTCCCAACTGCGCCCAACCGTCTGGATCCTGTGAGACTATGGCATCCCCAATTGGGGAATGTTGTGGGGCTGATGGTATTGGGGAGGGGAAGGAGAAGGGGAAGATGAAGGTGGGGAAATACCTGGCTATTCAGATCTGGTCACCAAACACGGCTAAAAGGCATTTCAAGTAAAGTTTCAATTCTGAATGCTTGTCTTTCACCAGGGCGATACTGAGAGAATCTTCCACTCTGGAACGTGTGCAAATATAGCATATATTATTTTTAATTAATTAATTGTGAAACAACCCAAATTTATTAAATGAAATTTGTTGCGCACGCCGGGATTTGAACCCGCGACCTTCGGATTCGAAGTCGAGAGCCTTACCCCTCGACCATGGAGGCCGTCAAAAAATAATAATAACTAAACATTGATATAATTATTAATCTTTATTGTATATAATTAATAATAACTACATGCAATTAATAAAAAACTATATACACTTAATAACTATATGTAATTTAGGAATAATTACGTATTATTAATTATAACTGTGTGTAACTTAATAATAAATTTTAACTACATGAAATTAAAAATCACTATATATAATTTCGTAATAAATAATACCTACCTAGAGGAAATTTTTTTTATTACTATACCGACTTAAACTAAACAAATATAGTTATTATTAAAATATAAAAACTTTAAAATGAAAGCTTTTAAAAAAATTAAATTCTAAAGTACTCCAGTCCTTCACTATTATGACAGCTGTTTCGGCGTTTAAGGCAGTTTATAAATGACTGTGATTGCCGTAACAGCTATCACAAAACTAAAGCACTTGCAGACCTCAATAATAAAGTTATTTAATTTGATATATTCAAAAAAAGGTATTCACCCCTTTAAATCTTTTTTCATATAATATAAAAGGTTAAGGGACGCCCCATAGAGTGAAAGACAGAGCAATGTAAGTATAAACACAGTAACTTCAACGTAGGAACTGTGTTTTTACCTACAGACACGGAGATACTGCGTTTTTACTTACCAAATCGGATGAAATTGCAATAACATCAAAAACAATATCATATTTTTTTAATACAAAAAACGATTAACAATAAATTATGTCTTATGTAAAGCATACGAAATTCGATACTTAATAACTTCCCATATTTAACTCAATTTTGCTAATTTTGGTAATTAGTGTGTTTTTACTTACCCCGGCAGTATAGTAAAATACGCTTTGTCAGGTTCGCAATCCAAAGGTTTTCTTCTCGTCAATATCCTAATGGTTTTAACGGACTCCTCGAAAATTATTGGTTTTTCGAGTTTTTAATGAAAGACTGAAACATCATATTATTATATTTTGATAATTTTTCATTTATGATGTAATCGATTCTTGAAAAAAAATTTCGTTGAATTTTAAAGCATACGCCATCTTTTTGAGATTAAAACACGCTGATTTCGAAAGCACTAATTAATAAAGCTTCATTATGGAAGTAAAACAACGCTTTTTACCGATGTTTTAGTACCATGATGAATTGACGGCTATATGTGAAACTAATATGTGAAAAAAATTGAGTAAATAATTTTTTTTTATATTAAACACGATTCAGAAAATTCAGCAGGGTTTGAATTTTATTAAATCAAATAAAAATTTAGCCCTTAAGTTGGGCAAAACTTTATAAAGCAAATTTAACTTTCTAGTATTAGAGGCTTAAGAAGATAATAAATTTGCATGCATTAATGTAAATTAAGGTTCCATTTGTTAGCAAACAGTTTTCGGTGTTGACAGTCAAGGTTCCCTGTTTGTTCGCATAGATGTCAGATTATGCGGTTTTTCCTTTCTCAAGTTTTACATAAAGGGAAATTATCATAAGGCAGAAAGGGTGAAATTTTAAAAATATGTTGAAATAAAATATTTTATTCTACGTTAAGTAGATGGTAAATATATTATATTTCTGTTTTGAGTGTATTTTGACAATTGGCATTTATACCTTTAGAGAGAAAGGTGAGTCGAAGAAAATCATATCAGTGAGGTAAAAAAGTATTAATATAAAATAGTTTTACATCCATTCAATACTGCGTTTGAATATCGATTTCTGGTGCACTCTCTTATTGATATTAGTTATCATCAGCAAAATGTTTACCCTAAGAGATGACGGTCCAGAATAAATCAGCGGACTAGACCCATCAGTGCACATAAAGTGCCTTTACATCTTACAAAGTACAAAAGTTCCCTCTCGCAGTCCACCAAAGAAATCGAAGTGGTTCTCTCGGTATTTGTAATCATTTTTATTACTGAATACAAAAAAACTCGTTATAACATACGGTTTTATTCCTCAGTCCACCCATTCTCAGACCGGAATATAATACAAAGCAAGTTGACATACACTACACAACGATAATAAATACGAGTTGAAGTATCGAAAGCATCATCCCAATGGAGGTAACCGAGCCAACACTGGTCTAGCTTTCTCACTCGAAGTCTCATGACGCCACCATGTCAAGAGTATCGAATCCACACTTTCCACCGAAGGTACCACTCCAATCGTGAGACAACTAGAAGGCGCTCATGCATTCTCTTTCCGATAATAATAATAGTGTTTCGCTTTGTCCAAACTAAACTGTAACCGGTAGATGTCACTGTCAGCAGCTGAAAATACACAACTCGCGCCATTGTGATCAACTCCACCATGCGTGGAGACAGTCCCAATTTTACGGGAACTGTTCACTGGATTCTGGCCAATTCCCAGCCAGGATTATTATCTGTGTCTAGTTCTTTGTTACTTTATCTTTGTTTATTGACAAAAAAATTGTCACTCTGAATGTAAATGTTGTTCCAGTTTATACATTAAAATTTTGTAGAAAATTTGGAAATAGAATCCATTTTAATAAATGATAACACTTTTATAAAATATAATTCTTTAAATCTCTCATAACGTGCGTTCATCGTGATTATTTAAGCGATTTATCGTTAGCAAAAAACACCGAAAATTTATATATAGAGCTTTTTTAAACTATTACCTCAAATGCACTTTACGTAACTGAAAATAAAATTTTCACCCTGATTGAATTACAATAAAATCATACAAGCTCCTCGAAAAGAACAATTGTAAACCGATATTTACTTATTTACAGATGACACGTGCTCGGATAGAGTTTATGTATAAATGTGTGACAAAGTAAATTGTCAAGATTGAAAACTGTGAAATGCATGGACCTTTCACATTTGCGCAACAGCTCAAACAAAATAATATTTTCAGATATTTATATATTACGGATAACCGACTTCTTTTAAGTGTTTTTTTTGGGTCTCTATGCAGGAAATGATTCTGAGTTTTTAACCATCCTTTTTTCGATTATTGATTTTAAACGTTCCTGATCTAAAAGTTGATTTAATGTTTGGTACTTTCAGGAATGCATAGTTAGAATTAGTAGAGCGGAGCCATTCTGCTATTACTTTAAATACTCTGAAAGCTTGACCTGGTTCCTTTCAGAATACTTATCAGAACAAAATGTTTTAAAATATGGACATAATTATATACGCTCTTTTAGATTGAAGATTAGTTGAAGTATACTTGCGTGATACTTGGATGTCTGGCAAAATAAGATTCCCCTAGAGAAGTCGTAAAGCAACATACGAGTTGTTTAGTAATTTAATCATCTTTCTTAAAAGTTTCCTTCGGAATGATTTAGGTTGTCTTAATTAAAGGAACCTATTTGAGCTTTGAGCAAACAAGAATTGGCTAGATTGGAATCCGAAATGTTCCCTTTGACTTTTGTGTAAACGTTACTAGGCACAAGCAATTGCAAACACACCGATGATATACTGACGCCTGCTTGAAGTAGTGCAAAGTACATGCATCGTGAATTATGCGTTATAAATTATTTTCTTAAAATCTTCACTAGACAATTGACAGCAGAGCCGGAAAATTTACCTGTTGAACGAACCCACGAATACAGGTGTGGGGAGCTGAGTGCGTCTGTCTGACCGATGGTATATTTCAAAACTTTTGCACTGCGCTTATGAAGTAACTTGGTGTAATGGACACACAATGAAAAAAAAAACAATGACAGTACCTTAAATTCCTATTTAAAATAATGCCTATAAAAGCTATATAAATATATATACATATATATTTTAAATTTAATGTAAATCAAATTTAATAATGTTATTATAAAATTCTGCAAGTATTTTTAGTTGTTATTATTGTGACAGCTGTTTCGGCGTTTAAGGCCATTTTAAAACTGTCGGCAGTTAAATTAAATTACATTAAATGTTTAAAAAATGAAATGGAGTTCTACGAATTAAACACAAAAAAATTAATGAGCGATATAAATACACCAGGATTATGAAATGTTCACATTACGACAATATTCCCATGAAAAAACCTTAGGGAGTTGTATTTCTTTTAAATACAAAGTTGCAAAACGCAAATGCATTGATCGTATTGAATTTAATTCATGTCCTAGCGATCTAAAAATCTTTACAGCAGGCGTAAGGAACATTGGTTTTACTTGCAAATCTTTACAAATATATATACTATGCGATAATGAAAATTAACAGACGTAATTAGCTTTTAGAAGTTAATTTCTAGTTTCCTATTGTAGGTAAATATATACATTTGTTATTGGCCATCTCACTAGGTGTGAAACTTCTGTGTTGAGATGGTAATTTACAGGAGTGGTTATTGTATACATTAGATGGCAAATAGATAAATAGATTACCATTCTGCTTGATTTTTTTTCAATAATGAATTATTTAAATACATAAAGGAATTTAGAAGCAGACAGGTTCTGGGTTTATTTTTATTCCAAGGATTGGATATTGAGGAGGAAATCTAATATGATATACATATCATCAAAATTTTCACCTCTAGTAAAGACATCGCAGCCTTAATAAACACGTTGATAAGATAGACATAAAATGAAGCCATTATTTATATTATATAACAGATTAAAGTAATCGTGTTTACTTTGGTAAATTTGCTTTACTTTGGCCTCCCTTCGGCCTCAGCAATCATTCAATCAGCAGCAACGCAAAACATTCACTATTACAAAATTTACAGTCCCGAGCTCCTGTACCTATGGAGTGAGATTCAAGTGCACATCATGAAACTGTTCTTGCTTAGCCGCTATTTGGAGTAGAGACATGTGCTGGCGAGGAGTGCGTCTAGTGGCAACTCGGGATCCCTCGAATGCCGGGGCTCCGGTGTACGGGAGGATCGAGCGCTTTCGAAGATTAACCCGCAACTGAGGATTTACCCTGCCAGTGGTGGGCAGTAACCGATTTATTTATAGTACCGATTAATAATTTATTTAAACATTATTCAAATTAAAATTATCTGATAATTATTAATCTAAAACACTCATCCAAATTGAAAAAAACCTTCCGAGCAAAGATAAATGTCGCCGGCAGGACTCGAACCCGCACCCTTCTAATGTCCGGTTAGATGCTCTACCGTTGAGCTACGTCGGCTTATCGCAAATCCGCCAAGTTAATCAATATATACTAGTGTTTCATTCATAATTACTGTTTTTTATTATATTTCACCTGTAAACAACCAACTTTATTAGTATGAGGAAGGCTTGTAACGGCTAAATCCCTCAATAGATGGCGTCGAGACAAATTATGTCTACATTTTATTGGTGAAAAATGCTTTGACTTGTCAAATATTTATTAATTGATAAATTAAAGTTTTTAAGACAAGATTTTTGTGCATAGCGCAAAGGGTAACAATTATTTTTATAAACAATAATTATTAGCCTGAAACACTCATCCAAATTGAAAAAAACCTTCCGAGAAAAGATAAATGTCGCCGACAGGACTCGAACCTGCACCCTTCTGATTGCCGGTCAGATGCTCTACCGTTGAGCTACGCCGGCTTATCGCAAACCCGCCAAGTTAATCAATATATACTAGTGTTCCATTTAATAATTACTGTTTTTATTATATTATTTAAATTAATAATTATTGTTTATAAAAATAATAATTGTTACCCTTTGCGCTATGCACAAAAATCTTGTCTTAAGTTTTTAAGAACTTTAGTTTATCAATTAATAAAATTATCTGGACTGATTACCGAAGATTACGGAAATTAATTTTAGAATTTACTTATTTAGTAGTTATATTTTTTCTTCGAATGGCCGGGTAGGTACTTCTCAACCTTTAATTCAGTATCGCGATATACGTTAGTAGTTGAGGGATGTAATTATCCCACTGGATTCGGGCAGTTGGGCGAATGGCATTAATTTATGTTGAATTTACACCGAGAAAAGGTCTTTTCCCGAGAGATGTAACTCCCGTAAAATTTTCTAAGTAATTAATTAGAAGCTTGCATTAAAACGTTGCGAGAACAAGCAAATGTAAGCACTTATCCACTTTCTCGAACATCGTTATCGCTTAATGTTATATGTTTACAGAATCTCTAGTCCATCTCACTCGCGCTACTGAGTAGCTGATCGCGCACTGCTTCTTGTATATAATAATATGCAGTATGAATTTTCAATCAAATTCTTCCCTAGGGGCAGATTCCTTGGTAAAAAGTGTTAATCTCAGAAGCCGTCCATTCAAACACGTACACGGTACACGGTGCACGAGAGGGTAAACATTCCAATGCGAAGTGTTCGATACTGTCTAGCTCGAGTTATGCGAGTAAACATTTCAGTACATTTTATTCACTGGTACGCCCGGGGAACAGGGATTGACAAAGGTCTGTGCACACTTTTATTTTCCCATACTAACAAGTAAGTGTGAAATATCGCTGTTCATCTTTCCCTTCCGGTGATGGAAAATCCCATGAGCTCCGGTGCGGTACACTCAGTGCACAGGTACACATTTAGAGATTTGTGATTTTTAAAGTTGGTTAAAAATGAATGTCATGAATGTCATTAATTAATTACGTAATTTTTTATATTAAAATTATAATTTCGACGATCCGTCGTAATTCGAATCTTTCGAATTGACTTAACGTTTTCCCACTTCTCACACTGCATTAGGATCAATTACGGCGTAAAATCGACTTTTTCGTACGTTTCGCACTGCAGTAGAGTAGACATTTACGTGGACTCCATTTAGTTCACCCGGCAATCTGTTAGAAAATCAAAATGGCCGATTAAACATTACTCAAATATTGCACAACAATACTTTTCCAAAAGTATGAATAATTGTTCATATAAACTTTCATGTATAATTGAGAGATATCGTACGTTAGAAAAATTTAGGGACTAACTAAATTTAGTACAAAAATTGTACGTTTATACGAGGTGTGTTCAAAAAAATGGTGAATTTTCGCGGGTTGTGTACATTCGATAATCGATTTTTTTTGTTATGTTGGTACACATATGTTTATCATATGTTAGCATTATCAGTCAATTTGGATTAGTGGTTTGTTTTTGACAACTGGAAAGGTTAGTCACGTTTTTGTGTGTTCTTCGATTTTTTTACTTTTGAAAAAAATGGATCAAAGAATATGTATTAAATTTTGGGTTAAAAATGGAATAAAGTGCTCCAACGCACTTAAAATGTTGACTGTGGCATTCGACAAGTCTACTTTGTCTCAAAAAAGTGTTCATAAGTGGTACAAGCGCTTTACAGAAGGCCGAGAAGGTCTTAATGACGATGAGCGTCCTGGAGTCGCAACCACGTCAACAATCGAATAAAACATCGAAACAGTGAAGAAAAGCGTTTTGGAAAATCGTCAAATCACTATTAAGGAAGTTGCAGAGGATGTTGGCATATCAATCGGCTCATGCCATGTAATTTTCTAGGATGTTTTGAGCAAAAGCAACGTCGCATTAGTATCGCTCAGGAGTTGTTAAAGCGGCCAGAAGAGCCAAGACCGATAAAAGTACGCCAAGTTCGATCAAATGTGAAGGTTTTGCTTACTGTTTTCTTCGATTACAGTTCTTGCCAACAGGTGGTACGGTTAATAAGGAATACTACAAGGAAGTTATGCAACGTTTGCGTGAAGCAATACGGCTCAAACGATCGGGATTGTGGAAATGGAAATAATGCACCAGCTCACACATCAATGCTTGCTCGTAATTATTTGGCCAAAAACAACACTGTAATCATGCCTCAACCACCGTATTCACCAGATTGGCTCCCTGCGACTTTTTCATATTTCCGAAACTGAAGAGACCAATGAAAGGAAAGCGTTTTGCCACAATTGATGAGATAAAGTCAGAATCGAAGAACGAGCTGATGGCCAGAAGTCCTTCGAGGATTGGAAGAACCGCTGGCATATGTACATTATATCTGAGGGGGATTACTTTGAAGGGGAGAAAATGGATATTGATGAATAAATAAATACATTTCAAAAAAATTCGAAATTCACCTTTTCTTTTGAACACACCGCGTATAAGGAACGTTTATGTCAGGCAGTGGTTGAAGAACCAGCTATAATATTTATTTTACAAACACTTTTTATTCAATTAATTTGAGTTTGATTGGCGTTTTCGTACGATTAATAACTGCAGTAAGGTCGACAATGCTGTGCTCTGTTACACTATTGCTCTTTTGACTAGCAAAATCGAATTGATTAATAATAATATTATATTAACTATGTAGGTACCAGTGGCGTGAAATCCATAGTGGCTGAAAAGCTGTGACTATCCCAAGAAAAAAACAGTTTTTAAAAAACCCGTATTGTAGAAGGTAGGAAATAGAGATGTCGGCAAATTGTTCCACAGTCGGGTGGTTGAACGAGTTGTAAAAACGACCTGTTCTCATGCGACAAATGTCAACCTTGTATGAATGTTGGGAGCGCGTTTGGCGTGTTTCCCGACTATACACCGGTTCCGAAGGAATCAATGACGCTAGTTATTTAAATATTGGTAGAAAAAAGACAGCATTCCCACCTGTCAAATGTGCTGTACTCTAAAGATTGCGATCCCTTTATTAAGACAGGAGAATCCATCAAACGAACAGCCCGTTTTTGCAGAGTTAAGCCTTTTTTCTAGTATTTAGGACTGCAGACCACAGGTGGTTTCCAACATCGAAAGTTTGGTGCACTTGCGATTTGTACAGGGTCAACAGTTGTGTACTATTAAAGTAGCGGGCGATCAGCTTTCGAGAGGCTAATTTGACTCTGGCTTCGATGAAGTCCCCGTCTGAGCTGGTTACTTTAGTTACATTGAACATATTAATGGAAGGCTTGTTGGGAAGACTGTTTCCGTTGAAGGTGACTTGATTGTCATTTCAATCCATTTTAGACGTAATCAGACATGATTAGACACACTAAATTTAAGAGGACAGCTTCTCGAGGTAACCGTTCATTATCTGGTTCAAAGCCCTCCGATCCGTTGAATTTTGTGTGCCCTTTGGGGGCTTGTCTAACAAAAAGCTATCACGGATTCTGCTGTCATCCGCGTAACAATGAATTGGTGCACACGACAAAAGGGTATTGATATGCAACAAAAACAAAGTCGGAAAAAGCACACATATTTACTGTTTCTTTTTCTATTTAAAAATGTCAAGAGCCCATTTTGTAAATTATGGTTTTTTTAACTTGTTGCATTTTAATACTGGGCCATCGAAATGTTTATGTGCGCACTAACTTTTATGGCTTCTCGGGTCCGCTCACGTATCATCTATGACATGCATTTGGAAAGTTGTGTATTTTATGGATTGGATATATTTTTAGTGCTGTTAAGAGAGCATAAACTTTTAAAGTGTTCGGAAATACAAAAGATATTTGATAATAATGGATTTGATCAAATAAAAATTTGATGAACGAAATAAGATACAGCAAGAAGTTGTGCATTTGGAGAGAAGTACCTAACAACTTAATTGTGTACTTACTTGATGTATTATAGTAATTCATGTAGGCTGTCACTTTTGTTTTGTTCGATGTTTGATTCAAAATTAAGTTTTGAATGAAACAGACCGCGCAGCCGTTCCTCTTTAGGTTAAACGAAACGTAATACGCGCGCACAGAGGACGCCAAAAAAAATAGAAAAAAACTCTTTTACCGTCTAAAGCTTTTACATATTGAGGTGAAACATTTGTTGGCGGGTGGACATATGGAATATGAAATGGAATAAATTGTTCTTGTGAGGTTAAAGCTTAATTCCTTCAAGAAACTTTAAAAAATACTGTATGTGTTTTTACAAAATATATTATATTTTCATAAGTTTCTTGAAGGACTTGAGCATTAAATCTATTCATTTCAATATTAAAACGCATTACGGGAAAAAAAGTGTTTTTTTAGTATTTAATTTAGCGCCATCTATGAGTGCGTATTACGTTTCGTTAAGCCTTAACAAATAATTGATTAATAAATTAAAACGATTGAAAAGCACATTGATACAACTACCAAAACTAAAAGAAAAAAACGTTTCCGGATTGATTGACCTCAAAAAGCGGTGACTTTTACTACCCGAACATTTGTCCCTGATACATTAAATACTTTCGTCAGTTATTAATGTAGATGCTAGATATAATATATCACGATGTTTCATAATATATTTCACGTTTTTATTCATAAGTATTAATACTTTAACCCCGCACTTGACATTTTGGCACTTACTTTCACCGTACTATGTAAATATCTGCACTGTATATGTTAGGCCACCGATTACACTTATATCCGCTTCCCTTGAATGAAAAATAATAATAGTATTTAATCAATAACCCCGATGAAAACCATTACCAAACATTCACCATCATCTCGACGGTCTCCGTGATTGAGTGGTTACAATCCGGAGGTGGCCCGCGAATGATTAGGTGAATTTTATTTCATTAAATTGCCTCATTTCATAATTTATTCATTGAAAACAATATGTTGTGTATTTACGGCACGTTTCAGAGTGGTAAATACCGTCAGTATCGTCCTGGTGAAAGAACATCATTCAGACTTGAAACGTTGCATGAAATGGCTTTTGATGTATTTGGTTACCAGATCTGAATTGCCAGGTACTTCCCCGCCAACGTCTTCCATATTTACTTCCCCTCCTCGATACTTTTAACCGCACTACATGCCCCAATTGGGGATGCCATAGACTCACTGGCTCCAGACGGTTGGGAACAGCTGGGACAGGAAAAAAACGAAAAAAAATTGCGACAGCGATAAAAAAATAAATTACTAGTATAATATGGCAATTTTGGAATGTATTGCACTACACCGTCCCCTAAACCACCCCCTACAGATTGCATACCTTCAGGAAATGTATCATTTTATGTTCAGTCAAAGCAGCATAGGTAGATATGAAGAAATGATTTCTTTGTAACAAGGCAAAGATAAAATAAATACAATTGTCTTCATGATGCGTCCATTCTAGCGATGATTTAAAGCCAGGAATATGGTTGTTCGACTTATATATTCAATCCCACAAACGACATGGGTCGAGTCATGCTAACGTACCATCGTCGGATCACAACATAATAATTCAAACGTGATTATATTAGTGCGAATGGAATTCGATTATAGTAAAATACGATCGGAAATTGATTTTCTTCTGTTATATTCGCAATGATATTTGCTAGCGATACTTTTAAATGACATTCATTTCCCCGTAAGGACGTCATAAATCTCTTTTCCATATTTAGATAACCTGAATTATTAAAGAATTATTAAAACATGTAAATAATCCGCAAGTTGCAGTTTCAACGAAGTTCCATAAATTCTTCATACCCTTCATACTTGAAGAAATTGTAATGTTTTTAAAGAATTTTTCAGTGACAAATTGTACAATAAATTATTCCCTTTTAAAATTGTACAAATCTGAAATACTATAAAGCACATCCTTTTCTTGTCATCACCTTACTATCCTTCAGCAAGGCTCTAAGGAATGAGTGCAGTATCTCTGGAATAGTTCAATGTGCTACTTTCAAGAAATTATCCCGAGCGCATTGTTTCCATATTGTTTTATTCATGTGGTACCGAAAATATCAAGTAAAAGTTTTATTTTCTAACTTAATAGTCGTATCGACAGGAGACATATTTTTATTATAATTTAAAAGAAGTTTAAAAAAAAATGATATTGAAAACATTTTTGTTGAATTTCAGAATCCCGAAAAAAATTCATAAATTGGTGGCTTTTTCTTAGTAATTCATATCTCACCAAGCCGCTGTATTCCGCTGAAACTTGGCCCAATAGACTATGATACCGATTTTTCTTTCATGCCTTTCCGATAATCCAAAATTTTTAATTAAGGAGATAAAACTAACATTTTTGGCTACGTTGGAAATATAATGAAATTGACGAAAAGCGAGAATCTCCAGGGGAGAGGGGACTCACGACCTCATTATGAGATTAAAGTCATCAAGTTGGTGGACAATAGATGCGACACTTCCCTCTCCCCACTTCCCACCACACGCCGCAGCCTTACGGCCCCGTTCTTCTCCGTGGTTACGACGCCTTTCATCTCCGTTACACTTTTTTCCTCAATTACTTGTAGTATTCTTTAGTCACAACTCCCCATGGTCGTGTATCTCCTTAGAATCTTTATAACTTTATTTTTTGCTGAATATGTTAATATCATTTTTTTTCACTAAGGTATGTACATCACGCCTCGTTGCTTTGTTTTTACCACTTTACTCTATTTTTCACATTAACTCTAACTAGAACGAGCTTATGTTTTTATCACCGTGTAATAACCGAAATTAATTGGGTATTGTAAGTACACGTAGAGTTTGACCGATTAAATTTTTATTATACAGGGTGGCGTAAAACTACCGTTATGGTTTGAATGTTTAATAACTTTTTTAATTTATTTATTTGTTTAATTTTTATTTCAGAATTTTGCGAAGAACACTTGGGGAATTTGAAATGGAACACTACACAACAGAACAGCGATCAACAATTGTTGCATTTTATTTTGAAAATCAGCGGTCAATTGTTTTGACGCAGCGTGCTTATCGTCGTTTTTTTAAATGTGCGTACTGGACCTTCAGCACCAACAATAAACCGCCTGGTGGCAAATTTTCGACAACATGGTACAGTAAGACACCTTCCATGTACCGGAAAACCACGTTCAGTCTACGCGTAAGAAAATATCCGACTTGTTGTGGATAGTGTGCAGGACAGTCCAGAAACATCAACAAGACGACGTTCGGCACAACTGGGGCTATCGCGGAGGTCCGTTCAGAGGATTTTAACCACATTGCATATGTCATGTTCCCGTATAAGGTTTAGCTTGTGCTAGAATTGAAGCCGATAGACTACCAACAACGGCTTGATTATGCCATTTCATTCCAAACCATAACGGTAGTTTTGCCCCACCCTGTACAACTATTTTGTATGACAGTGAGCAAAAAATAATCATTACAGTAAATCGTATTAACAGAAATAATTAAAGCATTTAATTATTAATACGAAATACATTTTTTACTGACTTATTTATTTTTCGGTTAGCATTGAACACGGGAGTTAATTAAGAGAACGAATAAAAGTAGTCTATTGGACCCCACTAGCGGAGGAATTGTAACTTACATCCAACCTACTACATCTGATGGGAGCTGTATGTTAACCGTATTTTGAAGACAAAATGATATCACTAGAATTCATATGAGTGCATTATCGAAAGCTGGGAAATAATAAATTGTTCTTGCCATACGTAGAATGCTTTTGCTGTCGTAAGTAGCAGGTAACTGCATGTATATTTATGTATATTTGTACTTATAAAACCCTTTATCTTCCAAATTACTATTTATTGTTTCCCAACGATATAAAAAAAACTTTAATAATAATTGTTAAATACCTTTGTGACACCATTATAAATAAATAATATATTTTTTGTTAATGGCGAGTGGACATCGGATTATAATGCATTTGCACATTTGCATATCGTGAGCATACAACAAAAAGTGGCTAAGTCAAGATTCCTGTCGGTTGGCAGACTAAGGCTGATGTTTTTTGCATAAACACAAATTCACAGATTCGAGGATCAGAGTATTTACTACCTAAATGAAATAAAACATAATTTTATTTAAAAATCCCCAATCTTAATCTGCCAAAAAACAACACAAACAGAGTTCAACATAATGAACACCAAAACAAAAAATACTAGTAGACATAGTTTTGTGTAATAACACCAACTCGTTCCTAACAAAATATATAAATGGGCAATTGGGTAGATTGCGTTTCAAGAGTAACATATATTTTGGAATCCTGCCCTCTCAAAAATATGTCTAAGTGTGCTTCACCTCATCATAGCATTTTAACCTTTACATGCCTCTTTCATTTCCCAACAAACAAAGCAAATATAATAACACGCCAGGAAGATTCATCATTTTGTACAATCACCAGAACCTCTTTTCAAACATTTTTTAATGAAATCTTTCTGTAAATTCAAATAAGAATTAAAACGTTCAACAAAATGATAAAATAACAGAAAAATACCAAAATACAGAGCAAGCGGAGACATGATTCCTCGGAGAAGGACATTGGTCACATTCTTACAAGGAACGAGGGTGGTATTTCTTCATTTCAAGATGAGAATTAAAACTAGGTACGTACTTCAGAAGTCTTCATTATCTTTTTATAGTTCGTGGGCATAATGACAAACTGGACCGAAATGACTTAAATCAGACCAACTCGTGGTATTTCTACGCACAATTTTCATATTATGTACGTAAGATACCTAAGTTAAACAATATTATTTTTATTTTTATAAACAATAATTATTAATCTAAAACACTCATCCAAATTGAAAAAACCTTCCGAGCAAAGATAAATGTCGCCGGCAGGACTCGAACCCGCACCCTTCTAATGTCCGGTTAGATGCTCTACCGTTGAGCTACGTCAGCTTATCGCAAACCCGCCAAGTTAATCAATATATACTAGTGTTCCATTTTAATAATTACTGTTTTTTATTATATTTTCACCTATAAACAACCAACTTTATTAATATGAGAGAGGCTTGTAACGGCTAAATCCCTCAAATAGATGGCGTCGAGACAAATTATGTCTACATTTTATTGGTGAAAATTGCTTTGACTTGTCAAATATTTTTATTAATTGATAAACTTAAGTTCTTAAAAACTTAAGACAAGATTTTTGTGCATAGCGCAAAGGGTAACAATTATTATTTTATAAACAATAATTATTAATCTAAAACACTCATCCAAATTGAAAAAACCTTCCGAGCAAAGATAAATGTCGCCGGCAGGACTCGAACCCGCACCCTTCTAATGTCCGGTTAGATGCTCTACCGTTGAGCTACGTCGGCTTATCGCAAACCCGCCAAGTTAATCAATATATACTAGTGTTCCATTTTAATAATTACTGTTTTTATTATATTTTCACCTGTAAAAATATAATAAAAACACAAAATATAATCAGAAGGGTGCAGGTTCGAGTCCTGTCGGCGACATTTATCTTTGCTCGGAAAGGTTTTTTTCAATTTGGATGAGTGTTTCAGGCTAATAATTATTGTTTATAAAAAATAATTGTTACCCTTTGCGCTATGCACAAAAATCTTGTCTTAAGTTTTTAAGAACTTTAGTTTATCAATTAATAAATATTATTTTTATTCAATAAATAATAGAAAAATTAATTAAATTAAAAATTAATATTCACCACTTTATTAATATACACATTTCAACATGTTTCGAAAGCGATGCTTTTTTCATCAGGAATATATAGAATACATTATATATATATATATTTTTTTGTATTGTGTTCTATATATTCCTGATGAATAAAGCATAGCCTTCTAAACATGTTGATACGTGTATATTAATAAAGTGGTGAATGCAAAGTAATTTTTAATTTATTTATTAATACTATCACAAAGATAACAATCTATGGACTTCAAAAGCGCATTCATTTACAAACAAGATATCTAGTTTCAATTGTCATTATTTAAGTGAAATAGTGAGTGAATTGTGTGGAAAAGTATTTTAAACGGTGTATAATATTATAAAGAATCGATCGAATATCCGGAATCCCGGAAACTTGATAAGATTCTTTAAAAAAAAATTGAAGAAAAACTCTCACACCAAAGTTATACATAGACAAAAATCATATTTTTAGCTGTCATACTCGCTACTAACTACGAGCCACTCGACTGTCAGTTCTGTGAAATTAATAAAAGGGGCAGGCATTATTAAATTTTAAAAAACATAATAAAGATATTGCAAATACAAGAGGAAAAGCAGCTATCATTGAGAATTAAGAAAAATATAAGAGATCAAATTATACAGATAATTGAAGAAAAATTTGATTCCATGAAAAAAAGATATTATTTCAAAAATTGAAAAGCAAACTCAGGAAACCCAAAAAACATTGATTTTATGAGTAGTCAATACGATGATCTAATAAATAAGTAAAAAAAAAAAAACAAGAAATTACACAAAATGTTGTATATAACACAACTATAACCAATCATGACACTACTATGCTGTCAATAAAAATATACAAATCAAATAAAATTAAGAAAAGATCGTTATTTTTTTTATATGAATACCGCACGATAGTCCAAACTGCTCCCAACCGTCTGGAACCAGTGGTCATTCCCAATTAGGGAATTTTGTGAGGCAGAAGGTATTGGGGAGGGGAAGGAGAAGGGGAAAAGGCAGGTGGGGAAAACAACGTTAACAACCGAAAGAACAGAAATCAACTGGAATATCATTAAAAATAATAAAAAATAATACTGACTAGAAAAAACTACTAAGTACCGATAATAAAATGTAGCGTAGAATTATTTCGTAGAACTCATTCAGCATAATATTTTGTCTAATACCATAAAAAAACTGTAAAGAAAATCTCATATAAAAATCTATGCATCAAATCATGGATCACAGAGAACATAATAAACTGTATAAGAAAAAGAGATGAGTTACACCAGAAACATTTAAAAAATCCACTCGATATAGACATGTCACGATATTACAAAAGGTATAGAAACGTCTGTAAAAAAATTATTATGGACACAAAAGAATCCTAATATAAGAAAAAAATAGAAGATTGTTAACAAAATCCTCGAAAAATGTACCAAATAATAAATTAAATAACCAGCTCTAATCTATCAATGTTACATTAATTGACGTGCTGAATATCAATACGGTCTTCATAGACCTACAAAAGGCTTTTGATACAATATATCACAAAATCTTATTTGCAAAACTTATGGAAATTGGTATAATACAACTCTAAACTTGGTAAAAAGCTATATGACAGGGAGTACGCAGTGCGTTCAAATTAACAAACTAAAAGGCAAACCTCTCCTAATCAACTATGGTGTACCGCAAGGAAGCCTACGGGGACCCATATTATTTCTAATATATATCAATGATATCTGTAACCTACAAATGAGAGGAAAAATCATTAGTTTTTGGTGATGACAAAGTCATTCTATTTAATGAGAAAATATTGTAAAAATACTTACAAAGAACCGGTACATGGACTTCTCCTTCAAAATTGACTTAATAGAAATTCTCTCACACTTAATGTAAATAAAACATAATATTTTACGTTTTCTATAACAGCCAACTGATTACTATACCCTCAAATCACATAAATGCCAAGGAACCTATCAACATAATCAAGGATTATCATGCCTCTGTCCCACTAAAGCGCACTCTAAAAACATTAAATATATTGGCATTGAAATTGATCAACATCTCAGATGGAACTGACAGATTGACGTCATTATAAAAAAGTCACCAAATACACGTACTTCTTTAGAAACATCCGTAATATCCTCAACACAAACGATAATAAAAAAAGTTTATTGTGCTTTGTTTTAATCACGAACAGAGAATGGGATAACTGGTTGGGGATCTGCCTTGGGCACTCACACAGAACGGCTCAACATAGCCCAAAAAGGAGTAGTTAAGACTATTCTGAAAAACCCGGTTAGAACTCCGTTGGACGAAATATTTAAAAACTTTAAAGTTTTTTATAAAAAAAACAATACTCCAAAAATGTGTTATTATAACTTTTTTTAAATATGTCGGAATACTCTTCTGCCGAACATAAATACTCAATCAGGTCAAAAAGTCAAAATATAGTGGTTATTAGCTAATTTAATACATCTTTTATATAGAAGAATATTAAATTTCATGCTGCGAAAACTATACAAATGCTTAGTAAACCAATAAAAAAAAATACAAAAACGAATATCTTTAAAGATAAAGTCAAAATATGGCTGAGACAACTGAGTGTTCATGAACTTACAAAATATACAAAAACAATTTAAGGCAAATGGATTAGATCATAATAATATGCATTATACTTACATACTCTCCATATAATATTATTACTTAAAATTTATTGCTGAAGTGACATGTATGTACAACCGTTACATAGAAACTAATAAAAAAATTCAAAAAAGTGAATTCCAATCTTCTGAATAAATTATAATAGAAAATGTTATTGCGATTCGTGCTGACACGGGCGTCCCTACATAACTCTTTGGCCGATAGTAAGTCGTAACTTTTCATTAGCTGTTTCGATAGTGGAGGAAGTTTTAATACGACAAAGGATGTTTTCGATTGATTAAAACTAGTAAATTGATACAACATCATGTTTTATTCATACATTTTTTTATAGTTTAAAAAAACTATCCAAATACGCCGTTTCACGGCAAGTGTAGGCAGAGACGTTTGATCATCACACATCTCTATCTTGGCACACACTACTTGCGTCCTTCACATTCACACAAATACTTCTGTTACTCTGACTCCATCCATCCTCAAACGTTCAGCACCAAACACCAACTTGAATAAGGCAACATCACTAGGCTGATACATAATTTAGAATAATTAATTTATTAAAATGGGTACAGTCACAGGTCCCATCTCAAAGTTTCTTACTTTAAGTTTTGCTAATTGAAGTTAGCGGAAACTTGTATTTTGTACGTACACCTGCAATTCTGAACAATATCCACGTAGTAATGTAATTGCAATTCTCATTATAAGCTCTGCACGGTAAACTATGTTCTGGTATTTAAACAGGATGCACCGCGAAGTACATGTGCCGGAATGATTGGTTAGGGCTAGGCTATTTGAAATACAATTATGTTTGCAACTGCTGTACAACTGTGATAATTATTTTTTCCCGTACATCCCATCGTAACATGATACGAGGAATGATGGAATAGTGTTTCTGTTACGGTTTAACCAGCATTACCGTCACAAAAGACGTGTGAACATCAAAGTTCAAAATATTCCTCGCCCCCATCTCTTTACCCTCCCCGCTCGCTTCTGCCTTACAGCATACCCCGATTAATCTAATGTCCCAATAGTCCCCATAGTCCCGAAACTCTTATGCGGTATTCACATACACAAAAAAAAACAATGATAAAAACGATGTAAGTGTCCAAAGGATGTAGTAAGAGATAAGAGTAAAAAAGTATTTTTTCCCACCTTCGGAATAGGCAAAATTATGTTTTTTATTTTTTATTTTACGTAAATCACATCTAATTATGTTATTATTAAGTTCTGCAAATAATTTCATATTCATTATAGTGACAGCAGTTTCGGCGTTCAAAGCCATTTTCAAACTCTGGTTAGGCCACATTGAGGCAGGTTATTTATATGATTCTATTTACCCCCATCCAATTTCTATTTTTATTACCGGTGAAATCGACTTATTGAGAAAATAATTGTGTTAATAGATTCTCTATTATTTGAGGTATTTACAATTAAGTTTTCCCCGTATTAAATGGCAAAGTACTTTTGAATTATTTTTTAAATATATTTGTTTATGATTTTGAATTATTAAATATGCTTAATGTATTTTATATAGGTCTCGTGAACATACTGAGAAGTGGTGAATAAAATATTTAGTAAAGTTAATATTAGGATCATTCGTTCGTTTATTAATTTCCAATTGTTAAAGTCAATTTTATCTAAGACCCTTTCTTTCAATTTGTAAGGGTTTAGGTCATTTTAATTAATTAAGGCAAAATTTAAAAAAGGTTCGTTTTTGTCTTCAGGCGTTCCTACAAAACAGTTTTCTATATTAATGGCGGCTCTAGCTCATCCGAAGCCGGAACTTGTTTTCAGCTCGTATCTCATCTATGAACTACCTCTGCATCCCTTTTCCAAAAAATTGGTACAATATAATGTTATTACGCAGCATTACTACCTATTTAGTCGTGGGAGAAAATGCAGCATTTAATTACTGCAGTACTTAAGGTACCGTCCTCGATTGTTTGAAACAAGGAAGTAAATGTTTAATTATGTGCCTACTGTTATGCAGTGGCGTGCATTGCCCAATCTGTTTATTATTTTTAAAATTTGTGAATTGTAATTATTGAATATTTAATAATATCCATCTTATTATCATATCAATGAGGGTACTACTTCCATAGAAAATTCATAAAAAAATTGCGTTTTGAACAGAAATTTTTTTAAATTTTAAAATTTATTTTTATGGTTAAAATTTTTTAGTGTATGCACAGCTTTTCAGCCTTTATGGAGTGCAAACCGTTGCTACTATGGGACTTGGACAAAATTAGCGAATTCGTGGTGGTGTCTGATGTAATTCTTTGGTTGAATAATAGGCCACTTTATTTTCTGCGAAAACACGATATGTACGTATATTAGTGGCGTTAAATCCATACTGGCTGAAAAGCTGTGCCGACCTTTAAAAAATGCAAATAACAAAAATAAATTCAAAGATTATTAAAATATTGTTTTCTACGAATTTGGTAAGTAACTTGCAGGCTCATATATTCAATTGGTTACAAAAATCAGTGAAAAATGACAATAAATTATAAATTTTCAAATATTCGATGCACAATTCATACCCGAACATGAAAAACAATAATTTGGCCATAGAGCAATGCACACCACTGTAATCTGTTTAGATAAGATTTTCTTAGGTATTAACGTAATAACCGTGCATGAACCTTGATGTGAATATCTTCTGATCAGGAGAGTAAAGTAATAGTACTCTTATAAGAAAAGTCAAGGTGTTTTATAAATAATATTATCCGAAATGTGTAAAAGAAAATCAATCTTTCCTATTTTTCCGTAAACATTTGTTTACAGTAAAATATGTATACCATCTTAAAATGTGTCATCTCTCTCGCGTTCAACAAAACATACAATAGGAATCTTTTCGAGGTACTTACCGCTGTCGGAAAATGGTAAATTTGAAAAAAATACTTTCCATTGTTGGAAAAAAAACATGATTGGTCTCGGAGGGTGAATATTGTAGTGAAAATAACGAGTATTCGTTCTCCGTCAAAGTTTCATTTGTCACATACAAGAACGGACCCGACCAAGAGCACAGAACGCGCCAGGAGTTACCGACTACTGAATATTGCGAAGCCCGCAGCTTGCGGCGCAGTTTGGCGGCATCCGGTGCGGGAACACACTAAATATTTTTGAATAAAGCACAGCTAACAATGGCAGAAGGGGTTCGGACAAAAGTTCCCTTTTTTGTACGGGAGGATCAATGGGGTAACAATGGCCGCCCCTAAGCTGGACTTAGCCGAAAGCTTCACCCACGTCTGTCACAAAGGAGGTGATATATCCACTCGAATCTACTTTAATGGTTATTCACCGTGAGATATAAAGTAACGCCACTTTCCACTCACAGATCTTAGTTAGCGGCGGGAATAAGGAGTGTTTCCACTATGATGATCCGCTAGAGAAATCACGCTCGGGTAACTTTTCAATTCAGATTTACATGTTTTTCGGATAAAAAATAACACTGCGAGTCAATTCTTTCGCATATTTCTTACAGAACAATACACTTACACCATTTTAAAATGTGCGCACACTTAATATGTAATGTACGTATAATGATTTATTCATTAAATTCACAGTGGCTTCTATAAGAGTTTATTACCAAAACATACGAATATTGCGCACTAAAACACACGACGTTTTTAAGGCGAAGCGAACATTTTAATTACTCATTTTAAATATTCTTAAAATGTCTGGTGTATATTTTTTCTTTTGTGTTAGTTCACAATAGGGTATGAATAATTACTCATAAATAAAGGAACGTAATTGTTTTATTTTTATGTTATTTTAACAATTTATTATTATATTAAATAACTGTACGCTTCCTAAAAAAAAAAATGGATAGTTAACAAATTTATTTTTGAAAAATTTTGTTTACACCGCACAAGAGTCTATACTGCTTCCTTCTAACCGGAGCCAGTGAGACTATGGCATCGTCAATTGTAGTATGTTGTGAGGCTAAAAGGTATAGGCACGGAAGGAGTTGGGGCAGAGGAAGGTGGAAAGTTCCTGGCTATTCAGATCTGGTCATTAAATATGGCTACAGGGCCAAATCAATAAAACATGGCCGAAAGTATTCTTTCAAACTTGAACCAATAAAGTCCTAATTTATGCCACAAAAATAAAGACATTCCCGTGTATCTTTTACTCAACCTACTACATCGTCTCACCATTATTCTACCACACCAGCCGAAAAATGTTTTTCAAACATGCTTCTTATTTAGTTTTTTTACAAGTTATGTGCAGGTTGTCGAAAAAACGTTATTAAAATACATACGTTATTTAAGAGTTGACTCAAAATATACAAATAGGCTCAATCAGGCTTATATTTTAACATTAACACGCTCACCAAGTATTCAATAATTAGAAAAAAACGAAAAAAAATATTAAGGACCCTTTTTTTATTATTAAGGAAGTTATGGTCGTTATAATATGTTCAAAACGCCTTTAATAATAACTGATTCCAAAAGTAAATCTAAATACTTATTTCGAATTAATGCCATGTTTTAACGATTTGGACCCTGTGCGAGTTGCGTAAAGCCGGTTAAAATTATTCGATTCTGAAGAAAGGTCTTTTGCTTTAACAAATTCTTTCCAATTCAGATTTCCTTCAGTTTAACACCACCCCTAAATTAGTAGGTTCATACAACCACTTAATTTTAGAGTTGGGGCTCTTCTGCGGTAGCTACATACAATAATTAAGATAGGTATCATAACTGCTTTAAATTATTCCATTACCCTTTTGAAAATAAGATTTTTTAATATAAACTTATGAAAGTTATGATGAATCCCGTCTGTAACAAGTTTTCCAATTGTATATTCTCGTTAAAGCGATTTGATTTTCAATGCTATGATAATAAATAAGCAAAAAATATAAAATTGTAAACATTTCTACGAAAACATAAGTCTGAAACCTTCTAGGAGTTCAAATGAATCAATACAATAATTCTCCTTTAGTTGTTTGTGATGATCCTGACCCCCACTCCAATTTCCCCGGTGGAGAAGGCTCCTCCACTCCTCTGTTAAAACAATAACATGCGTTGGCGAAAATTGCTTGAAATAATATAACTTTATGAAAATTATAAATTGATTGAAACTGCCATGTTTTTCCAACCATTAGGCTGTAGCTACTAAACCCCCACAGCAGAAACAAAATAATAATACGATTCATTTTTAACCGTGGGAAGAAATAAACCTACTATATATTAGTTGGGAGTTCCATCTACACCTCCTGATGTAAATATTACATTTTTGCTTGTGATTTTGACTGTTTTAATGTTTAAAATTTTGTAGCTAATGCGAGAAAATTGAAATGAAACAAAGTTTTATGAAAATAAAACAATGACTTTGTTTATAACCACGAGATTCTATTTCATTTTATTAGGACCGACCGGTTTTGCTTAACACAAACATCATCAGGGTACAAAATTATTTATTTTCTAAATGAATTAATTTTTTTGTTTGACACAGTATTTCTGTAAATTATCTTACCGATGTAACCAAAAAACCTTCACATATGCTGTTCTTCAAATGGCGAGACCGAATCCGTATAGGACGATATTACATTGAGTCGATCTTCCTCAAAGAATAAAGAATACACACTAGAAATGCCTTCCATGTGCATTGGAAGCCGGTGTGGATTTCCTTTAGTACCTTTTGGTTCTGGCCCGAGAGAGCCAACGAAAATACAGATCTCTGTCTCTCTTACGCTTCCTAATAATAATAAGAGTTAATTTCTATAGCGCAGTTTTGTGAAGGTTCACCTCAAGTGCGCTTTCTGCATTGTATATTGCCATATTATTTTACTGAAATGAAATGATGATGAAATAATTTTTGTATTAGAAATATTAAGGTCCGAACGACAGACTTTTGGATCACGATACACCTCCATATTGCATTTCTTGTGTTCTTTTTTATTCTATGATATATATACATCTAAGATATATATACATTCGTTCACACGTAAAATATGTATTTTTTTAAAAGGCTCATAGAAAACTATCTGGCAGAGGTAATTGTAATGTATTTTTTATTTCTCTACGGAAAACCAGCCATGAGAATCTCTTCTATTTTCAGGTATATTATGAACCAGATGAAATCGAGAAAAAGATTATTTCGCACACAAAATCTAGTAGCCGAAATAGCTGATGAGGTTACCTCGAATGACGCAATGATGAATAACGCTCTGTAGTTCGCACCATTGACAAAATATGTCGCTATATATAAATACACAAAATATGTCAATTATGAATCACGTTAAAATAAAATTTCGGTAATACAGTATTTGTCGAGATACTTAAAAAAAACTTTTTATAAATGGTCCAATGTTACGAGGAACGGCGGCGCTGCCTGTTTCATACATAACTTAATTTTAGTTTTGAGGCCAAAATACCCATCCAAACTGAATGATATATTTTTGTAATTAAAGGTTTAGTAAATATCTAGTACTGATGAGAAATATTTTATTTATTTTAGTTTTAAATTTTGAAGTACATGCCACGAAAAGAAATTTTCATAATTTTAGAGGCAAATTAGAAAATTATTGCGGCTTTATTGTTTTTTTTTTTTTTAAATTGTCTAAAAACAAAACATAAAAAAACGTTTTTTCGGGTAGGTATTTTAAATTACGTACGGAAAATTTGTGTTCCAACAGAAATTGGTCGTTTTTAATTTAATTTAAAGTCCACCACAATGCTTATTTTAGTATTTTTTACTGTATATTTCATTTTATTTTAAAGCAGACGAGATAAAACTTTTCTTTAAATCACCGTTAGCCCCAAATAACTTGTTAAAGCTGCCTCTAAAATCGCGAAAAATTAATTACTTTTATGGCATATATTTCATAATGTAAAACAAAAATAAATGAATTACTTCTAATGCGTACTAGAAATTTACTAAATGTCATTAAGTTTAGGTGAGTATTTTGGCCTCAAATCCAAAACTAAGTTTTGTATGAAACAGGCCACCCAGTCGGATCAACCTTACCCTTTAGCTCAAAGTTACCATTTACAGGGAAAAGTTACCTCTTAAGGATCTTCGATTTAATCAAAAAAAAAATTACGCTTTGTACTAGAATTTAGTAACTAGTACGGAGGGCCGTTGAAGAAAATAATAATAATAAATGATAAATTAAAAACTTTACTGCATAAGCGGGGTTTAAATGTTTCACGTCATTATTGCCGTTCTAATTTCCCCGTACCTCCGAACGTATGTAGTGTCCTCTTCCCTTCCGGGTCACGATAAATAATTCAAAGTTTAACCCAAATCAAATTCCCTGACCGGATGTAATCTCAATACGCTTCAGGTAAATCCGATTAGTCGAATAAGTAATTGCCGCCCTAGGTCCCAACAATGCGCTCTAAGCTGCCGGGAGCTTTTTACTTATGTAAGAGCGCTTTCAACGGGCATCTGAACGTATTTGATATACGACCATGATTCGCAATGTTGTAGGGTTGCCAATGATTTGTGATGCTGTTTAATGGTATATCTAGTCCATGATCGCGGCTAAAGGTCATTCGGTTCTTTCATAGTGCGTTCTATCTGATTTAAATGTGAACTGATGTATTTTCACAAGTCTGTTTAATCGTAAGTTTTTATTATTAATAATAATAATCATAATAATTGGATGATTTGTATATCGCCATGTGAAAAATCACTTAAAGGGTGCCGTACAAATATTACTTCCTAGAGTTTATCATTATTATGTATTAACAGATACAGACGAATACATAATTAGCAAACCACTCCAGATTAGCACGTTATTTTATAAAGTTTTAGCTTTGGAAGATATGATTTTGAATGCACAGGATACAATCTCAGAAAACACTGCACATTGCATGATATTGCAGTTACTGTTTAAATATTATATTTTTTAAGGTCTAAAGAAAATTTAGTATTTATTTATTTTTTTCGAACTTTGGACTGAAGAACAGATTTTAAAAGAATGACTGGAAAAAGCCAAAAAAATCTACTCGAACTGAAATATATTTTTTTCAATTATTTTTATTTACCTTTACAAAAATTTGTAATTATTTGGAATGTCGCAGATGATGAAATGTTTTTTTTCTTTCTGTTAATTACTTTAAGTAGGTACGTTAGTAGCTGATAGCAGCTAGGTTCGATGTAAATTGGGTATGCAATTGTACAATTCATGGATATGGCTTTCCGAAGTTTTAAGCTTTGCTCTGAATTCTGTCGAGTTTTTAATCAATTTTAAATTGTATGGTAGTTTATTCCAGGCTTAAAGCCTGATACACTGAAAGCACGAACACCGAATTTATTATCGGGTGTGCGCTTTGGTTCCTTCAACTTTATGATTGATGATTACGTCGCTGATCTAAGAGTTGACTGTTGTGAGTTAGAATTTTCAGGGATACCGATAAGTAAGGCGGAGTCATCCCGTTAATTGATTCAAATAGCATACAGCAAAACTTGAACTGGATTATTTCGGGACATTTGAGCCAGTGAACATTTTTGAGATTCTCTGAAATATGAGAGTATTTAGGTACGCCGGTGATAAGTCTTGCTGCAGCGTTAAAAACGGATTGTAATTTGTTAATTTGATAGTTGGTGAGATTTGCATATATTCTGTTACAATAGTCTAGACGAGAAACCACGCATGAATTAAAAAGCAATTTAGTCACCTCTGTTGGTACGTTTCTCCGCACTGCTTTCATTTGCCTCAATTGGAAGAACCCCGCGGTCACAGTTCTGTTAACTTAAATTTTAAGGGAACAATCAGCATCCAGATTAACTCCCAGTAGTTTAATACATGTCTTTGGAGTAATGTCCCTTCCTGAAATAGTTATTGGGGAGATAGTAATATTATGTAGACGTCTGCTTGTAGCGGTCTAGAGAAATTCAGTCGTTGACGGATTCAGCTTCAATATATATGAGGTCATCCAGCGAGTAATTACTTCTAGATGCTCAGGTTTATAATATAGCAATGGGATTGAAGACCAATTGATTCTTATTATTTTATTACTTAGTGACATCATTTGTGAAGAGGATAAAGAGCAATGGACCTAGAACGGACCCCTCGGGTATTCCAGGTGGAAGGGTTGCATATGTTGATTGGTGTTGTTCAACCTTCACGGCTTGCAGACGATTCTTCAAGTACGATGTCATCCAATTCTTAACGCTACACTTTAAAACAAGGAATTCTTCTAACCGTCTAATAAGAAAATCGTGGTCAATTGTGTCAAAAGCGGTACTGATATTTAAGACTAAAAGAAGTTCTAGCTTACCCGACTCGATGGCAAGAGTTACATTCGATAAAAGACGTAGAAATCCAGTTTCTGTTACCTTCTGCATGCAGATTGGCATTTAGTCAACAGTTTATTTGAATTTAAGTGAAATACTATTCATGAAGTATTAATTTTTTCTAAGATCTTCGGCGTCCAATTGCGTTTATTTGTATAATGGAGTTACAACAGCTGATTTAAATGATTTTGAAAAATCACTCATGCTAAGCGGCTTATTAAAAAGATGAACTAGAAAGGGAGCTATTTCATTAGAACACTTCTTCAGTAGCCACGTTGGAACAGGATCGAGTGCACGCTGCTTGTTCGGTGAAGTATCAACTTCCTTACTTATTCGAGGGATGTAGATTTAAAGGCAGAAAAGGTTCCTCTATTATTTTTTGTAAAAACTGGTGGAACAGCTGAGGGCGTTTGGGAGCGTTAATACTTAATTTTTCTGCAAAAAAACTAAGAGAAGGTTTCCGGAGTTATATCTATTGTATTTTGTGCACAAACACGACTGTCTTAACCGAGTTCCAAAGATGACGTGGGTTTTTACATTCTAAGTTGTTTTATCAGACTCCTTTGAACGAATTAGTATTATGTAATTTTTTTTAGTCTAACTAACTAACCATCACGCCGTTTCTCCGCAGGGGTAAGAGGAGAGGACGGACCGCCAAATAACTTCAGGGGTAAGGATCTTGACTGCGAATACGACGGTCGCGGGTTCAAATCCCGGCGTTCTTAAGTAAATTTGATTTAATTAATTTGTGCTGATTATAATATTAAATAAAAATAATATATGATATATATGCGCACGTTCCAGAGTGGAAGATACTCTCAGTATCGCCCTGGTGAAAGACCACCATTCAGAATTGAAACGTTGCTTGAAATGGCTTTTAGCCGTGTTTGGTGACCAGATCTGAATAGTTAGGTATTTCCCCACCTTTCTCTTCCCCTTCTCGTTCTCCCTACACTACCATCAGCCTCACAACATTTCCCAATTGGGGATTTTATAGTCTCACTGGCTCCGGACGGTTGGGAGCAGTTGGGACTCTTGTGCGGTATTCACATAAAAACTAAAATAAAAAAACTCTTCTTGGCATACACTTTTTGCTTCATTCACTTTAATTCAACGTCTCAAAATTCTCTTCTGTTATTCCGACTTCTGACATGGCCCGAGTCTCGATCGTGCCATGTCTTTCACAAACCTCCCCGGCGTGTTCTTTCATTCACTTTTCCATATATTCTCCTTACACTCCTTTTTAATTCGCTCCATATGCCCAAACCATCTAAGAGTTCCCTTCTAAATCTTACTCATTACGTTTAAATCAGCCATGCATTTTTTACAAATATCAACATTTTTCACACGATCATACATGGTTTTATCACACATTCGTCTCAGAGATCTCATTTCTACAGCATTCAGTCTACTTTCATCCTTCCTCTGCCAGCTACATGCCTTACTGCTATACATCAGGGTTGGTATCAGCACTCTATTATGGATGCTAGCTTAGCTTTTTTTAACATTTTTTTGTTTGCGCCAACCGAGTTCAGTCCTCCGTTAATGTGGAGTTTCCAGCATTCACCCTTCTTTCAATATCCCTATCAGTTTTTCCATCTCTCGTAAACATACTTTCCAAATATACAAACTCATCGACCTGCTCCAAGTATGCATCATTCACAACTATATTGCACACTGTTTTCGTACTCTTTCTTTCAAACACCACGAGATTTGACTTACTTACCACATTCATCATTTTGAGTCTGTATCCAATTATCCGGTGAGGTAGCTCCCGACTGTCTGTACGACCTGTCCAATTTACACATCACTCCCTTCTGAATTCGACATTCGTCGTCAAACCAGTCGTCAGATTTCCGAACTCGTCTAGTGTATGTAGAAGTTGGAGCATATTTATTTAGAAGGTTTGATAGGATGGTGTTGTAATTATCCTACAGTTTAGGTGGTGATTCTATTTCCGAAACGCTTTTTGTACAAAGCGGGGATGCTTTTAGTTCTATCAGGAAGTCGTCAAAGTTAAAATCCCGCCATGCTCTTGATGTGATTGTTGTGTACGGAATTTTAGGTGAATAGCCCATAATCTGAAACCCCGACATCTCACTATTTGATACCAGGAATGGGTCACTCGACTTCGAGACAAAAATGCTTTTATTTTTTTTTTTATTTACATCTAAAAAAATCCCGATAAACTATCTTTTTGTAGTTTCTCTAAAGGGAGCTTGTTTCTCAAAACTCAAAATGTACAGATAAGGCTATAAAATATATATACACATAACTGTATTAATTAAAAACATTAAAAACAATATATGTAACATACATAATACATAAATATTTCACAAGAATCTTTCTCAAAAATATTTCTACAAAAAAAATAAAGATAAAATTAATAAAACACAAACGATAGCAATAAATAGTACGTAAAATAATATGTCATTATCTAATATAAAAAGCTTCTTTCAGTTAGCCAAGTTTTTAATATATTTATTAACTGTTTAGTTTTAATATAGTTTTTTTTTTCATTTCAGCGAGTAACATATTTAAACAGCTACGAATCGTGTGATCTAAAGTTCTTTGTTCATATTTGTTTGTATGCTTGGGAACCATTAATACTTCATTAAAATTGACACAAGTATTGTAAGTGTGCTTTAGTTGATTTATATTATACATACATACATGGTTATTAATGTGCTGAAATATAATTTTGTACCGCAGAATTTATCTTACTGAAAGAATTTTGAGACAAAAAATTATGGAATATTATGCCTTCGTTCGTATAAACATTTATAAGCTAATTATTTAAACAATGAATTTTGTACTGATTGAACATGATTGGTGTTAGTGGTGTCACAGGAAAGTCTCCAGACTGTAATTCCATACTTTATAACAGATTTCATTAATGATAAATAAATTATTCGAAGTGTACAGATTGGAAAAAGTCATTTTAATTTAACTAATCTACTGACAATTGATCTTGGATGTACACAAACCTCATTTGTAAATCCCACTTGAAAAAACAATCAATAATGACACCTAAATAAACACATTATTTCATAAGTTCAACACTTTCACATGTAGACAATGCAGGAATGCCATCGTGTAAACAGTCTGAAGTATGCGTTTTTATTTCAGGTGTAATATATAGTTTTGCATTGGGGGATCTTATGTGCATCAATTTTGTTTTTATTTTGGATTTATAATTAATCCCGAGTCATGCAACCATTTTAAAAGTTCGATGTAGTATTTTTGTAAAAAGTCGACTTATGTTTGCAAATCACTGCTAGAAATTACGAAAGCAGTATAATATGCTTACACAAAGTGCTTTATATGTCTAAAATGTATTTAATAAATGATATTTAAATAATATACACAATTGGACCTAATATGGAACCTTGAGGAACGCCTGCCATAAACTTTTTTTATACTTAAAGTGGTTAGTAGTTTCAATTTCATGCATCGGTTGCTTAAGTAATTTTCAAAGAGTTTTAGAAGTTTTCCTCTAATTCCTATGGTTTTTAATATTTTAAGTAATTTACAATGGTCAATAGTATCACAAGCCTTGGAATATGGTAAGTTCTATTAGGAAGACGTCAACGTTAAAACTACGCCATGCTCTTGATGTGATAGTTATTTATGGAATTTTCGGAGAACAACCAATGATCTGATAGCCCGACATCTACACTATTCGCTATCAGTCCACTTGACTTTGAAGGCATCCGAAGGAATGTCGCATTACCACCAATGCATGTTATTTAAATTTCTCGAAAAGTTATTACCCTGTAATATTGTTTTTACGATTTATCAAAAAAACACATTAATTAGTTGTCTCGAATTTTTATTATATTTTATTGATAATTAATTAAATTTAAATAGTTAACAACAACAGTCAAATTAGCATTCGATTTCTCCAAAAATGGCGAAGTTATGAGCTTTTAAAATGAAATTCGGAAAAACGTATACCCATGACGTCACCGGTGACACTTCAGTATAATTCACAATTCGAATGGTAGTAAGGGATACTGCCGCACCTATGACATCTATGGCCGCGCTAGTCATTTTATGAACCGTGAGAACCGGCTGGCGAGATTATTATCATTTCTTATTAAAGGCTTATTTCTTTGGTACTTTTCGGTATTTTCCAAAAATTAAAAATTTATGTCCTCAACATGCTCAAATTAATATAATAAATACATTTTAAAATAATATGAGGTTTTACTGCAGAAGACAACCTCGCTGTTCATAGTAAATCAGAAATGTTATGTGCATTATGTTGCTATGTTCATTTATTGGTAAATAGTAAAAGGCTTTTACTTTCGTAACTTACCAGGTACCTTCCTACTCATACTCATTCCAATTCCTATCCATTTCTCCCTTGGCATGCACTGCTTACTACAAAGCTTATAAATATGCGAATAGCTCGGGAATCTCTTCTTCTCTATTTCTGAAGTAATCTGAATACTAATATTCGATGAATTTTCACTAAAACCTTAACAAATTCTCAGGGATTCGCAATCTACATTTCCCATGACCGATTTTTTGTAAAAACTCGTTTGAAATAAATTTCCCAAATAAATTGGAACAAAGACTTGAGAAAACATATTGGCGAAATTGTCGCCGGGCTCTTAAAAAGCCTTCCGCCGGAATCCATCACGCATACATCTATTACGTCCCGTATCGCTGTGAAAAATAGTGCCTCGCCTCGCGCTCGAGCGCAATCGTGTGTATTTGTTTATCATTACCCGCCAGCGCCATCACGTTCCCGCCGTAAAAGTGTTTACTTGAAAGCACTTGAAATAATTTCACATTAGGGGCCCAGTCAGGCAGGGACGGAGAAATACGGAGCGGATCAGGGAGGGCTCGGCGTCCTGAGAGGGTGCACATGTCCTGGCACCGGCGTGGCAACGGAAAGCGGCCAACACTCTTTCCATTTCGTCCGGTTCAGAATTTGGATATTGACTAACAATAAAACACTCGGCCCAATAAATAATGTCCGGTTCAGACAATGATCGCTCGCCGTCCGAATTAAGCTTTCTATAAATCAAGGACGCTCCGAATACAGCGTGTGTGACCTTTCTTAATAGCCAATAAAATCCAAATTAATGTAAAAAACATATTGTACATCCATACAACTTACTTATGGGGAGGTTTTGGATACCACTTTATAAAAGCTATGTAAATTATACAACGATTTCATTCAAAATATTTTGGTTAAAAAAACCTTTTCTTGTTTTGTACAATATATGAGGAACGTGCAGCGTATATATTAATTGTCTGATGCTTCCGTGAGGTAAACCAAGAGTGTCCGTGTTGATTATTAATTTCTTTCTTGAGCAGAAAATAATTAATAATCAGTCTGGGGCCTAGGAGTCGAATGTAAATTAATGTAATATGTAAATTAGATACATTAATCTAGTTCCAGTGAATGTTACCATTCCATATTTTATTTTGCCAACAAAGGAAATTTTTAAATGAAATATGTGATTACAGCTGCCGATAGAAATTATCTCCGTGGCTTGAAGGAAGGTCTCCCTACGCCATGTTCTGGTACGCGGTGCATAATGCGAGGCAATTTTCCAAACCGTAGTTTCGTATGATAAGTGTAACTCGAAACGTTCACGCCTTACGGATTCTTAAAAGAAATATACAGCCTGGGAATTCGTCTGTATCCGCTATACCTGCGGCTTTGAGTAGTTTTGATAATGATAATTTGATACATGGAAGGAAAGTGAAGTCAATCTATATTTTAAAGGAAATGAAACTTGTTATTATGGAATCATTCGAAAATAATTATGAGGTTATTTAAAAACATTTTCGTCTGACAGGTTAAAATGTTTTTAGATATCAGCGTTTGTTTTCTTAGTGATTTTATTCCGGTGTTCACCAAACAAAGTCATTAGAGACCTGTTCTTGGGTAAACAGGAGCATAAAAGTGATATTTTTTAAATTATGCATCGGCGTTAATACACAAGAAATTTATAAGGAAACAATTAACATTACACATAAAATTATACATAACGTTCTTTAAAATAAGGTTTATGTATTATTTGTAATTGTGTTTAATTCTCAGATCTCCATTTAAATTCATTTTTAAATTAACTTAAAATTGAAAAATAGGTACATGTAAGTACTTGAAGCTGGGACCAAACAGCAACTACATGCATATCATTAAAACATTGGCTAAAATTGACATAGTTTTTAAAAACCACAAAGAATCACACAATTCTACAATACGGTTGTATATATTAGATTCATAAAACGAAATTTAAAAAAAACATCATTTTCTTTTCAATACTGTCAGAAGAAATGGGTATTCACTCAAATTTGTCGATTAGATGGCATAAGATTGGCAATTTCTATGCAAAAATTCATAGTTTTAGCGCTACGACTAAAATATTTAAAAAAAAATAATCGTATTTACTTCCTTTAAAAATCTGTTTACTTAAAAATCGAAAGATGCGCTATTTTCATAAATTCAATTCCATTTTTTTATCTAATACTACACAACACTACAGTTCACAGAGGCTGAAAAGCTGTACAAAAAAAAAACAATAATAATAAATTATTGTAGCCGACGTGATCATCGATTGTTCATAATCATGATTCTTTCTAATTTTGCGACATTATGTTATCTTCGTAATTTATATTGTACCATTAGCTTATTATCTCGTGCCATTGTATCTTATGTAAGATTTATAACATTTGTTTCATCTCATAGTGTTATCGACGTGATGGAACCACACGGGAATTTCCATAATACACCGACTCCGCAGGAGCACAGTACCGTGTGGCAGACTTTCCTCTCACATTTTTTTTTTTTTTCATTTCCTAGTTTCTTATTTGTCATAAAGTGACGAAACATTTAAAGTTACTGTCTCTAAATTTACATGTTCTTTATACAAATAGAACGGCGTCTTTGCGCCTCACACTTTTCACCGCATGATGGTAGTTTTAAATATTACCTGACCGTTATTGTCAATTGCGTCTTGTGATCTCTGTAGGGAAAAATCTGTTTATAAAAACCCTACTAAATTGCATGTTTTGCGTCATCATCGGCAGTCCGAGCAGCACCAGCATCAGCACCTTGGCATATATACTTACGTGTCTGTTTGTGTTATGTGAGGAGGGGAGAGGGTGTCGGCTATGGCCTTTTTGTTGGAGTTCCTCCGCATTCGCCTTTGGAAATAAGGAAAACCATAGAAAACCTTATTCAGGAGGAAGCGCCCGATGTTCCCAAGAACGAGTTTGGACTTCAGTGATCTCGGCCTTGAGATCCTGCGTTTTGTAATGTGTGTGTGTGTGTGTCTGTTTTTGTGTAGATATATACGTGTATGGGAGATTATGAATAGACGTACTTATATAAATATGAAGCTAAATAAGAAATAAATAATTATCTATATACGTACATATAAGTAAATATTAATATTGTATTTGGGTGGGATTCTGGAATTGGGAGGGACTTACCGCTCGCTCATTCGTTCGGATCATGCCACGTGCGGTCGTGATTCATGAGAATGTGTTTTGGAAGTCTGTGCTTGTATTTGAAAGTGAAGTCGCTAGGCGATGTGTATTGAGCTCTCGAATTAGTGTATTTTTGCTGTTTTTCAGTGAGTTGTAGAAACGCTCGGACAACTTGTGTGCGTGTTCGTACAAGGTAGGTATTTTTTGTGTTTTGTGTAGTGTTTTGAGGTTTGTTCTGATTCTGGTGTTGTATGTGATTTTAATACAGTGATTTTGTAGTGTTTGGAGATTGGTGTGTACTGAATTTGAAATGTTGCTCCACACGGGGAAAGCGTAAGTAATTAACGGACGAATGAGCGAGTAGTAGATGAGGAGTTTGGTTCTGGGAGGTAGCGAACTTCGTCTGCAGAATATCGGCCGCTTTGCGCCGATCGCTTTTCTAGCCTTCGTGTGCGCTTTTATCACGTGGGATTTCCAATTTAGCCGCGAGTCCATTGTGAGTCCCAAGTATACCACTTCTTCCTTCCATTCGATCTGCTGTCCTCCCATTTCGAGCTTGACGTCAGGTTGTCGATTTTTCCTTTTTCTTGTAAAGGCTATGGCTTCCGTTTTCGTCTCGTTTAGCTTCATGCGCCATTTTTTATAATATTCCACCAGGGCGTCGAGCGCCCGCTGTAGGTATATGGCCGCCATGTTTGGGTCTCTCGAGGAAACGTATAGTTTGACGTCATCGGCGAACGTAGACTGCTTACATCTCTCGTCTCGGGGGATGTCGTGTGTGAATATATTGAAGAGATGCGGTCCGAGGAGACTTCCCTGCGGCACGCCTTTAGGTATCCCACGTGATGAAGAGAAGACATTCCTTATGAGCACTCTGAATGACTTATTTTTTAGATAATCATGTATCAGTCTAGTTAGGTATACGGGCGTTTCAGTGCGGTGCAGTTTGTGCACGAGCCCCTGTGTCCAGACAGTGTCAAACGCCTTCTCTAGGTCCAAAAGCGCTGCAACAGTGATGCGATCTTCGTTGAATCTGCGCGTGATGAATTCCGCTACTCGGGTCAGTTGGTGGGTGGTGGAGTGCTTCTTTCTGAATCCGAACTGCTCGTCTGGTAGAGTGTTTGTGTTTTCGTGATGTGGAGTGAGCCGGTTGAGTATTATTTGTTCAAATACCTTGCTCATGGTCGGTAGCAAACTTATCGGGCGATAGTTTGTTGGCTTCGTTCTGTCCTTGTTTGGCTTGTTAAACGGAAGTACGGTTGCCGATTTCCATATCTGGGGAAAATGTCCGACCATGAAACAGGCGTTGAACAATTTTGTCATGTGTATGATGGCTTTTTGAGGGAGATGTTTGAGTAGAATGTTGTGTATTTGATCGCTTCCCGGCGCTTTGTTCGTCTTTAATCTCTTTATCGTGACGGCTATCTCGCTCGGCGTGGTGAAGTTGATGTCAGCTACGCTCGTTTGCTCGGCTCGTTCGAGTTCTCGTAGGCTTTCGGCTACGATGTTATCCGTCTCGGGGTCGCTTATCCCGTCCGTAGCTCTGTATGCTTTCTCGAACCCGTCTGCGAGCGCGTCTGCCTTTTCTTCGTGGGACAGGGCTAGGCCTGAGCCGTCTATTTTCGTGAGCGGAGGGATCGCGTTGTCTTGATGTCTCAGAGCTTTCGCCATTTTCCATAGGGAATTATCTCGTGGAGTCAGCGATTCGACTTTCTTTGTCCATTGTAGGCGTTTCAGCTCCGAGATTTGTCGCTTGATTTCTCGCTCGAGAGTGGTGTAGGCGGTTTTTACATATCCGTCCCGCGTCCGCTGATAGATCCGTCGCAGTCGATTTTTTCTTTGATGAGATTTAGAGCGTCTTCGGGAAGTTTGATCGTGTATGTGTGTGCTTCTTTGTGTGGAATGTACCTATCCTGTGCGTGTTGTATGATTTCTGTGTGATTTCTTCTCTTGTTTGAAACGTGCTCGAGGTCAGGTGGATCTGTTCGTTGATTTCCGATTTAAATCCGGTCCAATCGGCGTCTTTGTAGTTGCGTTGTTTCCTTTGTGTTCTCGCAGTTGTTCCTCCTACAGTGAAGCTCTCCGGTAGATGGTCAGACGGCAGTTCGTCGAGCGTGTGTATTGCCGAGATCGTGTTGGCATTTTTCACGAGCACAATGCTGGGATATTTCGCTCTTATCGAATAGTATGTCGGTCTGTCCGGTGCCATTATCGAATAGTTATTCGTCTCCATGTGCTTGAATAGCGTTTTTCCATTCGTGTTGCCTATATAGTTATTCTAAAAGTTGTGTTTTGCGTTTAGATCGCATCCCACTACAACTTTGGGTCCCATCTTCATCAGGGCGCTTAGATCTTCTCGTTTGAGTTTTTCGCCGTTCGGGCAGTAGGCGGCGATGAAAATGTGCGCTCTATCCTCTATGTTGACTTCGATTACTGTAGCTTCTGTAGTTTTCAACTTGGGAGTAGGAATTCTCGTGGCTATTATGGATTGGTGAACGAGTATGGCCGTGCCGCCCCCGTAATTTTCTTCTCGGTCGTCTCTGAATATCTCGAAGCCGGGCACTCTCAGATGGATGTTTTGTTTTAAATGTGTTTCAGTAATGAGTATTATGTCTGTGTTTGTGTTTTTGACCAGGACGAGCAGTTCATCTGTCTTGAAGCGGATGCTGCGGGCGTTCCACAGGAGGATCTTCACGGCCCCGTGCTCAGCCATCGAGCGTGGACGTGATCAGCTCCATCAAGATGACGAGCTTCTCCGTTCGTGAATTGCACCGAGCCAGCTGCGAGCGGACGCGGAGGAGGCCTTGGAGGAGGGACATTATGTCCAGGTCGTCTTCGGCTTGTGGTGAGGATTCTTGAGCCGGCGGCGGGCGCTCTGGCTGTTGACGTGGTGTTGGGATGGGGCCGGCTGTCTGCTGGCATGCTGCTGGCGTGGGGCCGGCTGTGCCTGCCGCTATGTTCGCCCATGAGCGTCCGTCCGTCCTTGTCGCACTTGCTGCGTGAGGAGGCAGCCTGCTGGATCGCTGGGCGGTGTTGGTGCGCGGCTGAAGAGTACGGCCACGTACGCCACGCGCTTCGGGCATTCGCGATAGTTCGCCGGGTGTGGACCTCCGCAGTTGCAGCATGCGGCGGGCTCGTCCCTGGTCGTCTTGGGGCACTCTGAGGATGCGTGCTCCAGCAGGCATTTCACACATCTCGCCGTGTGTGAACAATTCCTCGAGCCATGGCCGAACCCCTGGCATCGGTAGCACTGGGTGCCGTACTGCAGGTGCTTGCTGCGGTACTTCTGCAGCCTAATCCTGCAGTGGCACAGGTACTTGATGGAGGCCCTCAGCCTCCCCATATCCACTTCCTTATTGAAGTGGGCCAAGTATAGCGGGTATTCTGCGGATGCCGCCGTCATCCTCACCACTCTTATGGCCGGGTAGCCTTGGTTCTCAAGGTCTTCTTTGATGTGGTCGATATCCACATCGGGTAGGTCCTTGATTACTGACTTCTTGGTCTTCTCGGCCTCCGCCGTGAAGGTGTGGAAGCTTGCTGCTCCCGCTCGTAGTCCGTTTGTGAGGGCCCGGTGGTCCTCCATCGAGCGCACGAAGATGTTCGCCGTGCCGCCCCTATTATAGCGAATGTTGAAAATCTTACCCGGTCCGAGGTGGTTCTGAATGCTCGTGGTGATCTGCAGGTGCGTCATGGCACCCAAGGTCATCACCACTGGAGGAACTCGATCCCTCCTTGCTGCTTCACCTACGGAGGGAGAAGAATGATTAATAAATGGGCGCTTTGTGCGCGGCGCGCCGCCGCCCTCGCTCACCTCGGGAAGGCCTGAGAAGCGATTATTGCATCTGACCGTGGCTGCATTCTCCGCGTTCGGTGAGTGGGGCCGCTTGATAGGGTTGGTTGGGTGGCGCCAGCCGTTGCCTAGTGGAGGGAAGGTCTCCATGGCAGCCCCCGGTCTTGATGGGGGCTTATATGAAGATGCTGGTCCTGGTGGTGCGCGGTGGGGGGCTGATGATGGCCCCGCCGTGGGCTGATGTTCGACCGTAGACTGGGGCATCTCTTGCTGACTTGATTGAGCTGTGGGAGGAAACGTGACCTTGATGTGACCAGTCTTGGTCCTCCTCAGGAACTGGACGGTGTCGGTATTGGGCAGCAGGCGATACAGTGCCGGCTGCCTGTACCTAGCCTTCAGTGGGGGGGCTCGAACGTCGGTCGATTGCGGGTGGCGCCAGTCTGAAGAGTAGTTAATATGCACGGGGGAGGATTGCCTTAAGAAAGGCAGTTTTGGTGGCGCGGACGCCTAATTTGAGGTCTGAGTGATCTCCTTGTCTCCAGGAAGGTGGGTGCCGGCTGCAAAGTCCGCAAGCCAGGCAATCTCTCTATCTGAAACACAAAGCAGAACAATGAAAAAACTTTTTCCTACCTTTCCACCTACCTCTCGCCAGGAAGGTATCAGATTTTTTTCTTCATCGAACCATGCGTATACCGTGTTGCTGGCGCAGAGCGCCACAAAAGAGGCTTCAGCTCGGGAGACGCTCGAGTCGGAGAAGCGGTAGGGCTGCGAGGGTGAGGTCGGACAGCCTCGCGAGCGCCGCCAGGGCATTTTTGTTCAGCTCGCTGAACAGTCAACACCTCTCTGCGCCATCCGTAGTGAACTCCTTGCTATTGTGTTTTAACTTAAACAATCTTCAGTGGTATAAAGTGTCTTTTCCAATTGTTTTCGTGATATTTATCGCGTAAGCTATTGGCCTCAAGTTTCGCGATCTTTGCTTTGCTTTTAGTGTCTATTTAATCAAAACAATCGTTAAACTCAGTGACCAGTTATTCTGTGTATATCCAGCCAAGTGCAAGTGCTTTGAACTTTTGCGGTTTATTCACCCGGTTAATTGAATTTCCGTTTGAAAGAACAGTAAGACCGTTCATCTACCGGGTTTTAACCTATAAATCAGCTCGGCACATCTACAAGCATCGTGTGTGTGATCGTGTGTGATCGTGTGCCTAAAGTGCCAAAAGCAGCTCCATTCCAGCCCTCAGTAAGTCGATGCTTTTGTTCCTTACCTTTGTTGTTGTACAGAGTTCACGTTCAGCTAAAAAGTCAATTATAAAATCACTAAAATCCTTACCTACAAGTTATTTATCCGTAGTCTGTTCCAAATTATCCGTAATCTTTTTTGCCATTCGCGGTCTTTTGTACGATACATTACATTCATATTTTTAACAAAGTAATATTTCTCCCGCGTTTTTACCTACGAGTCACGCCCAAATAATAATTTCAAATTCAAATATTTCAGCATAACAACATAAAAAAATTAGAAATCGTGCATAGCTTCAAGCTCGTGCTCGTGCCGACCTAAGGGCAATTAAAATCCCATTAGCCGCGCACCGAAGAGCAACTTTCACTTTTACAAAAGCAATTAGCAGCATTCCAACGCCCGCCCGGCCGAAATTCCTAGAATTTTCAGGCAATTAGCTTCCCTTCACGTTCGCTTTCTACAAAAATTACAATTTTAAAGCAGTTATTTCACGATTGAATAATAATAATAACTAAACTTCTCAATATCAATTCCGCCGCTGTTTTTGAAAACAACCTCGCCACCTTCCTTATCGCGCGTCTGGACAAGGAACTCTCTCCAGAGGAGAAAGCTCACTTGTCGCAATTAGTTAACGAGGAAATGGCTGCACTGAGCCAAGGTCCGTCTCAATACGCGACGTACCAGTCACCCATCCAATCAGTTCCCTCACCACGGCATGTTCCCTCCCCCCGCGTGGGGAGCCAACGATCCCAGACAAATCTGGTGACGATGGAGGATTTCTCGTCTTCCGAGTGTTCGGATATGGAAGAAAACATACCCTTCACTAGAGTTGAGGGTCGCAAACGATCTCGCGTGGCCTCAGGAGGCTCCCTGACCCCCGTCAATTCTCCCAGGGCTTCGCCCACTCCTAAAAAAATGATTTCGAATAGGCGATCAAGATCGCCCTCACCCATAACATCAACAAATAAATTCGCACAACTAAGGTCGGAATCGCCGACTCCGTCGCCCTCAGCCCCAGCCCCCCAGCCCTCCGTGGTTGCCGGAACCTCGCCGCGTATTGCACGCATTCCTCCAATTGTCCTTCACAGGAAATCGGAGACAAGAGCTCTATTTAGAGCTCTTGAAGATAAGGGAATCGACTTCTCAGCTAAAAATATGGGGAACGGTCTCCACATCCAAACGAAATTACCGAAAGATCATTCAGCTGTAACAAGGCTCTTGATAGCCAAAAAAATCGAATTCCACTCATTTAGGCTCCCCCGGGAGAAACCCCTGAGGGTTGTACTGAGGGGTGTCCCCGAGGACATCCAGACGGATGAAATCAAAGATGAACTCATCCGTTCATATCCTGTGATCGCAGTTCACCGGATGAAGGATGGCCGCTCAAAGAGGCCTATCCCTCTTGTCCTGGTCACGCTCGTAAAAAACGACGCGGCTAAAGATATTTTCAACAATCTAACGTCACTATTCCGCCTGAGAATCCAGGTGGAATCTCTGCGAAATAAAGCGCGAGTGGGGCAGTGCTTCCGCTGCCAAACCCACGGTCACTCCGCGACGTGTTGCCATGCCAACGAACGTTGCGTGAAGTGTGCCGGACCTCACAGATCCTCGGAATGCAGGAAACCGAGAGACACTCCTGCAAAATGCGCATTATGCGACGGGGCCCAGACGGCCAACTACGGAGGGTGCCCGGCTAGGCCTCAAAACCGTAATTTCAATAGAAATAAAAACTCAAACTATCAACAAAACTACAGAAATAACAGGGATAACCACCGTCAGGGTTACTCAAACCCAATCCCCTCCAATCCCCACCGGCGCGAACAACCAAGTCGTGAGTTAAATCAGCCCCCACGGGCCCACCCAATCAGGCAGGTAAATCCGTCAGCTTCTCTGGCTGAATACCCCCCTCTTCGCCCTACCAACCAATCCATCCCTAACCGCCCAGTCCAAATTCCCCCCCGCAAGTGGCCAGAACCCCACTACTATAACCCCCGCGCCTCTCACCAGGCTAAGAGGGCTTCTCCCTCTCAAACCACCAGCCAGCAATACCGGCTGGACAGAGAGCCGGAGGCCGACCAAGCCTCGCAGAGCACGTCCTCTGCTAAGTCTCCTCCTCCCCCCATGGACCCGGTCCACTTTAAGGCGCTAGTCGAACAAGCGACTGCGCTTCAATTTTCAATTCAACATGCCACCAAGGAGCTGGCAAAAATCCAAGCTCTTTCTAAACACTCATTATGTCTAGACACCATCAAAAAATTGTTAATTTGCAGACAGCCTATTGGAACGCCAATGACTCTGTCATCTCACACAAGGAGGAATTAATTAATTTCCTCCATGATTACAAAATTGACGTGTTTTTAATCAACGAGACGTGGCTCAAGCCCTCACGTAATTTCAAAAGACCCAATTACATCACGTACCGTGACGACAGACTCATCAATAGAGGAGGCGGAACCGCTGTCCTAGTAAAAAACAATATTGATCACCGTCTAGCACATTCATTCTCCAATAAGAATATAGAATCCACCTCGGTAATAATAAACACCTCCACAGGACCGCTTAAACTCATTTCCGTTTACGCGCCACCTAAAAGTAAATTAATTCCCTCAGAAATCGACAAACTGTTAGAAGAAAATGTCCCCACCATTATAGCCGGGGACTTGAATGCTAAACACGGATCGTGGCATAGCCTCAAAAATAACGATAAAGGGAATGTACTTGCAAAGTACGCGAGTACAAACTCCATAGTAGTCGACGCACCCGATGTACCCACGCTACATCATCACGCAGGCAGCCCGGATGTGATCGACATCATTATTCTTAAAAATACAAGCCATCTACACTCCCTCAGAGTTCTAAACGAACTATCCTCCGACCACGATCCGGTTCTTTTAACATTAACAGGAGGTTCAAACCCACTGGTCCCGGATTTACCTATAAAAACAAAAATCAACTGGAATAAATTCAATCAACTAATAAACACTAACATAACCATACCGACATCGATTCCCGACGAAATAACGTTAAATGTTGCCACTTCAAATCTGATTCAAGCTATAAAATCATGCATCAACGAGGCGTCCGTTGAGATTCCCAACGAAACAACTCACCACGGAATACCCGAAGAGATCAAAGATCTTATTAGGGAGAAAAATCTTGTTAGGAAAGAGTGGCAAAGATCGTGCAATCCCATAGTAAAGCAACATCTAAATCGACTAAACAGAGAAGTACGCGACGCCCTCTCCCCTGCTGATAAGGCCGAAGCCTTCGCAGACAGCCTTGAAGCGCGGTTCACTCCAAACACAGATCACGACGATCCAGCCTTCGTAAAAAAGGTGGATTCAAAAGTAGAAGCAATTTTAAAACTCGATCCTCTAGATAAACCTATCAGGTTCACCACTCCTAAAGAAATAAATAAAATTATTAAAGACTTACAAAAGATAAAAGCGGCCGGTCCTGACGGCATTTCAAATAAAATCCTGAAATATCTTCCTAAAAAAGGCATCTGCGCCCTGACTGCAATCTGCAACGCAGCACTTCGGCTGCGTTGCTTTCCAAAGGCCTTTAAACAAGCTGACGTAATTTTAATTCCAAAACCGGGCAAGGATCCATTATTAACGGAGAACCACAGGCCAATAAGTCTTCTTCCCTGCCTAGGTAAGGTCCTGGAAAAAGTAATTCTCATACGGTTAAACGCATTCACTCAGGATAGTAAATTATTGCCAGACTTCCAGCACGGTTTTCGAGCAGGTCATTCCACCACTCATCAACTTCTCCGTGTCGTGGAACACATCACGGAGAGCTTGAATATTAAGAAAAAAACAGTAATCCTCTCTCTAGACGTCAGTAAAGCCTTCGACAAAGTCTGGCATAATGGCCTAATATACAAAATGAACTCTCTAGGCTACCCGCTTAGAATCATTCAATTAATAAATAGTTACCTAAGAGAGCGTTCTTTCAAAGTAAAAATAGACAATATTTTCTCCACTATACGGCCCCTTTCAGCCGGGGTCCCTCAAGGCAGTCAGCTATCTCCATCATTATATAATATCTACTCTAGCGACATTCCGAAACCGATAAATAGTAACATTAAAATCACTCAATTTGCGGACGACACTAATATCATTTCTAGTTCTACTAAAGAGGCCACTGCTACAAGCCGTGTACAAAAGCAAACCATTCTCACTGAAGAATGGTGCAAAAAATAGAGAATATCAATTAACCCTACTAAAAGTGCCGCAACAGTCTTCTCAAGGTCAACGCCGAGACCGCCTCCAAATATTAAACTGTTTGGAGAAAAAGTTCCTTAGGAAAAATCAATCAAATACCTCGGTGTAATACTAGATTCAAAGTTAACTTGGAAAAAACACATAACCGAAAAAGTAAAATCAGCTAGTAAATACTTGTCTGCACTCTACCCGATGATGGGCAAAAAAAGTCGTTTATCAACGGACAACAAATTACTTTTATACAAAACAACCATCGGGCCTTGCTTCACTTATGCATGCCCCATTTGGGGGTATGCTGCCGCCACTAGCATAAAAAAATTGCAAACCTTTCAAAATAAAGTCATCAGACTTGCGCTATCAGCGCCAAAATGGTGTAGAGTTTCTACTATTCATAATGATTCCAACATTCCGTTGATAAAAGACTTTATTGTCACCCAGGCAACTAAGTTCTACGGTGGCCTAGCAGGCCACCCTAATCCTAGAATAAATTCTCTCGCTAAATATAGCGAGAATGAAAATTTTAAGTATAAAAAACCTAAAAGTGTCCTCCGTAAGGAGTGAATCCCCTGCCCACATTTGCAGCGTATAGTTTTATAAGTTTCAAAATTCCAACAAACCCAAAAATTAAACTCACGTAAAGCTTCAATAGAAAATCTTTTTATAATTATGTTAGAGT
>JAHDVE020012116.1:0-158951 GCA_022606495.2 Halesus radiatus
ACACTTACCTACAATTAAAACATACAATAAACGCAAACCGAAAAAAATACACAATTCGACCAAAATGAAATACAAAAATTACACAAACCTACAAAAATAACCTCCAAAAAAAATCACAAACTGACAAAAATTACACAATTAAACAAAAATAAAAAACAAAAAATAGACAAACTGACAAAAATTACATAATATAAGTTTACCTATTTAGTATAAGAACAATATTTTTATGTTGCAACAATTATAATAGCATCGCATAAGAGCTATCGTTTAATTATTATTTTTTTATATATATATTATCTTTGTGCTCATCTACAATCCAAAATCCTCTCTTTTTTTTCTATGTATTATATACTATATAATGTATTATGCAATTTCATACATTTTTACATCATCCGAAATATAAAAACACAATGATTTTTTTCATAATGTTATGCACTCATATTATACGAGTATTATATTATGCACTTGTGAATTGTGTATCATGTAGATCAGGCTATCACTATTTTTATTAAAAAAAGTAGTATCTACAAATTAAAAACCTTTCCCTTTGTAACTTCTCTGCGTCATGCACTTACACATTATTATACATTCATATATATTATAAATATGTTACACATATATACCAACTATGCGTCATGTTATTTTTTTCTTAAGTTCTGTACACATAATCATTTTAATGTTAAAATATATAAAAGCCCTTTGGGGCGTTAATGAATTAATGAATAAAAAAAAAAAAAGTCAATTTTTAGATGAAAACGAGCATTTGCAACCACTGTACGCCGCTGTGCGTAGATGCGTTTTGCAGTAGTATAGGTAAACGATGTTGGTAACAATGGCGACACTCGTTGTGCACAATATTTCATACTAATAATGGTTCATCTGCTAGAGATGGTCGATATACCAAGGTAATATTTCTCTGAGGAACCGGTTTCTTTTGGAATATTTATCACAAATTAAAATATATTTTTGAAAAATTGTAAAAACGAGAATGACAGTAATATTTATCAACCATCTATACTCTCTGCCTTGTTCATATTATGTCCAGCTTACAATTTCACCTTAACTGCGAAATTGCTAAATTAAACTGGAGAAAACTGTGAAATTAATCATACATAAAAATAAAACATAGATTTTACATTCATTTACAAAACATAAATTCACTTGCTTATAAATAATGTACAGTCTGGTAATAATATGCATTAGAATTAATTTATCAATGATAACTCTCTTTTCTATAATAAGTCCGTCGAAGTCTGCAATTCCTCTTCAAATGCATTACGATCAAAGCCACAAAGGCCACGGCGAATACGATGTAAAGTCGAATGACGGTGCTCTCCTTGGGCATGAAACATTTGCTTATTTTATATATATCCGGAGTAAAGACCCCCTAAAAGAAAAGGAAAAAAACACTGAATTATCAACAGTAAATATTTTGGTAAGCAAATAATAAAACCAGATTACTAATCCGGCGGGGTATATCTAAAAAAAAAGTTACAACCTATGTAGTAAGCGAATCGAAAAAGGTTCGAAACCTGTGTTTTATAACCGTTCATAGCCCCGGGTACTTCAGCTAGAATCATATAAGATTCTGATGTTGAGAAGATGATGATGTTAAAAAAGGAAGCCTTCAGACCTCCTCTGCAAAGATACCAGAAAGATTATTGTTAAGGCATACACATTGTGACTTGGGTTTAAAAATAAAAGTCTCACTCACCAGTCTAGGGCACTCGCCACTTTCCCAACTCGTGCGTGTGCCCCCCGAGCACCACCCGCGGCTCCAGGCTGTCCACCAGGTACTCTGTTGACTCCCGTGACAGGCAGTCCCATCGCTCGCGGAACTTCACGCTCCTCTCGGCCAACGGGACAGCATCTGATTCCGTGCAGACCTCATCATTCGGATATCCGGAAGTGCTGGAAAGAAAAGATACGAAAAAATAAGAAATCATGCAGCTGATCAGGAAGAATACGAGCAAACATAGTATACTAAATAAAATAAAAAAATTTCAACTCATCAATTAGGAACATTTTCCTGTTTTAGAACAGTCAAATTAAAATTAAGAAGTAATTAAAGTTAAGACAGTTATTTTTTTGTTAATTATTGTAGAAAATAATATTAACATAACCTAAACGAAACATAAAAACGGAAAAACGATAGAAAATAAAAAGATTTGTAGCATCTGGGACTCGAACCCAGGACCTCTGCCTATCCGGGGCAACCGCTTTACCAACTTAGCTAATGAGACCAGTTCAATTTATGTCATCTTCATCGATATCATATCTCAAATTCAAGATTTGTCAATATTATTCTCCATTTTTCTGTAGTTTTTTTCCGTTTCATTTAGGTTAGGTTATGTTGATATTATTTTCTACAATAATTAAATACTAAAATGAGGTTTTTAAATCTCAATAATATTAATTAATAATTAAAAATTTAATATTTCTTTGTTGTTTTATTTTAAATTTATGAATAAATAAATATTTTAAGAAAATTACATTAAGTGAAGTTAGGAAAGATAAGTAATGAAAGTTATGTTAAATTAAGTAGTTGTAGTTAAGTAAATAACGTTATGTAAGTAAGGTGACCACCTCAAAATCATTTTTATAGAACGAAGTATGAGTTTATATGTTCAATTTTACAATCAGTATAATGTACGCACAACAATGTTAAAAGAATGTGCCAAAAAGCATGTAATTATAACATTGTATTACGAATTATTTTCTGACAAACCTGCAACAGAATAGGTCTGCTGTAGCGCTCCAAAAGTGATAAATAATCACACTTCCTGGTGCTCGTTCCTTTCATACACCGCATAGTCGCTGAAAAATACAAACAAATTATAAATATGTACACAGAAAATCTAAAATACAAATTCAATGGACAGAAATATCTTTTTGAATTCTCTCTGCATTAGTTCACGGACAAAAGAATATTTAATCTAAATAGTATCTGGAAACTCGTGGTACAAGCAGGAAACTGGTGAAACAACATAGCAATTTGAGTTGATTTTTATTACTATTTTGTATTTGAACTTTGTTTTTTTAGCAAAATTGAGTACGAAGTTAGTTTAACAAATTCAAAATATTCGGTTGCTACGGGGTTACTATCAACTGTTTACTGTCTTTTAAAATGCATTGAAGTTTTAAATTGAAATTTTAAAAGGTTTCATATTGAAAATTCACAGTTAATGCAACTACTATTTATTTAAACATCATTTCCATAACGACTCATAGAACTTTAAAATGAAAAACAAGATTGATAAGTGGAAAAACATAGTGAAATACGTACATGTAATGCTATTCACTGCAGAAGTGGCATTTTGGCAGAGAAAGCACCCATCACCCTCCATGGCCATTGAGTTTATCAGCACAAAATGGTTGCACTAACGGTAGCCATCTGAACAGGAGGACCATCCATTTTGCGGGCAAATCTACCAGCTAGGTATGGAGACACGCTGTAATAAATACAAGGACATATTTTTTATTGTGTATCGTTAAAAAAAAAACTATTTTCATTCCACTAATATGTATAAAAATGGGTACTCGACAGTTTTACTGCCGCAAAATACAATGATCTATTTCATAGAATCTATGAATTAGGTGAGTGAGATGAGGCTTATCAATGCAATAGTATGCCCGAAAGAATAGAAGCTCAACGTTGAATCGATTCCCACTTTCATTGTTAAAATAGAACCATGCGAACGACAGTTACTACGCGAACATCGCTAGTACAGTAATATCTATGGTTAATATCTACAGCAAATTAAAATTAAGAAGTAATTAAAGTTAAGCAAATTATTTTTTTGTTAATTATTGTAGAAAATAATATTAACATAACCTAAACGAAACATGAAACTGGTGAAACAACATAGCAATTTGAGTTGATTTTTATTACTTTTTTTGATTTGAACTTCGTTTTTTAGCAAAATTGAGTACGAAGTTAGTTTAACAAATTCAAAATATTCGGTTGCTACGGGGTTACTATCAACTGTTTACTGTCTTTTAAAATGCATTGAAGTTTTAAATTGAAATTTTAAAAGGTTTCATATTGAAAATTCACAGTTAATGCAACTACTATTTATTTAAACATCATTTCCATAACGACTCGTAGAACTTTAAAATGAAAAACAAGATTGATAAGTGGAAAAACATAGTGAAATACGTACATGTAATGTTATTCACTGCAGAAGTGGCATTTTGGCAGAGAAAGCACCCATCACCCTCCATGGCCATTGAGTTTATCAGCACAAAATGGTTGCACTAACGGTAGCCATCTGAACAGGAGGACCATCCATTTTGTGGGCAAATCTACCAGCTAGGTATGGAGACACGCTGTAATAAATACAAGGACATATTTTTTATTGTGTATTGTTAAAAAAAAAACTATTTTCATTCTACTAATATGTATAAAAATGGGTACTCAACGGTTTTACTGCCGCAAAATACAATAGTGTGTGCAAAATACAAATGAAAAAAAATAACAAGATTTTGGGTGACTGTATCGACAAGAAGAGAAGAAAAAATTATAAAAAGATGAACGCTGTTGGATTGGGTTAGGTTAAGCTACGTTCCCACCTTATCTAATCTATGATCTATTTCATAGAATCTATGAATTAGGTGAGTGAGATGAGGCTTATCAATGAAATGGAATGCCTGATAGAATAGAAGCTTAACGTTGAATCGATTCCCACTTTCATTGTTAAAATAGAACCATGTGAACGACAGTTACTAAGCGAACACCGCTAGTACAGTAATATCTATGGTTAGGTTAAGTATTATGCAATATAGCAGAATAGAATCGCAATGTTGAATCGACTCCAACTTTGGTTTTTTTCTATTTAAAATAGAACCATGTGAACGACAGTCGCTACATGAACAACGCTTGTAGAGTAATATCTATGGTTACGTACAATAAAAAAATTATTTTTCTTTCGAAGATTTGCAGTCACCTTGAGCTCCGCAAATACAAATGAAATGAAATGAAATAAAAATAGAGCAAGTGTGAACGTATTGCAATTCCTGTCTATCATAGAAAGGTTCATTCTATGAGACAGACCATAGAATAGATAAGGTGGGAACCCAGAATTAGGTTAAGAGAGGCAAGCCAAGCAAAAACTCCCACTTTTTTGTATTTTACGTCTGTATAACAGTAAAGTACCAAAATAATGACAAAAAGGTAAAATACGAAAAAATATATAACCTATTTATAGTGAAAACCAATATCATGGTTTCCCGCGACCATGTACAATTTCGTTTCATATGGATCTTTAAACAAGGTAAAGAACCGATCGACATAATCATTGAATTCCTCGCCACTGACATAATCATTGAACTATGAATGTCTCTGAAATGTTAAATCAAATGAGTAAACACAAAAAAATATATCTTTCAAAGATTTGGTACATCTTTTTGAGCTCTGTGAATACAAATGCATTGAAATAGAGTATATTTGAACATGCAACAATTCCTTTCGATCATAGAAATATATGTTCTATGAAATAGTTCATAGAATAGATGAGGTGGGAACACGCCAGTTACAACAATATTTCATGTACGATAACCATTAAAATCAAAATTTGTTTGAGTTTAAAAAGTTGATGAATAAAAATCATTATTACTGACCTAGTACAAATGCAAGTTCAGGCCTGTGCAGGGTCATGGCGGTCTGGAAAGCTCTGTTCATTTGCTATTCCCTTCTTAACTTATCAAACCAGTGGGCATTCCTTCTGCCCAGGAAATGCGTGTCTGCCAAGAATATGGCGTACACGGGCCTGTCATTCCCAACGCAGATACGGCTGTCCAAAGTTGACCAATCGCATTGGAAATTTTTTTTTTACTATAAACAACAAAATTAGCTTATATTATAAGATAATAAGAATATTACTAAAAATATACATAAATTAATGGGTTTAGCAAAACACAGATTTAAGATTTTCACAAAGAAGCATAAATATTTTGAGAAGTGGAGGAACATGTTGTTGTAACGGGAGACATTGTCGACATATCCATTATTTCTGATGGAATAACTTGTAGATTTATACGCACCATTGTTCAGTAAATTCTACTGTGACTGAAATATTGTCTTTAAATGAAAAAAAGAAAAATTTGTTATCTGGGTTTGTACAAAAAGTTAATGTTATGTTAATGTTTAATAGTGAAATAATTTAATTTTGCTTACCTGGACGAGAACCACATAGTATTAAGAACTCACAAAATAGGAAAACTGATCACAATCTCACTTCTCACAATCTCACTTCACTTAAAGCACACTGCGTAGAGCCATGTTTATTTATTTCCACGAGGACTTATCATCCGTACGTAAATCTAACTAAAGGATACGTTTTTTTACGGGTTTTATCGGGTTTAATCGTCAAAGTTCACCAACAACGTCCAAGAATAAAAACGACACTGACATCTCTAGTCAGTGTCAACTGACGTTTGAATTCATAGATATACTCTTTTGAATTATTCCAGAGAATAGTCATAGATAAAAACAATATTGAGATTACAGAAAATAGTTTTGTTGCGTCCAAGATTTTCTTTTCGAAATAAACGATTATCGAAACAATGAAATCCTTCGATTCTAAAAAAAGAAAATTTTGTCAAATTTGTTAAGGCAGATCTCTTGCGAATATTTTTTTGAAAAATTACTAAAAAATATTTTCCATCGTCAATTTGACAGCTGTTTGCAAAATAGAAGGCACAGAAAACGTATCAATATTGTAAACGTCAAACTTCTATGGTTGTAATCTGTCAAATGGCGAACATTAATTTCTGCTAACTTTTATTAAATCGTCAACAGAAATTTGCCGTTATTTCAAAACATTTTACTCATTATAATTTCTTCAAATGATTGATAACTTTGTGGTATCATTATTAATTATATATTGAAAATACACTTTGTATATATTTTTTTATCATTTTTCTATACTTGAAATTATTTTTTAGTATTCATTTATTCCTGAAGATGATAGCATTGCTATCGAAACATGTAGAAATATTTATAATTTTAAGTAAAGTGGTATATACAAAGTGTATTTTCAATTATATAATTTTACTTATTGTTATTGTGGATATTGTATTGGAAGGTATTGTCCAAGTATGAAGTGAATGCGAAACTCATACAGGCAATCGCGTCTCTGTACGAGGAAAGCGTTGCATGTGTTAGAGTAAACGGTGATTTTACGGAGTGGTTTGACATCACAGAAGGTGTTAAGCAAGGCTGCGTAATGTCACCATGGTTATTCAATCTATACATGGATAATTGTATGCAAGAATTGAAAGAGGTGGGCTTGGGCGCGGAAATGAGTAATCTGAAAGTATGTTGCCTGTTGTATGCGGATGATGCGGTGCTGATTGCTAACAGTGTGGAAGATCTACAGTCCCTTGTATCTAGGATGAATGAAGTATGCATGAAGAACGAGCTAATGATGAATGCAAGTAAGTCTAAAGTCATGGTGTTTGAAAGAGAGATTGCGAAAACAGTGTGCAATATAGTTATGAATGACGAATACTTGGAGCAGGTCGATGAGTTTGTATATTTGGGAAGTATGCTTACAAGAGATGGAAAGACTGATAGGGATATTGAAAGAAGGGTGAATGCAGGAAACTCCATTAATGGAGGACTGAACGCGGTTGGCACTAACAAAAAGTTGTCCAAAGAAGCCAAGCTAGCAGTCCACAATGGAGTGCTGATACCAACCCTGATGTATGGCAGTGAGGCATGGAATTGGCAGAAGAAGGATGAAAGTAAACTGAATGCCGTAGAAATGAGATCTCTGAGACGAATGTGTGGTAAACCATGTATGATCGTGTGAAAAATATTGAAATTCGTAAAGAATGCAAGGCTGATGTAAGCGTAATGAGTAAGATTAAGAAAGGGACGCTTAGATGGTTTGGGCATGTGGAGCGAATGAACGAAGAAAGGAGTGTAAGAAGAATGTATGACGCGAATGTGAATGGAAGAAGCCGAGGACGCCCGAGGAAGACATGCCACGATCAAGTGAATCAAATACTTGAGTCGGGCCATGTTAGAAGTCGGAATAATAGAAGAGAATGTATGAGACGATGTATGAATGTGAATGAAGCAAGAGGTGTATGCCAAGATCGAGTTGTTTGGCGGTCCGTCCTCTCTGCCTACCCCTGCGGCGAAACGGCGTGATGGTTAGTTAGTTAGTTAGTTAGTTGTTGAATCAACTATCAAAGGTTGCCTCACATTCGCCAGGGTTCGCATCTTGGTCCCATACTTTTTAATTTATTCATAAACGACGTAACAAACATATTCACCCGTGTTCTCATTTTAATGTTTGCTGATGACATGAAGATATATACAATTATTGATAATATCGAGGACTGTCTGTTGCTTCAATCTAATCTTAATAGCCTTTACGACTGGTGTCTTAAAAACAAATTAACTCTCAATGTAAAAAAATGCCAACTTATGAGATTCCACAGAAAAAAAAACCACTGCTGTTTACTTACTTTCTCAATAATCACACCTTATTATCTGTTGATGAAATCAGAGACCTTAGTATAACCTTTGACACTAAATTAACATTCATTAAACATATTAATAATATAACCAGTAAAGCAATGCAAATGTTAGGATTTGTCTTACGGATTTCAAAGGATTTCAAAATTTTAAACACTGTCAAATTACTGTACACTTCTCTTGTTAGAAGTCAACTAGAATTTAACTCCAACATTTGGAATCCTTACTACAGCGTACATGAAAATTCCCTTGAGCGAGTCCAACATAAATTTTTACGTTACATTAATTTTAAATTGGGAATACCCATCGAAAACATTAATTACCTCTCTGTTACAATTAATGGGACTCGATACATTAAAAGAAAGAAGAATTTGTTCAGACCTATTTTATTTATTTAAAATTGTTAACAACTTGTTGAACTCCCCTGAATTTCTCTCATTAATATGTTTCCATGTACCGGGTCGAACAGTACGCCACAAATTACCTTATCATTGTAACAATATAGGATCAAACGCTGAACTCAATTCCATAATGAATCGTCTGCATGTACTTGGTAATAAATATGTTTTAGACGATTCTATAAATATTGAAAGGATATCAACGTACAAATATTACTGTATTAAAGCTGTTTGTCAGCGCTTCGATCATAATTAAACTTACTATTGATTGTATTCACTCCTCAACACACAGTTTGCGCCATTGCACATTGTTATTATTTCTATGTTCATAATTGTACTGCACTGTTTTAACTTGTTTTATGTAAAAGCCCTAAGGGCGTAAATAAATAAATAAATAAATTTTGACTTTTGCAATGAATCGTAGTAAAAGAGAGAACATTTTTTATGAAGTTATTTCAACTGAGTTCTTCATTTAACACTACTGTCACAATTTAAAAAAAATATATTTGTAGAAGTAAACATTCTGTGTCAATTTACAAATGTTTTGAACTAATTTCTATGTTTCACGGTATTCCATTGGCAGTAGCTCAGTCCCTGTAACTTCAGCAGTGTTGTCATTGGGTATTTAATAATGTCTCCTTGTTCAACTACATGGTATTCAGCTCTCCAACTATCTGAGTTTTCTTCCCTTTAAGACGGTACATTGGCACCATAGCCAAATGACCGTTTCTTCATTGTCTGACAGTAGATATTATAGAGTGGTAGATACTTTAAGTATCGCCCTGGTAGAAGATCGCCATTCAGAATCGAAACGTCACTTGAAATGGCTTTAACTTTTAGTGTGCCGAAATTACCCATCGGATGTGCAAAATTTGTATCCGTTGAACGCCAGCATATCCGATCAGCAATGTCAAAAAATCTTTTCTCTGAATATAAGTAGCTATTCTGGGAAAACTACTTATGATAGATATATACAAATTTTGTAAATATGTAAACGCATTATCTGGTAAGACGGTACAACTTACAAAAACATAATTTAGCGAAAAACAAGTAAGTTAGTATGGAAATAGACACTACAGAAGTATTAGATCTCGGGGGCTCGGCGTTTCAAAGGTTAGCTGTGTTTTGTGACCAAATCTGAATAGCCAGGCACTCCCCAACCTTCCTCTTTCCAATCTGCTTTCCCTCCATGGTCCTACTGGCTGCGGTATATCCATATAAAAAAAATTGAAAATATTTTATAAATATTTTGAAAAAAGCAATATTTATATTACATTTCAATTTATAATACCAAGATGGCCGCCAAAGAGTGCAAAATGGCCAATAAAGAATCCAAGATGGCCACCAAAGAGTGTGAAATGGCTACTAAAGAATCAAAGATGGCCGCCAAAGAATCAAAAATGGCGACAAAAAATACCAAAACAGCGGCTAAAGATTCCAAGATGGCCCCCAAATATCTTAGCCCCTCTGAATTTGAAAATGTCTGTCGCGTTTGCTTGAAGCAGCGACGTTTGCAATCAATATTCGCATACAAGGTAAATTCGCGTAAGCCGCCGCAAGATCTGGGGTTCAAATTCAGGCAGTGCTCTGGTTTGGGGTGCGACCCACGGATGGATTGCCCGCCACGATATGTCTGGGATGCTACGGAGCGCTGGTGGCCGCATACAACTTCATGTATTATTTATCTAGTAAATATCTCTAAGTAGGGATGTTGAAAGAATGGGGAATGCAGGAAACTCCATTGATGGGAGACTGAATGCTGATAAAAGCAATGCACTATGGAGTGCTGATACCAACCCAGATGTATGGGAGTGAGGCATGGAACTGGCAGAAGAAGGTTGAAAGTAGACTGAATGCTGTAGAAATGAGAGTGTGCCAAAACCAAGTATGACCGTGTTAAAAATGTAGAGATACGGAAAGAATGCAAGGCTGGGAGAACAAAGAAGGGAGAGTAAGGAGAAAGCGTAGCCTGGAAGTAAGTGGTAGAAGAAGCCTGGAACACCTGAGAAAGACACGATCAAATTAATGAAATACTTGAGCGGGTCATGTCAAGAATGTAAATGAAGCAAGGAGTGTGTACCAATACAGATTTCAGAAAACTATTATAAATGAAATTATTTTTCAGGAGTTTGTGTGCGCAGTCCGCTCTAACACTCGAGAGGTCTCTAAAGGAGTATGCAGGGGACAACAAAAGTCACATAATTCTGGTGAACATCAAAGCTAATAACAATTCTGAACAAAATTCGGATGAAACCATCAAAGAGGAACTGTCCGATTCAGATAACGAACATTCCAAACGTTCGGATAATTGGGCAGATGAACCGACGAATGATTCCGATTTCGAGGAAATCGCAGTTAAGAAATCTAGAAAAACTGGAAAACGAAAATCTAGGATTCGGAAATCACTGGAAGAGAGCCTATTTGAAAATGATGGAGAGATTTCTGAAATGAATATGAGTTTATCTGAACTACAGAAATATAATAAAGAAGAAAATTCTGACAAAAATGTTGTCAACGGCGGTATGTTATTATTTTGTCATTTCATTCTTATAGTTTGTTTGATAGATTTTTTGTAGTTGGAGATTGTTATAAGTAATGTTATAAGTAATGTTATAAGTAAGAAGCGGAAAGAATCAAAAATAATAAAACTTAACAAAAAATGCAAAAAATATGCAAAATGTTGGATTCGTTGAAATAATTTAGATTTGTATTGTTTTAATGATTTTTATGTTACGATTGCGTTAACTGTGTGCAGAAACGGGCGGTCCGTTTGATAGATTCGCCTAACTTAACAAACGGATTGCAATCTTTGGAGCACAGACGTCAGGTGGGAATACTGGTATTTTAATGGAAGATGCTCTGAGGAACTAACGTCATTGATCTCTTCGGCACCGGTGCACAATCGGGAAACATGCCAAATGCCCGCCCCACATTTGCATAAGGTTGACACATGTCACATGAAAACGGGTCGCTTCTACGAATCGTTCTTGTGTTCAACAGCTCGGCCGTGGAATGATCTGCCGGCCTCTGTGTTTCCTCCCTCCTATAACATGAGTCTATTCAAGACCCAGGTTCGCTCCTTCCTATCCTCTAAAAGACCCTCACGTAGCATCCCCAAAGATGATATAGGCCTTGAGGGATATTATTTCCCTCAGGGCCTCCTGTGTGGAGTTATTGTAAAAACAAAAAGGAAAAATGAAATAAGTTTTTGCGAGGGTAATCTCTATATATAAAAATGAATGTTTGTTTGTCTGTCTGTCAAAAAAATGCATGCTGCACCACAAAGCAAATAATTTATTGTTATCTTTATTATTTTTATTTTATTTCGAACTAGCTGATGTGTAGCAGGCCTTCCTCGGGATTATTTTTATAATGCTTTTTTGACAGCGAAAGTAATGCCTTGTGACGATTATTACTATCTCTAAACAAAGAAACATTCATTTGAAAATTTTATTTCATTTAAAAACTTATTTTTTTCAAAAATATCTAAATAATAAAGTTCTTAAGTAGGTACCTATTTGTGTTTTCCATTTTGAAAATATTCTACCCAAACAAACCTTCTTTTTTTTAATATGTAATCTGTGGCTAACCAGAGTGGTATATCTATGGGCTAACCTCAATACAACATGACGGGTTCAATGTTTTTCATACTAATTTTAAAACGTTATAGTAACAGTTTTACATATCGGATTTCATTCAAACTACTCTCTAAACCTTCCCGGCACTAATAAGAACAAACTGTGCTATTTGCAGCCAAACCGGTAGAGTAATTTTCGAGAAAATCGAGGACAGACACACAATATGAAAACAATATGTGAAACTTCAACTATAACTGTTATTATATTATTTTCTATTTTACTTTATAAACCACTGTACACTTACATTATTATATTATACATGTCTTTTACTTATAGTTAAATTTAATTACAATAAAGATATTATTATTATTATTATTATTATTAATATATATATTCGTATAGTAAACTATGAAAAGAGTTTTTTTCATTTAAAGTTCACTGATACCATATAGACTTGCCCTATATTCAATAGCTGGGCATCATCCTAGTTCACTGCCCTCATTTATAAAAGGTTCAAACTAAATATTTGGTTTCTTCTAATTGGTATTCACTTTGTGGCGTCATTATTAATAAATTAATAAAAATATTTGGTAAACACCACTTTTTTAATATATATATATTTTTTTTAAAATTTAATATATATATATATATTTTTTAAATTTTATATAAATACATATAGAATATTTAAAAGTACAGATATAATAGCTAATTATAAAAAAGTATAAATTTATTTTACAAAAAATGCACAATTCAATAGAGAAAGATTTCCCGTGTTTGAGTTGCGTAGCACCGCCAACTAGCGACAGTAGTGAATAAATTAAATTAATAGAAATAAAATTACATCAAGAATGTAATATACATAATGTTTGTGAAAGACTAAATGTACGTAATACTAGAAATGCAACATATAAATATCAACATGTTTCGAAAGCGAAGCTTTCCTTATCAGGAATATATAGAATACTAAAAAATAATAATGTCAAGTATGAACAAATGATAAACATAGATCACAATAATGTAAGAATAGACAAATTATAAACATAAACAAAAAGTGATTAAAGTTGGTCAAAAATGTTAATAAAAAATTATATTAGATATTAAATTTGTAATAATTTTTTTTTTAATAATATAAACAAAATTAAGAAAACAACAAGGCATAAAATTAAATAATGATAGTTTTTATTATTAAAATGTATATAAATGATATTTAAAAAAATATGTATATAAAAAAAATTGTTATCAACACATTGTTTCGGGAGACGCTTATATGCATATACTGTTGGTAAAGAGTGGGAGACGGTTAAAAGCGTTTTTTTAGTATTTTCGCACTATTGGTAGACGGCGGGTAACGCAAAGACTTGTTCTTATTGGGGTGAAGTAAAGAGATGTGTACTAGGGTGAGGTCCATAAGGACAGAAGAGACGAATACTGGAGCTCAGATGCGTCCACAGAAACACCATTTTTCGCAAAAACGATGACCAGAGACAGATTTCGTCAAATACGGAGGGCTTAGCACTTCAATGGCAAAGAAATTATTGAAGATGAATCAGATTAACTATGTAAAGTCAAACTAAATTATTTCCTTCCGAAGTTCTTTCATCTTTAGATGAGGGTATAGTGCCTCAGAGAGGAAGATTATTCTTTAGAGTTTATAATGCGGCAAAAATGATAAATTATGGGATTGCCGTACGTATGGTGTCCGAAAACTCTACAGGCTACACATGCAATTTCGAAATTTATTGCGCTCAAGGGAGAAAATGATTGGAAATCATCAAAACTGCTGTATCACCTTATAATGATTTACGGCATCATAATTCAGTATAAACAGTCAAATACTTTTGCAAAATAAAATTCGAATTTGTGGCACGATTCGAAAAAATAGTTGTTAATCTTTTTATATTTCATAAAATTAAATTTACCAGGGGTGTTAGTTGAAGTTTGCCGGTTTTACTCGTAGATGTCGCTAGAGATATGTATACATTTCTATGATTTGGCATCTATGTCATATTTTTCTATGGACATTAACCTTCAAAAATACACAAGTTACATTCTGCCAAAATAATAGTGTCATAGTTGGTTACCTCAGTGAATATGTCGAGTTTCGTTCCAAGTAAATCGCATTTGCGGCATTCGTTGCTTTTCTTATTTCATCAAAAGAAAAAAGCAGTTGAAGCTCATCGGTTGCTGGTAGAAACTTATGGTGAACATGCTCCAGTGATTAGAACATGTGAGACATGGTTTCGTCAATTTAAAAGTGGAGATTTCGATTTAACAGACAATGAACATCCTGGTGCAACGAAAAAGTTCAAAGACGAGGAATTGCAGGCGTTATTGGATGAAGACCCAACCCAATCGCAACAACAATTGGCCCAAACACTTAATGTGACCCGAGGAGCAATTTGCCAACGTTTAAAAGGCATGGGAAAGATCCAAAAGTATGGAAAATGGGTACCACACCAAATGAACGAGAGACAAATCGAAAATCCTACAACATGACAACGCACCGCCTCATACAGCTAAAGTAGTGAAGAACACTCTCAAAGCATTGAATTGGGAAATATTATCGCACCCGCCGTACTCTCCAGACCTTGCCCCGTCCGACTATCACCTTTTCGCATCGATGGGACACTCACTCGCAGAGCAGCGCTTCGCCAATTTTGAAAAGTCGAAAAATGGCTCGTCGAATGGTTTGCCTCGAAAGAGAATTTTTTTTTTGGAATGGTATCCATGATTTGCCTCAAAGATGGGCAAAATGTATAGAATCCGATGGTCAATACTTTGAATAAAAAAAATTTGAGATTCCCTTGAGAATTAAGCGTTTTCTTTATTGAAAAAACCGGCAAACTTCAACTAACACCCCTGATAAAGTTGAACATGCGTAAAACGAAGTTGAAAATGAAAATTTAAAATTTTTCCTCGAATATCATAATTTTACAATCTAAAACATAATAAAAGATTTCATTTAACGTAAGACACTAAATTTTATTTAAATATGATCCGTGCTTCAGAAGTTGCAGCTATTTTACGTGAAACGTAATTTTGCCCCGCGAATCTGAAAAAAAACATCGCCCTCTTTTTAGAGGGGATTGATAAAAATACCAGCCGCATTGTGTTAATATGAAAATAATTTTTTTTTCCTCCACATCTTCATTTTCTTTTTTAGTACAATTTCGGAACCCACCGAAAAGATCTTCAACAATAAATTAAAAAATTAAAATAATAAAACACTTTCCAACTCGATATTTTGACACCTACCACATATTTAATTCATTGGAACAGGCAATACGTATAGCTAGGAATTAATATCGACCAGGCAAACATAATGCAACTTCAACTTACATGTACCTCAATTGATGATAAATGACTATGTTTTGCAAATACAAATATTCCCAATGTAAGTGTCAATGTAAATAAATAAATAAAATCTATTTTAATTTGTGATTTTATGTTATTGAAATAATAAGTAATGTTTTGTCATTGTTTTTTAATATTTATTTTAATGTATTTCAATCACTTTAAGTTACTTACACGATAATAATTTATTTATAATAGTAATAGTAATACAATACACTGTATTCATAGTTTTACAATACATGGAATGAATAGTACAATCTATCAAATCGATAACTAGTCAAATCTTACATCCACAGAATCTGATGTCAACGTCGTAGGTAGTAGTAGGTACAGGTCTACACTTATTAGCGAATTGATCCTCCCAAAGCGATCAAGGACTATATTATAAAATAATTAAATGACACACCTTACATTCAGATATTGAATATTTGCAACATTTATAATTATTACTGAAAAAAAAAACTTTGGGGGGGGGAGGGGAAGGAGTGGGAGGAAGGGGAAGGGGAGAGGGGGGGGGGGGAGGGGAAGGGGAGGGAGACGGGAAGGGGGGGGGGATTAGCGGTTTGTTTTTGACAACTGGAAAGGTTAGTCACGTTTTTGTGTGTTCTTTGATTTTTTACTTTTGAAAAAAATGTATCAACGAACATGTATTAAATTTTGCATTAAAAATTGAATTGCTCCAACGCACTTAAAATTTTGACTGTGGCATTCGGCGAGTCTACTTTGTCTCAAAAAAGTGTTTATAAGTGGTACAAGCGCTTGACAGAAGGCCGAGAAAATGTTAATGACGATGAGCGTCCTGGAATTGCAGCCACGTCAACAAATGAAGAAAACATCGAAACATTGAAGAAAATAGTTTTGGAAAATCGTCGAATCACTATTAGGGAAGTTGCAGAGGATGTTGGCATATCAATCGGCTCATGCCATGCAATTTTCTCGGATGTTTTGGGCATGAAACGTGTGGCAGCGAAGTTTGTTCCGAAATTGCTAAATTTTGAGCAAAAGCAACGTCGCATTAGTATCGCTCAGGAGTTGTTGAATGACGTCAACGACGATCCAGATTTGCTCAAAAGGGTCATAACTGGTGATGAAACGTGGGTATATGGTTATGACGTCGAAACCAAGGCCCAATCATCCCAATGGAAGCGGCCAGAAGAGCCAAGACTGAAAAAATGTGAAGGTTTTGCTCACTGTTTTCTTCGATTACAATGGCGTGGTGCATCATGAGTTCTTGCCAACAGGTCGTACGGTTAATAAGGAATACTACAAGGAAGTTATTCAACGTTTGCGTGAAGCAATACGGCTCAAACGATCGAAATTGTGGAAAAACAAATCATGGATTTTGCATCACGATAATGCACCAGCTCACACATCAATGCTTGTTCGTGTTTATTTGGCCAAAAACAACACCGTAATCATGCCTCAACCACCGTATTCACCAGATTTGGCTCCCTGCGACTTTTTCCTGTTCCTGAAACTGAAGAGACCAATGAAAGGATATCGTTTTGCCACAATTGATGAGATAAAGTCAGAATCGAAGAACGAGGTACAGGCCATACCGAAAAGCGCATTACAAGTGCTTCGAGGATTGGAAGAAGCGCTGGCATAAGTGCATTATATCTGAGGGGGATTAATTTGAAGGGGAGAAAATGAATATTGATGAATAAATAAATACTTTTCGAAAAAATTCGAAATTCACCTTTTCATTTGAACAAACCTCGTATATGTTGTAAATTCTATTGTTCTGAACTCCTGCATTTAATCAACCTGTACATACCCAAACAAACTACAAGACAAACATTAACATTTTACATATGTATATCCTGTTCCAACTATAGTTTGAATTCCCCAATTCAACACTCACACAGCCTTGGTAACAAATACTTAAATGATGTGGATGTATTTGACAATAATCTAAACTTGGCAAATTTCAAAAGAAGGATGAATGAACTGTTTCTGCCTAGTTTATAAATTATTGTTAACTACAGCTGTACTATTTATTTTTTCTCTTTTCACGTGTAATTTAACTTTTGTGCGTGTTTTCTATTTTCTGTTTTTCTTATGTGATTTTAAAAATGATGTATCTGTATGTAAAAGTCATCTGGCCATTTAAGTAATAAAATAAATAAAAAAATAAATATATATTAACATTCGTTATCGGCTGACGTATTGCCCACTTCACTAGGTGTGAAACGCCTGTGTTGAGACGGCCATTTACAGGCGTGGTTGTTCAGCTAGGATATTTAGATGACAAATAGATTGATAGATTACAATTTAATAAAAAAAAAATATTATTTAAATATATAAAATAATTTAGTAGCTGACAGGTTTATTGCAGGTGATCAGTGATCTTACCTTTAAAGAAACTTTTGTTTTGCGTATTTCTGATGTCACTAGGTAGGACATTAAATAGCCTAATAGCATTTATTTAAAACTTCTTTGTCCATAACAGGTGACACAAACGGGAATATTAAAAGATTTTACATGTGATTGTCTCAGGGCTCTAGTGCTTGTTCTTTCTTCATACATATGGATATTTTTAAATCGATAGAGCAGGGTATTTTTTGAATAGGTTTTTCTCAAGTTGGGAACATGTCGTCTTGGGTTATTATTCAAAAAGTAGTTACAAAAACATCGTTTTTTTTTCATTAGATTTCGCAATAACAATACGTGTTTACAATATACAAACTTGTATGGGAGAGACGAAAATACCCGAACACATCCGTGGCCTCGAAATACTAAATGAGATGACGCAGGAACAAACTTGACATATACAAATGTTTTGTGGGTTTCGGGTACAGTTTTTTTGTATCTGAACGTGCGGGATATGGCTTGTTGCGTTCGGGCGATAATATAGCGGCCGTATCACGTACGTTCGTATGGGTAGGGCGGTTAGTGGAACTTTAAGAATAACCTTGACGATTAGTGTCTCGATCTTTGCTAAAGGCTCCAGGCAAGTATTTGTGGGACTACCCCAACTGTTTACCATATTCGAGAGATGATTGTACAAGAGCAGAGTAAACTTGCCTCAGTTGTTTTCTATAGACAAGTTTCCTTAGTTTTCTAACAAATTCTAAATGATAATCTTAGTTTATTTTCGTAAAGCCTCACAATCGTTTAGACTGGTATCATCAATTTCAAGGCCCTGGCTTGAGTTAACAAATCGCGACATTCTGGACAGTGGAGAATGGTACCCATAATTAGTAGAGTGTTGATTGAGACAAAGAAATCTACGGCAAGGAATGTTGAACTGAATGAGGTGCAACAAAGAAGAAGAGTCAACAATATAATTCATTATTTATTATTAGAGTTAATAGGGGAAGGGGTGTTTGAAAATGGATATAACAGCCGAAACAGCTGTCGTGATAAAGAAAATATGTGTTAACAAATTATCAAATAAACACAACAAAGACTTCCCAAACACTCACCCAACATTTATGCACGGTTGACATTCATAACATGATAATGATTTATTTTTACTTTCATTAGCTTGACAGTAGAAAAAAATGGTTGTTGAAAAAACCTGTGTTTCCATCTTTAAGGATGCTTTGCGGAGGGTCTTTTTGATTTTTTGGGTGTACAAATGTTGGGCAAGCATTTGGCGTGTTTCTCGACTGCACCGGTGCCAGAGGGATCAATGATGCCACTTCCTCAGATCATCTTCCATTGAAATACGGGTAGAACAAGGACAGCATTCTCATCTGACACTTGTGCTCTAAAGATTGCATTCCATTAGTTAAGATAGGGGAATCTGTCAAGCGAATCACACCTTTCTGTCAGAGTCTAGCGTTTTTTTTCAGGCTCCAGACCAGAGATCGCTGCTAAATTCTACAGTGGGGCACAATTGCGATTTGTACAGGGTCAGCGGTTGTGTACACAGCACTCCCAGCCTCTGAGAGGCTAACTTGACTCTGGCTTCGATGGAGCCCCCGTGCCTGAATCGGTTACTTAAAGTTACACCGAGCATATCAATGGAGGGCTTGTTGGGAAGATTGCTTCCGTTGAAGGACACTAGATTGTCAGTTCGATCCCTTTCAGACGTTATCAGATATAAAGGAAAGACAAACATTCCCTGGTAATATTTGAATTCTTCTTATTTCCATCATTATAGTGGGAGAATGCTGCTTGTGCAGTGATTGACGATTGAACCCGCAACATCGCAAGCTTTATGTCACTCCGTTAATTTTATAATGTGCATTTTATTTCTAGTGCCAGATTTGCGACACGCCATTTGGCACCAAGCAGCAGCTGTTGGATCACGGCACGTCAGAGCATGGTTCGGTGCAGTTCTCTGCATGCCCTCGCTGTTCCAAGTTCTTCACGGGCAAGGGGGTCTACTCTAGACATGTGGCAACATGTTCTCACGTTGCAGGGTATGTTTCACTAACTCTCATCTCATCTTCTTTCTGTTAATCGTTTCCATCCCTTGACCCATCGCTTCAACAAGATTGTCCTGCGCTACTTCAGGCTCAGCCTTCTGGAGTTAGTTGCTTTCTCCAGCTTCGCCCGGGGCGATTCACTGGAAGTTTTCCCTCTGGAATTGCTGCCAGTGTTTTATGCGGAAGTCGGTCTTCTGGCATTCTTAGCAAATGTCCAAGTCACCAAATCTGCAACTTCTCAATGAAAAGTAGCAGGGGTTCGACGCTGAGACCATCTCGGATTGTCACTTTTTTAAACTTATCTATTGCGGTGATACACGTCCTGGGTAGAATGTGTGTGGTCACCAATATCTCTGGGTTTCGTGAGTCAATGTGTCGGTAGTTGACTTTATATAATTTCTTCAAAAGATTGGTATTCGCTTTGTGGTGTCATTAATAATAAATGATTTAAAAAATTACTTTGTATTCACCACTTTATTAATATACACAGATACCGACATGCTTAATATATTCCCGATGAAGAAAGCATCGCTTTCGAAACATGTAGATATCTTTGTATATTAATAATGTGCCCATTTTTGGCATATGTGCGAAGAGTTTGGCGGGTAGTATAAAATTTAGCAAACAATATTCAGTGTTGTACTCATCTTGATGAAAGTAGCAAGTATTGTACTTGCTTTATGAACGTAACTTGTTTGGTTCTCAAAGTTAATGAAAGAAGAAGTTTTTTTGCTAATTCAAATATTCTCTGTGCTGTGTGAACTCTTTATAACAGAAATCGACCAAACCTTGTGAAGTGGAGCTCCTATACTGCAGATGAGATCGCTGATAAGGTTAGTGGTAGTTTTTCATTGTATTTGTCCGGGTTATTGCAGTTGCACCAGAGAGAGAATCTTCTTCCTTAATTTTGTATTTTTTTTATAAGGGTATTAAGCCCATCAGGTGTTGGCTATTTACACGCCACCATCATTATTTTGGTCCTTTCGAGCTCGGATAAAATTCCGGCATACTTAATTATAATAATTTAGTAAAGTGATAGAATTTACGTAATTTTTTGGTAAATTCTCAACCGACCTACCTACCCACAAATTTATTCGGAATTAAATAATAATTGGGAAAGTGTTAGATACGTAATTGTTTGATATATTCTAGTCTGCTTACTCACATAATTTATCCGAAATTAAAACGTTAGAGATTTACGTAATTTTTGGTAAATTCTCAACAAAATTATAAAGTTGTAGATTTATCGATCTACCCACTTACGACCAAGAGATTTACGCAATTTTGGTAAATTCTCAACATAATTATAAAATTGTAGATTTATCGATCTACCCACTTACGACCTACCTCAGCGCCCTTGAGGTGATTTTTCATAAAACGGCGCTATATAAATCGTTCAAGTATTATTATTATTATTATTATTACCTATTATCAAAATGCCAAGTAGTGGTGAAGTGCCTATTGATCCTCTATCTAATAAAAAATTTGTTAACAGCAAAAAAGGAACGTCTTTTTTCAAGGATAAGTGAGATGTTCAAGCTGGCTAACAATTTATCCAATTTTGAATCAAGGAATAATGAGGAATTCATGGCTAAATCAGAAATTGTGGTAGAGATGCGTAGTCAATTTGAAGAGATTATAGATCAATTAAATGACCTTCAGTTGACATTAAAGCCAGGTTCGAAAATAGATTTCCAACCATTGAACGCATTTGAGGATTTATATGTTAATGTAATACGCGCTCGAAATAAAATTATTCAAGCAAAACAATCATCATCAAAAAATGACCCACGCGTTTCTAATAAATTCATCGTAAAGCTGCCGCCTATAGATCTGCCAAGCTTTGACGGGAAAATGGAAAATTGGTCAACTTTTTATGAATCTTTTAAAGTAAATGATCAACTGACTGACTCGCAGCGGGTGCATTATTTAGTAGGTAAACTTACGAACAGTGCATTAAAGGTCACCGCAGGTATTATACCTACTGGAGACACTTATAGTATTATATGGGAAACTTTAGTCAAGAAATTTCAAGATAAACGAGCATTGGGGACATATTATTTGAACAATATTCTCGACGCAAAGAATTGTACAAATATGTCTGTTATTCTAAATTCATTTATAGAGAGGTATTCTTCTTCTATTTGGGTGTTTAAACAGTTGGAAATTGATGATCTAATTGATATCGTATTTCTTGCATTGTGCAATTCGGAAAATCGATTCTCAAACTGTGCAAACGTTCGAGATGACGGTTCGGAACAAACAAATTCCTTCTTATAAGCAATTACTTTCTTTTGTTCAAGACCAAGTAAAGATTTTAGAGCGATCAAGTACATTGCATGTAACTCGGTCGCCCAATAATGTCGGCAACAATAAAACTACTTCTGCGACGTCATCCCGTTTTCAAAATTCGAAATCTTTCGTCATGAGTCATGAGAATGAACGGTCTATAAAATCTTGCAATTATTGTAACAAAAAGGGATCATTCGATTGATGCTTGCTCTCAGTTTAAGGGTTTGAATTCTTCTAAGGTTCGATTTGAATTTATAAAATCAAATCATTGTTGTGTGAATTGTCTTAGCAGGTCGCATACTACCAACTCTTGTAAATCGTCGTTCGTTTGCGAGTTATCCAAAAAACGTCACCATACGCTCTTACATTTCGATAAGGAAAATAATAATATTAAATCAAATACTCACTTAAATAATTCCCATGTTCCTATTAGTGACCATGATTTTTCAGTATCGCTGAGTGCAGAAGTGAAAACTAATTCTGTAATTTTATTATCAACCGCTCAAAATTTTGCGATACCGAAAAATGGGAAGAAAGTAATTATTCGATGTTTAATTGACAATGGTTCTCAAAATAATTTGATTACCGTCGATTGCTGTAAGGCGCTCAATTTGCCCATAATTCCTTTGAGTAATTCTTTTGTCAAAGGAATTGGATTATCATCGAGGCCAATTTTAGGGTTTATTTACTTGGACAATGAGTCCCGCGTATACCCAAATAATAAATATAATATCCACGCACTTGTTGTTGAGAATATCACAGACCAGTTACCCAATCACTATATAGTCAAAGGTGATATGGGTTACTTAGAGGGGGTACCCCTAGCTGATTTAACATGGAATATTCCTGGAAATATAGAATTAGTCATCGGGGCACAGCTTTTCTCGTATATTTATTTCGGAAACAGGGTTGAATCAGGGACTAATACTCCCCCAGCTGTATCAACCGCGTTCGGCTTTGTATTAATGGGTGACTACCCTAACCAGGTTGTGAAATCAAATACATCATTTTCCGCCCTCGCACTCAATGATTTAATACAAAAGTTTTGGGAGGTGGAAGAAATACCTAATATACAATTCCTAAGTCCAGAGGAGACAGAATGTGAGAATTTGTTTGCTGCTAGTATTGCTCGTGCTGACGATGGGAGGTATTCTGTTGCCTTGCCTTTCTGTAAAGATCCGAATGAAATTAGTAATTCTCGGACGACTGCTCAGATTTATGGCTTTGGAGCGGAAATTTAAACATTCCCCTGAGTTACGGGAGAATTATAATAAAGTCATCAGTGAATATATTGAGAAAAATTACCTGTCAGAAGTCGCAGAGTCTGATATTACAGATGATGGATATTACATCCCACATCACGCCATCACTCGCCCTGACAAACTGATGCCTCGGATTGTGCTAGATGCTAGTGCGAAAAGTCATACAGGGCTGTCACTAAATGACGTCCTTCATACTGGTCCCAACTTGCAGGCCGATTTATTTCTGCTATTGCTTGACTTTCGTTTTTTCCCGTCGCTATGACTGCGGATTTAAAACGAATGTATTTACAGATTGAAGTTCCGAACAAGCATCGTAAATATCTGAGAATCTTGTTTCGATTCTCGAATGATGATTTTATACGGACTGTTAAAGATACTTATTGTGCGCGTCTTCCTATTGCAGGAACGTACGCGTTTCCGGACTCTACTATTGCGCTTTCGTGAATACATTCCTCACCGCATCATTGGTCGGTGTTTGTTAGGGATCGCGGGGCTCAATGTCAAGAGAATTTGTCTCCTGAGAACTTTTATTATATCTCCGGGAGCGAAAACCGGAGTGATTGTCTTTCTCGTGGCATGTTACCCTCACCGCTCGTTTCACATGATCTATCGTGGAGCGGCCCACCATGGTTTCGTAGCCCACCTTCAGAATGGCCAGTGAAATCTTTTCACCCCTCGAATATTGGTGAAATGCCTGAGCACAAAACTATTGTGCTCACTGCAAGAGTTCAGTGTGAACAAACGATCTTAAGTGAATTGGCTCAACGTATATCCGCATGGGATAAACTTTTAAGGATCGTCGTTTATGTCCTCCGATTCCTAAAAATAATACCACCTTCTTCGGGAACAGTCAATAATCTGATGATTGCTGAGAAGGCGGTGATTTGTTCTGTACAGGGTGTTTATTTTGCAGAAGATATTTCGGCACTCAAGAAAGACAAATTGCCGGCTAAAAAGTTGCAGAATTCGTCTGTATTTCTAGATGAGGATCATCTGTTACGCATTGGAGGGCGGCTTTCTAAATCGGACTTACCATTTGAGGTTAAACATCCGGTTTTACTTCCTAAACATGACCATGTTGTAGATCTTATCATCGAACATTTTCATGTTATGAACTGTCATACTGGTCCAGGATTACTTATGTCCATATTGCGCCAAAGATATTGGTTTTTAGATGCCAGGACCGTTGTTAGGGCAAAGGTGCGGAAATGCAATTGCTGCTTCCGCTCAAATCAATATTCTAAAAAGGCATATATCTGCCTATTTGTATGCCTTGTAACCAAGGCCATTCATATCGAGTTAGTTTCTGATCTAACTTCAAACGCTTTCTTAGCTGCGTTCAGTTGTTTCATTTCGCGGCGTGGCCCTGTATCATATTTATATTCTGACGATGGCGGAAATTTTGTAGGGGCAAAAGCACAATTGGATTAAGTCCGAATTCCAGCCTGCTTTAAAACGCGATCTTGCCAGCCGGCGTATTGAGTGGAAAATGATTCCTCCACGCTCACCCCACTTCGGCGGTATGTGGGAGGCAAATATAAAGAGTCTAAAGACTCACCTTTATCGGGTAATCGGAGCGCAGCTTCTCACTTATGAGGAGTTACAGACCGTGCTGGTGCAAATAGAGTGCATTATGAACTCTCGCCCACTCACAGTTGTATCCTCTGATCCTTATTCGGAAATCATAACGCCTGCACATTTCTTAATGTCTACACCATTGCACCACTTACCTGCGGCAGATTTGACAGATGCGCGAATCAATCTTGCTCAGCGCAAGCAATTATTGGATAGTATGGTTCAATCTTTTTGGAAAAAGTGGCACTTAGAATATCTGCACACGCTACAAGCCAGGCAGAAGTGGACAACACCTGATCGTCCTATTGAAATCGGAACTGTCGTACTTGTGGGACAGGAAAATTCCCCTCCGTTAAATTGTCCTTTAGGTGTGATCACGGAAATTCATCCCGGATCTGACAAGATAGTTCGCGTTGCGACGGTGAAAACGAAACTTGGTTTTTTTAAATGCCCAGTTAAATTATATCCTATCCCAACACAATAATCAATTTATTTATTGCTCTTTTTTGTTTAGTTATAAACTTTGGTAACTCTGACTCGGCCATGAGTTCTTCCATTATGTTCTTTTAATTGATAACTTTAAGTTATTTTATTGTTTGCTTTTGATTATTTACGATTACAACTCTAATTTGGGTATCGATTCTGATATCACTTTCTGTTGATTTTGAAATTTAAGTATTTTTTAATTGTTTTCTTTTGAAAGTTTCGAGAATTTTCAATGCGGGGAGTATGGTTGAGCACCATGTTATTTGTTTACTTAGATTAGATATTTTATATTTTAGAATCATATCTATATCCTTTTTTATATATTCTCTCTCTGAAAAGCGTTGCAATTTTTCTGGCTCTGCATTGGAATCTGCCCTAATCGAGTTAGTTGTTCTCTGAATGCACAACAGAGGACAGTGACGTGCCCTTTTTTGGCATATGTGCGAAGAGTTTGGCGGGTAGTATAAAATTTAGCAAACAATATTCAGTATTGTACTCATCTTGATGAAAGTAGCAAGTACTGTACTTGCTTTATGAACGTAACTTGTTTGGTTCTCAAAGTTAATGAAAGAAGAAGTTTTTTTGCTAATTCAAATATTCTCTGTGCTGACACTGAACTGAACTCTTTATGACAGAAATCGACCAAACCTTGTGAAGTTGAGCTCCTATACTGCAGATGAGATCGCTGATAAGGTTAGTGGTAGTTTTTCATTGTATTTGTCCGGGTTATTGAAGTTGCGCCAGAGAGAGAATCTTCTTCCTTAATTTTGTATTTTTTTTATAAGGGTATTAAGCCCATCAGGTGTTGGCTATTTACACGCCACACCAGTATATTTTAGCATGTTCCGGAGTGGAAGATACTCTCAGTATCGCCCTGGTGAAAGACCAACATTCAGAATTGAAACGTTGCTTGAAATGGATTTTAGCCGTGTTTGGTGACCAGATCTGAATAGCCAGGAATTTCCCCACATTCCTCTTCCCTTTCTCGTTTCCCTCCCCAATACCTTCAGCCTCACAACATTCCCCAATTGGGGATGCCATAGTCTCACTGGCTCCAGATGGTTGGGAGCAGTTGGGATTCTTGTGGGGTATTAAAATAAATAAAAAAAAACTCTTAGCCCCCTGTCCCCCTATCTGGACCCCAAACTGTCACTTATCTGAGTCCTCATCTGTGTCCCTAATCTGAGTCTCTAACTGTCCCCTTGTCTAAACTCCCAACTGTTTCCCTATCTGTGTCCCTAAATGTCCGACTTTCTGAGTCTCATTCTGTCCTATATAAAAAATCTCATTTCTACAGCATTCAGTTTATTTTCATCCTTCCTCTGCCAGTTCCATGCCTTGCTGCCATGTTGTCAGCAACAGAAACTTCCTTTAATGACAATAAATGACATTTGATTCATAAAAGTGCTGGTTTTACAATCTGGTTTCGTGCAAAATTTTGGTTGAAAAAACTCAACTGACAATATGATGTCTTGACTTATTTTTTCACGGTTATTTGCGATGAGACGACTTGTGCGAATATGTGAAGAGTACGCAAACTCACATAACTTGCTGTACAACTCCAAAAAATCACTTATACTTGTATTTAAACACCAGAATGAGCCACTAAATATCCCACCAATCTGGCTAGAAGGAAATATGCTGCTTGTGGCCTCGCAGGTCAGATACCTGGGGCATATCCTTACAGAAGACATGAACGATATGGAAGATATGGAAGATATGGAACGACAAAGAAACGCCATCAATATACGCGCCGGAATGCTCTCAAGGCGGTTCTACCACTGTAGCGATGATGTCAGGAAACTGCTTTTTAAGACATACTGCACTGCCCTATACACATCTGAGCTGTGGTCGCAATACTCAGCAGCGCAATGGGACAATCTGAGGGTGTGCTACAACAACGCATACAGGCAATTTCTGCAACTTCCAAGGTTCTGCAGTGCCTCTACGATGTTCACTCAAGGGAGTGTGTATTTTATTTCTTCTTACTTAGTTAATGTTTCTTTTTTAATTTCTCATTAAAAATCTAGTGATTGCTGAACCCATGATCGAAAGGAACGACAGCCATGTTTTTTCAACCAACGTTTTCTTTAGCTTTCGAATAAGGGTGTGTCCATTCTCAGATAATTGTATAAATCACCGAGCTCTTGTAATTCTAATTCCCTTAGGAAATTCATATTACTGATTTTTGTTCTATTTCAATTTTTCTTTTGTCCATTCATTAGCGTGCCTACAACAAGCGCAATTTTATGTTTCTCCGACTGTGCTGTAAACACAACCGCACAGCAAGGAACCCAAATTGAAACTGATATGCTTTGCATGGCACTCGGCAGATTTGCCCGCCGGGCATGCTCGTCTTTGAGTTGCCTGTTTAGGTCGCCTTACCCTTCGACCACGGAGGCCTTCAAATAAGATTGTTATTATGGCTCTACTTATGCTCAATGGTTGTGTAACGACTTGTTGCATTTGTGTTTTCTCCCTTCTGCAATATGGATCTCTTTACCGGTATGATAAATAAATACATAAATGTGTTATTGAGTAACAAGTAATAAGAATTTTCCAGACTTGCGGCCTGTCTTATTGTTCACCTTCTTCCATGTGTCAGCATGCGTTGTGCCATGCAGAGTCTGCGCAGCTCTTGTGCCACGCGTGCCCCTTTGCTTTCTCCACGCAGGCTGCTTTGCGCAGGCATGGGCGCGTTCACTCGGCGAGGAGGGGCAAGGGGAAGCACACCGTAAGGGATAAGGAGGTGAAGAAGCAAGAGGTAATGTATTAGATCATGTTTTTATTTAAAAAATATATATTTTACACTATTTATTCTACTTTAACTATTCATTGCCTTTTACACTATTCATTGTATTTCACACTATTCATTGCCTTTTACACTATTCATTGTATTTCACCCTATTCATTGTATTTCACACTATTAATGGAATTTTTTCACAAATTATTGTATTTTACTCTATTCTGTGTATTTCACACTATTCCTATTTTCTAATTGCATTTAATTCCAACCAGTTATACCACTACATCAATATTCTTAATAATATTTGTCAATATATCTTTTGAATAGTGCTCCATGTGCCAGCAGTCATTCTCGTCGCGCCTGTCGTTACGCGCCCACATACGTCAAGCGCACGCGGCACTCATGCGCAACCAGTGTCTGTGGTGCGAGGCCCGCTACTGCAGCGGCGGAGGTTACTATCCGCACGTGCGAACCTGTCGCAAGCGGCCTACGCTCTGGTCTGAGCACGACAAGAAGGGAGAGTGAGTTTACTTGAAAATCTTTACTATTTTTGATTTAACTGATTTAGCAATATGAACCGATTATAAGTATTGAATACTTGATTGACTTGGTGTAGAGAGAGCAAGTTCGCCATATCTATTATATTGCGAGCATTTTCTGGCAGACTTAAGTTTTTACGAGTCCTTATTCATCCAGTCAATGCTAGGGGTATTATAGTCACCAAATAAAATCGTTCTGGCATCGGGGTATTTATTTTTAAAGGTTTCGACGTCATCAATGTGGTTTCTGTAGACTGTGATGGTGGATCCAGGAGGAATGTGGACAACATACCAGTAGAATTTTCCCTGATTTAGTTTTTAGTAAGACGAATACCTGTTCCACGTCTAGATGTTTACAAAGTTGTCGAGTGGATTGCAATGATTTCATAACGGATATGAGAACTCCTCCTCCTCTAGTCTTAGTACTAGTTGTGTACTATTAAAGTGTCTGCGGGCCCTGTACAGTACGCCCACCTTCTGAGAGGCTAATTTTAAACTGGCTTCGACGGGCCCCCATACCTGAGCTGGTAAACTGGTTACTGATGCATTTATTTTCGATTGGGAAAATCCTGATATCTGTATTTAATTTGAAAACATGATCATCTGATAATATATGAACTTATTTAGAGGAAAAAAATTCTACTTCTAAATAATTTTGTTAAGAAAACCAAGCTCAAAAATAGCAAATAATAAAACACAGGAAAATGTATTTTTTTCTTAATACAATTTACAAAATCATCAAGAAAATTATTTACTTAAGCAAGCAATTTATTAACAAAAACAGGAAAAATTAGAATTAAAAATAATGTTTTATTATCTTTTTTTTTCATAACAAATTAAAAATAATGATATCCTCTCTGGGATTTCCCGTGCTGAGGATTTCATTTACAAAATATGAAATTAAATTGATGCGATTGCTGAGAAAAAAAAAATTATAAGTTGAGGTGTTTTAAGTGCAGTTGAGTGGTTTCGGTGTCTGTATTTGGTGTTAATATATGTTCTATTTCAGATCTCCCTACGTAACATATCCAGCGTTTTATTTGATTTTTAAATTTATTATTGTTGTTGTGATATTTGAAGGAGAGTGGGATTTTGTTGTAGAATTTAGTGCCATAGTATAAGAAGATTTTTTTGGCCAAATTTTGTGTTTATGGTTGCTTGTTGGATGTGTTTTTGACTCTGAGATATAGTGTTTCTATAGATATATGTATGTTTGTTGTTATTTCTTGTTTGTATATATTAATGTAAAGTAGTAGTGTTTTGAGTATACATTACTTTATTTTTTATCTATCTTTATTATTTTTCTTTAAACGATAATGTGCCTGTCTCACTAGGAGAACCTGTGTTGAGAGATTGACATAATGTTAAGATTTTTGAAGATTTCGTAATTAAAAATTTTTGTTTTTATTTAATTTTACAAAAGAAAAAAAATACAATGCAAAAAGTCTCGATAAACTACTTTTTTGTAGTTTGTCTAACGGGAGCTTATTATTTAAAACTTAAAATTTACAGACAAGGTTACAGAATACGTAAAATAAAAACATAAAAAACAATATACCATAATATAACATAATATATATATTTACGTGCTCAAATTGCACCGGAGTTTCAAGAACCCACCGGGCAACAAATCCAGATTGCCCACTCTGGAAGCTGATGGATGAGCGCTTCAGAGAAAGGATAGACTACGTGGGACACTGCTAAAGGCAACTTCAAGGAAAAAAAATGTTTCAATATACAAGAATACATCACTAAAAGCTCCTGTATGCGTATTATGTACATGAATGCTAGAAGCATTAGAAACAAAATTGACGAAATTGAAGAAACTCTAAAAAACATTTCAGAAACAGTTCATATTCTCGTAATCACGGAAACCTGGCTACGTAAAGGAGAGGAAACTTTTTTCAATATGGCCGACTACTCTGGAAATTTTGCTTCCCGTGAGATGGACAGAGGAGGAGGAGTCGCCATTTACATGCATAATACACTCGACAATAAAAAAATCGAAGAATGCGGCAGTGAAAATACCTTTCTAGGAATTAGGATTACGGCAAAAAATATTAAACCTCTAAATCTGTATGTTTTTTACCGAAAGCCGAACTCAAATATAACAGACTTCTTTGACTCTTTAGAAATAATATTAAATAAAAACAAACAAGACACATTACTTATTGGAGATTTCAATATCGATATTTCAAAAGACACTGATATTGCACGGAAATATATTCACACCTTGAAATCGTATAACTTTTATGTATGTAACACAATATTTCCCACAAGAGTAACTAACAACACCAGCTCGCTAATAGACCACATAATTACAAATAGGACAAATAGTTCCGGAAAAATCTCAAATATTGATGATCCCCTTAGTGACCATAATATACTTATATTGGATTATGAAAATTCCCTAAAAAACCTCCCCAATAACAGATCCGCAAGAAACCTATCAAATGCTTACAAAATAAATTATCAAAAATTAAATAACACACTTAAAACTTGTAAATTTACCCATTCGTCTGACGATGTAAACAAAAATTATAATAACTTCGCTGACTATCTCCAAAATGTTATGAATTCGTGTAAAACAAAACTAAAAACTAATATAGGAGACAAAAGACCTAACAATACTCCATGGTTTGATGCAGAACTTGATAGGCTGATTAAAAAACGAAATAGCATATTTAAACTTTGGAAACGAAATCAAGGAAGTATTCCTTTGACAACAGAAAAAAATAAAGCTCGTAATACTGTCACCAACTATAGAAGATATATTAAAACTAAGTATTATACGAATTTGCTTAATGAAAACATGAATAAGCCACAACGAACATGGAAAACAATTAACTCCATTATATCAAATAGCTCCCGAAACCCAACAATAGCTTGTAAATTGCTAGTCATAAATGACGAAGAAGTAAAAGAACCAAAGGAGATTGCAACCGCTTTCAACACATATTTTCTCTCAGTTGGGGAGAGTCTCGCATCAGTCATAAAAACTTCAAAAACTGATTTAAATACCATCTACACGGCACCTCAAGCAAAACAATCTTTTAACATGATCAGGACAAATAAAACAGAAATCTTACGGATCATATCCAACCTCAAATCTAAAGCGGCAGCTGGTTCCGATGGTATAACCTCTCTCCTTCTCAAAAACTGCAAGGAGGAACTGGTGGATGACCTCGTATTCTTAATAAATCTCTCTCTGTCAAAAGGTATCTTTCCAGACAAACTAAAAGTTGCAAAAATTATTCCTATACATAAAGACGAATGTAAAAAAAATGTCCAAAATTATCGTCCAATCTCTATACTTCCAGCTATCTCCAAAATTTTTGAATGTGTCATCAAAGAAAGACTATTGAAATATCTCGAACAAAACAAAATTCTCACCTCAAAACAATACGGTTTCAGACGACGATCTAACACTAAATGTGCAGCTTTCGATTTCATATCAAATCTGCAGAAACATATTGACCATGGAGATTTTACAGCGGCAATATTTATTGATCTAAAGAAGGCGTTTGACACGGTGGACCATAGCGTATTGATCGAAAAACTGAAACATTTGGGTATTGTTGGTACTCCTCTGGAACTTTTCAGATCTTACCTATCAAATCGCTTTTCGGCAGTAGAACTGGGTGGAGAAATGAGTGAATTGGGTGAAATAACATGTGGAGTGCCACAGGGATCAATTCTTGGACCGTTGCTATTTCTAATATATGTTAATGACATAACAAAGTGGGGCATTAAAGGAACTCTTCAACTTTATGCGGACGATACTGTAATTTTTTATAACAAAAAAAACCTAGCGGAACTCGAAATGGAAATGAATGCCGATGTTTCCCATCTCACAACCTGGTTGAGAATAAATAAACTGACCCTTAACGTAAAAAAAACGCATTATTTACTATTCGGCAACAAGAAAAATTCCAGCCTCGATATCAAAATTGGTGACAACTGCCTCGAAAAGAAAACGACAACAAAATATTTGGGCCTTATAGTAGATTCTCAACTCTCGTGGGATCTCCACATAAATCATGTAAAGGAGAAAATTACCCCCATAACTGGTGTGCTATATAGACTTCAAGGATTACTACCCATTCCGTTACTAACTGCAGTATATTACGCCATGGTACATTCACACATTTCCTATCTCTGCTGTATCTGGGGCTTTGCCTCGAAGAAATTGATTGCTGATCTGCAGGTGGTTCAAAACCGAGCCCTCAGAAATGTTTTTGGACTTCCATGGGACACTCATGTCAGGGACATCTACTCAGTTTCCGGTATCCTTCCAATCACGATCCTTCCTAAGTATGAAATCACCAGCACCATCCTACAAATTACTCAACAATCAACTCACACTAACGTCAAGCCACTTTACAATCAAGACATCCACAACCACAATACTCGAAATAACAATAAAATCCGCATTCCTCAAACACACACTACAAAATATGGAATAAAATCTTTAAACTACATTGCCTACACACTTTATAATTCGCTTCCAGATATGTACAAAACCATCCAGAAAAATAAAAAATCCCAAAATGATGGTATAAAGGAATACTTTTTAAGGATATTTAAAAATGAAAATCATTAAATCCATATTTGTATATTTTGTTGTTCCCTTATATGTTTTCTCTTGTGTGTTGTTCTATTTAACTTGGCCTTATAAAATTATTTCTGTCTGTATGTGAAACTTCTATTTTTGATATTTTGCTGTCAATGTAAAATTGTATGTACTATCTCCTACTTATGTATTGTAAATTCCTCCCGTCCTAAAATGAGTTTTGAAACTCATCGGGATTGCTTTAGCAAGAAATAAATATATAAAAAAAAAAAAAATATATAAAATATAAACATAAAAAAGCATATGTAACAAATTTTGTACTGATTGATGTTTGTTTTACAGGAAAGTCCCCAGGCTGTAATTCCATACCTTATAAAAGATTCCGCTAATGATAAATAAATTATTCAAAGTGTACAGATTGGAACAAAAATTTAAAATTTAAATAATCTACTAACAATTGATCTTACTCGTACACAAACCTTATTTATTTGTAAATTCCACTTGAAAAAACAATCAATAATGACACCCAAATAAACACATGATTTCACAAGTTCAACATTTTCACATGTACACGATGCAGGAATGCCTTCGTGTAAACAATCCGAAGTATGTGTTTTTATTTCAGGTGTAATATATACCTTTTCATTTGGGGATCCCATGTACATCAATTTAGTTTTCTTTGCATTTATAATCAAGCCAGAGCAGAGTCATGGGACCATTTTAAAAGTTCAATGTAGTCTTTTTGTAAAAGGTCCATACATGTTTGCAAATCACTGCTAGAAATTACCAAAGCAGTATCATCCGCATACACAAATCGCTTTAGATGTCTAGAAACGTGCTTTACATGTCTAAAAACGTACTTAATAAATGATTCATAAATAATATACAAAATTGGACCTAATATGGAACCTTGAGGAATGCCTGCCATAAACTTCTTTTTTTTAACTTAAAGTGTTTAATAGTTTCAATTTCATAATTTTCAAAGAGTTTTCCTCTATTTCCTATGATTTTTAGTATTGTAAGTAATTTACAATGGTCAATAGTATCAAAAGCCTTGGTATAATCTATAAATAAGACGAATGTATGTTTTTTACAATTCAACTTATTATTAATTAGGCTGGCAAACTTTTGAAGTAGCAATTCAGTGCTCTTTTTTTTGAAAACCGTGTTGATTGGTATCAATAATGGAGAAATCTTCCAAATATTTAACTAATTTTAACTGAATGTATTTTTCAAGAATTTTGTTGAGTGATGGTAAAATACTAACTGGTCTGTAGTTATCCAATACAGTGTGATCACCTCCTTTATAGATAGGTCTGAAAATACTACATTTTAATTTGTGAGGAATTTTTGCTTGAAATAAAATTCTATTTACAAAATGGGTGGTTATAAAAGGACCCAAGGTTAAAATATGTTTTTTTAATATCACTCATCCTTGTATTATCAATTCCTGGAGAAGAGCTTTTCATTTCCCTGACAATGTTTTCTATATCAGCCACTGTGGCTCTTGGTAGGTAGATGCTTTGAGACATATCACCCGGTTCTAAGCCAGCTGTCTTGTAGTTGCGCTTTACCTCTTTGGGCGCACGGTATTAGTGTTGGCAGTTATAACCAATAACGAACTAAATACCGGTTATTTGCGAAATACCCGCAGTTCCGCTAGCGGCCGCTCGGTTATTTGGTTATTTTGGTTATGGATATTTGACAAAAGGGGACAGCGCTATACGGGCTCCATGCTGCCTGTATACCTCTCTTTTTATTTACTGAGGCAAAACGAGACAGAGCTATATAGTTCGTATAGCGCTATTCCTTTCTGTGAGGTGAGAACTACCCGATACCCAGAATACCCAGTAATACCCAATACCCATTGACAAAACCATAACCAAATAACCAATAACCAATAACCAACTGATAACTGAAAACTTAGATAACTAGATATCTAGACAACTGTAGCCAGTCAGTAGGTCAGTACGCCAATAGTAACTACCATTCACACATTCACAGCGAACAGTTAACCCTCCAACGCTCGTAACTGTATTTATTTCTTTCGATAGATTTTTTTTTAAGTTTGTGGAAATTTTTTTAAAGGACTAAATAATATTTATCATAGTTTATTGTGGTGTTTAGAATAGTAAGTTAAATAAGTGTTGTTTATTTGTGAAAATCGTGACTTTTTAAATAAGGCAGGCAGTATTTGGACCCATTTACAAAACATAATGCCGGAAAAAATGCGCTGTGTAAATTATGTAAAACTTTTTTAAATTATTATGTAGCGTTTACATAATTCTACGAGGATTGCTGCTATGTAGCAAGATATAAAATTATAACAAAAAAAAAAATCATGCAAATATTATTAATTTATTTTGTACACAAAGGGTTATTCTTACACTTTGCTCCCTTCAGCTTCTCTGCTCGGTACTCGCCTCGGGTTCCCAATATTCCCATACGCACTGTACTAACCGCAACTACGCCTAGCTAGCTACGGCTCGGTTATTCGGTTATTTGGTTATTTCAGTTATTTGGTTATTCGGCAAAAGGGGACAGCGCTATATGAGCTCCATGCTGCATGTATATCTGTCTTTTTCTTTAGTAAGGCGAAACGAGACAGAGCTATATAGTTCGTATTGCGCTATCCCCTTTGTGAGGTGACAACTACCCAATACCCAGTTATACCCACTGACAAAACGATAGCCAAATAACTGAAATAACCAACTGATAACTATCCACCTAGCCCTAGCCAGTATGAAGCGGCAATGTAAACGCGCGCAAGGATCAGTATATACGGTACATTTTTTATACGAATCAACCATTGTATTTTGATCCTACCAAGGAATTTACAATGTTTTGATAAAATTAAAGACTTATTTACTAGTTGCACTTAGGAAATAACAGACACAAATATACATATTGGGGTATCCCATTAAAAGCTAATTTACTTGTCCGTTATTATTATTTTCAAGGAATTGTGGTATTTTTAAATGCGAGAATGAAATAAATAGTTAGCATTGAAACGAGTGATAAAAATAATTTATAATATTCCTAATTCTTATTGTTTGAGACGTCATGATGTACAATATGAATTTTTATCTTATTTACCCCACTCTCTAATAAAAAAAAATCAAATGTTTCCATTGTATAATAGATGTATTTGATATTTTTGTTGAGTTAAACCGTTTTAAAAATGGTCTGCTACTACTTAAACGCATTAAACGATAACTCATCTATTTCTACAAGATGTATGATATAGATTCTATGTACAAATTTATAAAATTGGAACATAAAAATACAAATCAAGCGAATGATTTTATTTTGTACGCCCGCTAATTGTTATTCCTGGTTGTTACCGCCCCCGATCGGTGCTTATCTTGGGTCCCCACTCGCCAATATACTATATAGTATATAACCGAACAACCGAAATAACTAAATAACCAAAATAACCGTTTTATAACCAGTTATTTAGCTTCTTATAACCAGTTGGTTATGGTATTGAAATTCTGGCTAGTTACCCAGAACTAGAGATGCACGAAAAGTAATCATTCGTTACTCACCATGTAATCAAAGTAACGATTATTCAAAACGAAAAGTAGTCGGTACTTTGAAATGATTACTTTTGTACCGAATACTTCGTTATTATTTGTGCCACCAGAGGCGCTAGTTGGTGTTGGTAGTTACTTGATATGGTTATTGATTACAAGTACCGAATACTTGGTTATTATTTTTTCCGCAAGAGGCGCTGGGAACTGAGGGCCGAGGGGATTGGAAAAAATGTTTGGAGCGAACTACCTGTCAGATCATTTTAATTATTTAGAGTATGAGAGTATGAATTATTATTTTTATAATATAGCTTCTTGCTATAATATGTTACACTATAGTCCTACAAATATAATTCACATTTTTTACAGTACTGCAGTTTTCTGACAACGTTAAAATATGATTTAGATATTATTATTACAACAGTAATTTCTGACAGTGTAGAAAATAATGTCAGTAATAACAGTTTTAAAATACAAATTTTCTACAAAGTTTTAAAGAAATTCTCCACTTTTTAAATTTACTGGCAAGTTCAAACAAAAAATAGAGAAAATATGGTTTTGATTGATTTATGTCATGAAGATGAATGGGTTGGTTGCTAGAAAAGGTATCAATATAACATGTATTCCCATACGTAATATTATTATTTATGATGAGGTGTAAATAAATAAATAATGTGTAAAAAAGAAAACAATGTTTTAAATTAATTTATTCCAAAGTTAAAACAATGAAAAATCCAAGCTTGCATCTAAAAAATTGTATTTAATATTTCATAGGAAAATAACACATCAGTCAGATGTGTTCATATGTAATTTTGAATCAAGTTTGCCTACATAGACAACAAAAGAGCTGGGTTCTTGTTATAACGTATGTCAAGGGTGTTTATGTTATACGAGGGAGATCCCTTTAAAATAATTTACGTATACTAATAACAATATTTGTGACACGATTATTTATACAATAGGTACGTAATGCCTTTTGCCTTTCATTTCTTATACTCAATTATTCATACATCTTGAGTATCTTGACATTCTTAACTTCTTGTGACGTGTGGAGTGAAACAAACAACTGAAAAGTAGTGAAAAAGTGAAAAGATAAAGGTTTTATTAGTTGATTTGATTGAATGATAATATAGTGATTAGTTCATTAGTTCTTCGTATACCTTTGCAGAAGGGTGAACTAATAATTCATTTTAATAGTTTGTTGTTTACGCATTTATGTTAGTTTTACAACATTTGAAATTATTTTGCCACTTTAATATTTTGGTATGTACCTACACGTAAACATAATATTATTGTAAACTAGCATAGTTATACATCTTCTCCAGAACTGTGATTTATTTGTATAAAGTTCAATGGTAATAAATAATCGTCGTTAGTTGTGTAAACATAACAACACTCTTAAAAACATGTGTTAAAAGCATACCTAACCAATTCTATACGTAGAATTTTAATTATTCATAACATAACTGTGTTATCTACCTAGGTGCTAACGAAATAATCAAACGTCAAAATATAACCAGTAACGATTTGTACATCCGTCGAGGAAACCGATAGCGAAAGTAATCATATGACAAATGTAATCAAACCAAAGTATCCAACGTATTCAGTAACGAGTTGTGTAGGTACCCAGTACCCGATAGCGAAGTAACCAACCAAAGTATCCAGTAACGAAAGTAATCAAAGTTCCTAGTAACGAAAGTAATCAAAGTATCCAGTAACGAATACTCAGTAACGATTACTTTTCGCAAAAGTAACGATTACCGACGGGTAGTAAAAGTACTGATATTGAACACTACTAGCGTGCACTCCCCGGGAGCAAGGCAATACAACACGTCCTAGTCAGTAGACCGACTCAACTCAACTCGAGTGAAGAGAGGGAGAAAATTTGGGTATATATTTACAACTTGGCCAAACTTGTATGGGAGCTGCAAACGGAAGTGGCGCCATCTCTACTTGATCAAATGTCGCAGTACCCGCGTTGCAAGCCCGGCAAGCCAGGCGGAACACCTTGGCAACGGAATGTCACAACACTGTGTGCAACTCTCCACGAGCAAGACAATACAACACGTCCTAGTCAGTAGACCGACTCGAGTGATGAGAGGGTGAAAGTTGGGTATATATTTACATCTTGGCGAAATTTGTATGGGAGCTGCAAATGGAAGTGGCGCCATCTCTACTTGATCAAATAACGCAGTACCCGCGTTGCAGGCCCGGCAAGCCAGGCGGAAAACCTTGGCAACGGAATGTCACAGATCCGTCTGCAACTCTCTACGAGCAAGGCGATACGACACGTCTTAGTAAGTACACCGACTAAACTCGACTCGGTTGATGAGAGGGAGAAAATATATTTACAACTTGGCCGAATTTGTATGGGAGCTGCAAACGGAAGTGGCGCCATCTATACTTGATCAAATGAGGCGGTACCCGTGTGGCAGGCCCGGCAAGCCAGGCGGAACACCTTGGCAACGGAATGTCACAACACTGTGTGCAACTCTCCACGAGCAAGACAATACAACACGTCCTAGTCAGTAGACCGACTCGAGTGATGAGAGGGAGAAAATTGGGTATATATTTACATCTTGGCGAAATTTGTATGGGAGCTGCAAACGGAAGTGGCGCCATCTCTTCTTGATCAAATAACGCAGTACCCGCGTTGCAGGCCCGGCAAGCCAGGCGGAACACCTTGGCAACGGAATGTCAAAGCACCGCGTGCACTCTCCAGGAGCAAGGAAATACAACACATCCTAGTCAGTAGACCGACTCAACTCACCTCGAGTGAAGAGAGGGAGAAAATTTGTGTATATATTTACAACTTCGCTAAATTTGTATGGGAGCTGCAAACGGAAGTGGAGCCATCTCTACTTGATCATTAAAACGATATTTTGAAACATACAAAATAACAGCTTTAAAACGTGCAGCGAGCATCGAAATAACTACCTACTAATTTTAAAAATTTTAATAAAAATCTTGATTTGTATTTATTTCCGAATTTGTCAAGGCCACCAGGATGTATTATATAAAAGGCTATGTTTGTAGGTGTATCCACTATAGACTAAACACAACTGAAATGATCCCCGTGAGTAGGGGTAGGACTAGGTGATAACACCAAGTGATTATTCAATAAGTAGTTTATTAACTTAATAAAACACAGATATTCAAGAAGACACATTTATTAATAAAAGACCATAGACTTATAAAATTTGTTTTATATTTCTCCTCAAAACCAGAATTAAGATTTCTCAAACATCAAATATTTTTTTTTTGCTTAGTAAATACAAAATAGAACAAAAATAACAATCATCCTTGTTCTTAATTTTTTCATACGCGACAAACAGAAATATTATTACTTGAAAAAACATTCTTTTGAATTTGAAGTCACAGTTTTGGCATATTGCGGGCATTCGAGTGAACTGCTGGTGCACCAAAATTTCAGAGATCGATCAAAGGTTTGTCCGGGTCTATTTTGACTCAATATGTATCTCAGGTTCTCCTGTAGGTAGAACAAATAAATATTTTTTTATATATACGGGGGTGGGGGGGAAGATGTGGCTAGCCAAGTCAGAATTTTTTTCAATAGCCCCAGTGGTCATCAGTGGGCTTCTTTGCATCCTTGGGGCAGTCCTCCAGCTTAACGCACTTGCCCGTGCCCTCGTTCTTCACTGTGGGCTCATCACACTGGCAGCGGGATAGGTCGCAGATGGGGGGCAGCTCCTTGGCCACCGGAGAGGAGCAGGTCGGCTCCGTGTAGGAGGGACCTATGCAGTTGGTCGTGTAGGTGTGGGTGCCTTCCGGACACTCGTACGCGCCTGGAAGAAGTGTCATAAATTTATGGATTTATTTAGTGAAAATATATATTTTTTAGAGGAGTTGCAGGAGTGACAAAATGGGATTGAATAAGAAGCTCAATGATCCGGGAGGGGCTAAACATCGAAACACTGCTACTCTTCATAGAAAAGTCGAAACTGGGGTAGCTTGGGCACGTATTAAGAATGCCTAAAGATCGAATTCCACAGAAAGTGCTATTGCAGGAGGAAGACATCCAGTGGGCCGCCCCAGACACAAGTGAGAGAAGCAACTCCAGAGGCAGTGCGAGTAGAGGCTGGACCTACTATGGACGGAGGCCATTGACGTAGCACAGGACAGGGAATTTAAGACATTTGCAGGCGCCTTGTCGATGCGATGGGTCCCCGACTCGAGTAGGACAAGGGAAAGAAGATGGATATATGTATGTTCGATTTACGCAGTGATACAGTAAACACGTCAGCCTTGATTTCGAATTGCGATCCAAAACGTACGCACGCTGTTGTACCGGTAAAGTCGGCAGGCGTTCAGAACAGGGCTGTCACGCTCTACCAAAATGAGTATTAACAATAACGCCCTCGTATCAACTAACATAGCAACAGAACTAATTGATGGCATCCATGGTGCCATTACGGACCCAGCTCTAAAAATTACTAAAGACCGAATGGCTAAGCTTTTGACAAAAATGTCAAACCTTTCAAGTGCAATGATTGACGTCGGAACTGAAGTTGGAATACTTGAAGGGAAATTAATGACTTATGAGAAGATCGTTAACCAATCACCGCCAGAAACAATTATTATACGCGACAAAAGAACATATGCAAGCGTTACTGAGTAATGTAATCATCAAAGGAATCCACAAGGATTACAGCATTCAAGATTTTAATGAAGATCTGATAGACCAAAATGAAGACGTCCGACATCTCATCCAAGAAGACAGCAAACATTTGCCTATATATAATAAGGGCAAATTTGAAAAACAGAAAAAGTGAAAATTTATCTAATTACGTCCTAGAAACTACCAGCCAAATGCGAACATTATTAATAGAAAAAGGAAGAATAAACTTGGGATTTATGCGGATACATGTCGAAGATTCTAACCCATTATCCCAATGCTACCACTGTCTGTGGTTTGAGCATACCGCAAATAAGTGCAGAAAAAAAATGGAAACGCCCAGATGTCTCCACTGCGCACAAGATCATACATTGTCGAACTGCCCGAACAAAAAGGAAGCATTGACATGTTTTAACTGTTCTTCCTCGAATGAAAAAAAAAAGGAAAAATGAATCCAGCCCACCGAGCTGTTAAGTGTTACTATGTGAAGAAGATGACTGAATATGCCTACCAGCAAATTAACTACACATTTTTTTTTTTTTTTTATATGAATACCGCACAAGAGTCCCAAACTGCTCCCAACCGTCTGGAGCCAGTGAGACTATGGCATTCCCAATTGGGGAATGTTGTGAGGCTGAAGGTATTAGGGAGGGGAAGGAGAAGGGGGAGAGGAAGGCGGGGAAAAGGGGAAATACCTGGCTATTCAGATCTGGTCACCAAACACGGCTAAAAGCCATTTCAAGCAACGTTTCAATTCTGAATGGTGGTCTCTCACCAGGGCGATACTGAGTATCTTCCACTCAGGAACGTGCGCAAATATACTATATATTATTTTTAAATGAATTAATTGTGAAACAACACAAATTAATTAAATAAAATTACTTGCGCACGCCGGGATTTGAACCCGCGACCTTCGGATTCGTAGTCGAGAGCCTTACCCCTCGACCATGGAGGCCGTCAAATCATAAAATGCCTCACTCATTAAAAATATTAAGTAAGAAATTTATCAATATATATTCAATTCGCAACATGCTAACGTTGGTTCCCTGTTTAATAATTCCTGTTCAAGTTCGTAGTACCTACTTAGTGTCAAGCAACGCCCGGTCGAGTTGCATTTCTTCTAATACATACAACAATATTATTACAGTACCGCTACTTTATTACGATATTACAAATAATGACTTTTTCCTTACCTACAACATAACGTACTTGATAATATATTTGTATACATACTCAAATATTTTACATAAGAATGTCGTCAAGTTATGATGAATAATATTATTATTTTTTTTTTTTTTTTTTTTTTTATATTTTCATATGAAGCGGTAACTTGGTGATGTGACATTATAATTTATAAAATAAAACAATAACTTTGTTTTACATCACTTTTATTTATACTTTAGCCGACCGGGTTTCGCTACTACCGTAGCTTCTTCAGGGCAGTATACAACTAAACTATGACCTAAGATGCACATGTGTTATGGAATGATACAAACAGGCTAGTGAAGTGCCAAGGGTGGGAGATCAGCAGGTACCTGCTGATCGGGAAGGGAATGTACTTTGTTTATTGGGAATAATTTAAAGATTGGACTTTTATTTAAATTTATTTGATTATTTATTAGTCTACTATTAGTGTTTTTTGCTTTCCTTATTTCTAATGCTTCTAGGTTATCTAATCGAATGCCGGTTACATTTTTATGCAGTCAACTAGTGCCTGTATTTTTATCGAATGTGTGGTCTGTTTCTAAGAGATGGTGAGCAAATTCGGAGAAACCATTATTATTTAGACATCTTAAGTGTTCTTTTACACGGATATTAACATTACGCGACGTTTTGCCTACATAGAACGCCGGGCAATCATTACATTGAAGTGAATAAATTCCCGAGTGGCCTAAACTGTCTTCTTTATCTTTACCATTAATTAAAATTTTACCTAAACTATTGTCTGTGTAAAATGCTGGTTTAATCTCTGACGGATGGTTTTTAATGCTTTTTTGGGAAAAGTTATTGATATATAAGATTCTACGCCATTGGTACGGTTGATTATTATTATTTATTATATCATTATTAGGAGAGGTACTGTTGAATAAAAACTTACTTGACGACATTTTTTTAGTTTTTTATTTAGTATGTTAATGACTAAGTTTTCATGATAACCGTTATTTATTGAAATTTGTTTAATTATGGATAGTTCTAGTGAAAAATTAGCATTTGATAACGGGACCGTAACTAACCGGTGAATCATCGAGTGGAAAGCGGAATGTTTGTGGGAGGTTGGATGATTTGAGGTGTTATGAATAGTTATGTCTGTATAAGTGGGTTTACGGTAAATTTTAAAAATCTATTTTATTGTTTATAACTGATAACGTGAGGTCTAGAAAATTTAAAGTGGTGTTTATTCCTATTTCCATGGTGAATTTAATTTGCTTATGGAAGGAGTTTATTAGTAGGAGGAAGGAGTTGAGTTGGCGCTCCGTACCGGTCCACATACATAAAATATCGTCGACATACCTCTTCCATAAAAGCACGTTATTTAGTAGGGGAGATTTACAATTCAAAATATTATTCTCTAAGTAGTCCATAAATATATCAGCGATAAGGGGAGACGTGGGGGCGCCCATAGCTAGCCCTTCTTTTTGTTGATAAAACACATGATTGAATTGAAAATAGTTATAATAATAATAATAATAATCAACCGTATCAATGGCGTAGAATCTTATATATCAATAACTTTTCCCAACAAAGCATTAAAAACCTTCCGTCAGAGATTAAACCAGCATTTTACACAGATAATAGTTTAGGTAAATTTTTAATTAACGGAAAAGATAAAGAAGACAGTTTAGGCCACTCAGGCATTTATTCACTTCAATGTAATGATTGCCCGGCGTTCTATGTAGGCAAAACGTCGCGTAATGTTAATATCCGTGTAAAAGAACACTTAAGATGTCTAAATAATAATGGTTTCTCCGAATTTGCTAACCATCTCTTAGAAACAGACCACACATTCGATAAAAATACAGGCACTAGTTTACTGCATAAAAATGTAACCGGCATTCGATTAGATAACCTAGAAGCATTAGAAATAAGGAAAGCAAAAAACACTAATAGTAGACTAATAAATAATCAAATAAATTTAAATAAAAGTCCAATCTTTAAATTATTCCCAATAAACAAAGTACATTCCCTTCCCGATCAGCAGGTACCTGCTGATCTCCCACCCTTGGCACTTCACTAGCCTGTTTGTATCATTCCATAACACATGTGCATCTTAGTCCATAGTTTAGTTGTATACTGCCCTGAAGAAGCTACGGTAGTAGCGAAACCCGGTCGGCTAAAGTATAAATAAAAGTGATGTAAAACAAAGTTATTGTTTTATTTTATAAATAATAATATTATTATTGATGAATTAGATAAAACCTATAATATAACAGAAAAAATATGTAATCATGTTGAGCAATGCAACCTTGTTTTTAAAAACTTAACAAAGTCATTAATAATTATGCACTTAAACATAAGAAGCGTTCATAAAAAAATGAATGAATTATTATACACACTAAATCTCTTAAATATTGAACTCGATTGTATAGTTTTGACGGAGGCCCATCTCAATAATATAAATTCAGATAATTTACAACAATTACCGAACTTTACATGTATTACCACGAAAACACACATTAATAAAAATAGTGGTATAGTTATATACATACACCAAAAACATAAAGATATAACGTATAAAGAAATAAATATGACTCTTACAAATTGCCTGGCATTACAAATAAAAGTTAATAATCAAGTTCATCAGATTATTGCTGTATACCGAACACACAGATCGAAAACTCAAAAATTTATAGAGAACCTCAAAAATGTGATGAACAATAACAAATGTCAAAATACTATAGTGACAGGGGACTTCAATTTAAACATAGGTCAAAACTCAAACAGCGTCGAAAAAAATGACCTGCTTAATATGATGGCTGAAATGAACTTCATTTCATGTATAAACGATTACACTAGAGTTGTACCTCGACAAAACCCATCGTGTATTGATCACTTTTGGACACAGGCTGACAAAACTACACAAATAACACCTATCATTTGGAAAACAAGCATAACCGATCACTATACTTGTTTTTTAGTTATCGATTTAAAATTTAAAAAATCTTTTTCCGCAACTCCAATAGAGCAGTACAATATAAACACATTAAAGATGGAACTTCTAGCATAAAAATTGAAATTGGAAAAGTGGGAGGAAACAATGAGAACCGAAGATCCCGAAAAATCGTCGATCACTTTCGAAAACACACTTCGCAAACACATAACAAATGCAACATTAGTTGCATTTGTTATGTGAGCAAATTAATAACGAATTGGACCAATTTGGGTGGGACGCCAATGGCCAATAATTTTTCTTTTAGAATGGGGATGACAACATTGTTATATGCTCCGCAGATGTCTAAAAACACTGCTATGCAATATTCGTTTTTAGAAAGTGTTAATTTAACATCTGTCACAAGAGCGGAAAGATTATCAAGGGTACTTTTGCCTTTTCTAAATCCAAACTGCGAAGGGGAAAGGATTTGATTATTTTCTACCAACCAATGTAATCTATTCTTAATCATCCTTTCAGCTACTTTGCACAGAGCAGAAGAGAGAGAAATCGGTTTATAGCTTGAACCTAGACTAGGATCTTTGTTACTCTTGCAAATGGGAATGATATTTTGGATTTTCCAGTCTGGGGGAATAATACCAGAATCCAGAAATATATTGATAAGAGAGAGAAAGTAGGAAAGGGAATTGTCATCATTGTGTCTGATGAATATGTTCAGAATTTCATCTCTGCCTGGAGCAGAGTCTTTGAGGTTTTCCGAAGCTCTCTTTAACTCCTCTATGGAAAATGGAGCATCTAACCATGAAGACGAATTTGGGGTAAAAGATGGAATAGGTACTTCATCAAGATTAGGGACATAAGGGGGAGCTATTTTGCTAAGAAAGTCAGAAATCCAAATTGCTGAATTGTGGGATGACTTCGGCAGTGAAAAGGAAGATCTAAATCTGCGAATCATCGACCAAACCTCCCCCGCTGGAGTGGCAGGGGATATGTTAGTACAGAAGTTACACCAGCTGTTTTTTTTTTTTAAACGAAATGTACGTTTAGCCAGAGCTTGGGCATTCTTGGCTGTTAAGTAATTTTCCATTGTCATCTGTTGGCAGTATGTCTTATTGGCCGCTTTCCTTTCTTTCAACACTCGAAGGCATTCCTCATCCCACCAAGGGGTAGGGTGAGCCTTCGTGCCTACAGGAGATGATTTAGGTATAGCCTTTTCAGCGGATTTAAGAATGGACTCGGACCAAGATTTTATTGCATAAGGTGCAATTTTCTAAATTAGGGGTAGAAAGGGAGAGGGTAAGAGCCTGAATAGATTCTCTGAATTGGGACCAGTTGGCTTTCTTTGTAATATATTTTGATTTACTTTGAAAGGGGTTAGTATCTAACCGCGGATCCAGATACAGAATGATGGGATAGTGGTCACTGCCGCTGGGGTCTGAGGTAGTTCTCCAGGAAATTTGTGGAGAGATACATGGGGAACAAAGGGATATGTCCACCGCACTAGGTCTCTGTCCAGGTTGACTTAACCTTGTTGGGGATCCGTCATTTAGAAGACACAGGTTTAATGAGTCCATAAGGTCAATAATTTTGTTTCCTGAGAAATCCGTGGATGAAGAACCCCACAGTGGGGAGTGTGCATTGAAGTCACCCAGAATAACCAAAGGAAAAGATATTTTGCCAAGCATGTGGACCCATAAGGAAAGATCAAATGAGGTAGAAGGGGGAATGTAGAGGGATATAAATGTAATATTAGAGACAGTAGCTGTCACTAATTGGAAGGATACATTTATGGGTTTAATGGAAAGAGGGGTGAAGGGTAGGGAGTTTTTCATGAGCAGGGCTGCACCGCCCATTCCATCAATGCGGTCGTCCCGCAGACATTGGAAGCCCCTCACCGTAAAGAGTTGAGCAGGCTTAAACCAAGTCTCAGAGACGGCAGCAATCGATATTGAGTGGAAATGCAGAAGGCGGGTGAGGTCATCCTTATTGGAGATGGCGCTTCTGCTATTCCACTGAAGTATTCTAACGTCTTATGGAGTCATTTTGAGAAAGTGATTTTAATGTGGTAATAACAGAAGCAGCGTTGAACGGTAGATTGGTTTGTGAAGAAATTAGGTCAATTAAAAGCATAATAAGGGTTTGAATAAATGAAGAATTGTCTTGGGAGAGTTTTTCAGAAAGGGAGAGAGAGTTCGTTGAGGATGGATTAGAGTTGTTTGCACAACCATTTACGGCAGTTGAAAGTGATGACCCATTGGGATTTAAAAGAAGTGAATTGTGTTGTTGTTGATCATATCCAGGAGCCGGTTTAGGGGTGGGGTTTTTGTATGAGAATTTAGTTGAGCGAGAAGAAATTATTGTTGAGGATTGGAGAGAGTTGGATGTAGGGTTGCTGGATAAAGCCTCAGCAAATGATTTTTTGACGGAAGGGAATAATTTAGAAGCTTGCAGAAAAGATAAGTTCTGAGAAGACATCGAAAATTTAATATTTTTTTGGCGGGATTGTTCTGGGCAAGAAGAGTTGATGGCTGTATGAGAGCCTAAACAGTTGAAACATTTGGGTTGGGCTGAAGAAGAGCATTGGTCAGCTGTTTGGCTTTCACCACATTTGAAACATCTGGGCGGAGATCTGCATGCAGCTTTGGTGTGACCAAAACGGCAGCAATTAAAACATTGTGTGGTGGGATAAGTATAAATTTCAACCGGTAATGAATTAAAAAATAAATATATATGCGAGGGAAGAGACTGCCCTTCAAAGGTGATCATGACAGATTGGGAGGGTTTCCAGGAAATTGTGCCCTCAGAAGAGTCCTTGTAATTTAGTCTTCTGGCTTTTTCTCTGGGATTGCCGATATGTTGAGGGGTTGTAAGGGCAGATAAAATTTCTGGGATGGAAAGATCGGTCGAGATACCTCTGACCAAGCCCATACGGGTTACACGGCTGACCCTGTGAGGAATTCAACAGAGATTCGAAAACGACCCTCGGCTTTTACACCTCCAGGCTTGATGGAAAGAATTTTTGTGTTTGTTAGAAATTTACCAAACTCAAGAGGATGAATAGTTTTCCTTGCTCAGTTTTTTGGGCATACACAATATATGGGCCACGGGAATGACCAGAGTAGAAATTAGTTGGAGGAGATGCTGGAAGTGCTGCTGGGTCTGGGGACTGCGAAGATGAAGGGGAGTCAGATATGATTGGAGATGGACTAAACTTTCTTTTTTTGTATGAATTTACTATGATAGATTCACTGTCTGAAATTTCTGAATTATTATCACCAATTATTATCAATTATTAGGTCAGAAGGTGGATCTGGAGGCTTCCTAGGGAGTTCAGAAGGGACCTTTTCAGAAATATTCTCCATTCTTTACAAATACAAAAGAACAAAAAGTTGAATAAGTGACAGCTAGGTAAAAAAGTGTATAAACATCTGGTAATCAGCTGAAAGAAGTGGCTCCCCGATGACCAGGGGGAGAAGAATCCTCAAGGAACAACACACAACACTTTTTTTTAAGCAAAGAACAGAATATATTTGAAAAACCATCTTATTTTTCTACCTGTGAGTTATTCAACGAATTTAAAGTCTTAGATTTAAATACAATACACCAAAAAAATTCATTACTTCAAATCCATAAAGAAAATCTAAAATTAGAGTCATTGAGCACCAGGCCGAGAACCACAGGACAAATAATAATCCCTAAACTTAATACAACAACAGCTCAACACCATTACACATATTCTACCATAAAATGTTTTAACGAACTTCCCAAAGATATACAAGATGAAAAAAATTATGGTTTTTTTTAAGAAAAAATTTTAAATACATTTTACAAGAAACTAATTTTAGGTGTATATCATAAGTTCACTTGGAAAAAATGTATATATGTTTATAAACATACATTATATAGATATATTGTATTTCTAAAAAATTCCTTTTATTTTATTTTATATTCTAAATTAGTGTATAGACACCAGAACATCAAGTTCATGGTAGTACTGTAGAAATTAAATATGAACAATAAATATTAGTACTCCCTCCCTAAACACGAGAATTTCTCAATTAGGGAGGTATTAAATTTGAAAAAAGGAAACTAAAAGGATTATTTATTAATAAAAAAAAAAAAATTGTACTTAAATACACTTTTGCTATAACCATGTAAACAATGTTCTTAATTATGTCTAATAAATATATCGATTATAAATATGTTCGATTGCAAGGCCGATGTAAGCGTAATGAGTAAGACTAAGAAAGGGACGCTTAGATGGTTCGGGCATGTAAAGCGAATGAACGAAGAAAGAAGTGTAAGAAGAATGCATCACGCGAATGTGAATGGAAAAAGAAGCCGGGGACGCCCGAGGAAGATATGGCACGATCAAGTGAATCAAATACTTGAGTCGGGCCATGTCAGAAGTCGGAATAATAGAAGAGAATGTATGAAGCGTTGTATGAATATGAATGAAGCAAGAAGTGTATGCCAAGATCGAGTTGTTTGGCGGTCCGTCCTCTCTGCCTACACCTGCGGGGAAACGGCGTGATGGTTAGTTAGTTAGTTAGTTATAAAATAAACCTCAAAGTCCCAGAAAATGTTCGGTTCTAAAAATCCACGTAAAAGCCCAGATGGACGTATTATAAGATAAATGACAGTTTCGATGGTACTGATGAATATGCTTGTCTCTGATTGTCTGAATTGACTGCAACTGCACTCCAGGTTTGGAATATTATGGACCAATCTACGCCGAATTAGGAGGAGGGGTCTATGAGAATTTTGATGATATGCATCTAGCCAAGCGACATGCCTGTGAGATCAATACAAGTAAGTAGAATTAAAACAAAATGACTAGTTTTAACACCGCGATTTCCATGGATACAGATCCGTCATAGATGTGTCTGATATCTTTTTTCTGGTTTTTTTTTTGTTTATTCGTTTTTGAGTTATTTAGGATTTGTTAATATTATCTTCTTCAATGATTAAATAAAAATAGAATGTTAAGTAGAAACACTTCTGTACCACCTACGTAAAATATTATAATATTAGGATAGTGTTTATAATTTATATGTGTATATATAGGTTAAAAAAAATTAATTTATATATTATTATTACAATTCACTTGTAAGATAATTTATTATACCTATCAATATTCAGAAATGAGTTCAGGGAATACAGTTAAATACTTAGGAATTATAATAGATAGCCAATTCAAATGGACATATCATGTAGAAAAGCTTGTAACTAAATTAAGGTATTTAACTTATATATTTAAACGTTTGAATAGCATAGTTGATATCAAAACAATGAAAATGATATACCATGCACTGGTGCAATCATCAGTATCTTATGTAATAATCGGATGGGGGGGAATTTATAATACTTACATTTAACCACTTGAAACATCTCAACGACGTTTTTTTTAAATAATGTTTTATTATGGGTAAAAACCTGTGCAAATTAGAATGGGGCGGGGAGGAAAGAAAATCATGTAAATAAATAGTCATAATGTGTATTAACTGCAGTTTGAAAATGGCCTTGAACGGCTAAACAGCTGTCACAATAATAAAAACTAAAAATACTTGCACAACTTAATAACAGCCTTATTAAATTTGATTTACATTGTATTTTTAAAAAATTAAATGGAGTTGTACGTATTAAACATAAAAATAATTAATAGTGGCGTAGTATTTAAAGTGTTTTTGTAAGTGGGTGCCATATTTTAATGGGATTTTGAGGTTGTAATTTGTGAAGGTTTGGTTATTTGGTTATAAGTAAAAACAATGCTATGAACAATCAAAGAATAAATTTATTTTTCACACTTTATTAAATGAGTAACATTGCAACATACTAGAGTGCAATCAATTACAGTCAAGACGTCGACAATACTAATTTTTTTTCTTTCCGCAGTAGCCGAGGCGCTTGATTTCGTATTCTGAAAAAAAAAGAATTACAAATCAAAAAATGGCATTCAAAAATACTATGAAATTGGAAATCACTCTTTGTTAAATCAAATATTCAAACGTATTGATATGAAAGAAATAAATTCTAAAAACAAGTTAGTTTACGACCAAGACACGAAACTAGAACCTGTCTTTTATGACAACTGCTGACCCTGTACAAATCATTGGTGCGTCCTACCGTTGAATTTGGTAGCCAAATCTGGCAAAATACCTTAAAAAACCCTTGAGTCTGTGCAGAAATAGGCGGTCCGTTTGATAGAATCCCCTATCTTAACAAACGGATTGCAATCTTTGGAGCACAGGCATCATGTGAGAATGCTGTTCCTGTTCCACCGGTATTTCAATGGAAGATTCTCCGATTAACTAGCGTCATTGATCCCTTAGGGAACCGGAACATAGTCAGGAAACACGCCAAATGCGGGCCCAACATTTGTACATGGTTGACATTTGTCACTGAGAATGGGTCGTTTCTATAACTCGTTCTTAAGTTGAACAGCCCGGTCTCTTCAAGACGATCAAAAAGATCAAAAAGATCCCCTACACAGCATCCTCAAAGATGATATAGGCCGTGAGGGAAATTATTTTCCTCACGGCCTATATCAGAACAATACAGTACAATACAGTACAGATACGAAAATATTAGTTGCTTACATTGTCTATAAACACATTCATATTATATCGTGCGTAAGCGTTACGTATCCGCTCATGCAGGGGTCAGTACCGGCCGAGATTGTCGAGTAGAATATTTTGATGTTGATGGTGGCCGCTTGTGACGCCTGCGCTTGCACAATTAGTATGAACGCATACCGTTAGCACCTAAGAAGATCTGGGAAGAGTTTGCTGAAGAAACAAACATGTCTTATACTCGTAACCCCAATAAAACGGCTCTGTTGGTCATAAGATATGGTCAGAGCCCGACTAGTATTCCTGCAGCTACCCCGAACGGTGTGATCCTGAAGGTGACTGGAGGAACTAAATACCTAGGACATATAATCACCAGTAATCTGAGAGATGATGATGATATTGATAGGCAAAGACGAGCTCTCAACGTAAAATCGAATATGATCAGTAGATTTCGCTTTTGTAGTACCGCTGTGAAAAGGACTCGTGCAAACTCTGGCAAACTATAAAAAGAGTAGTGTGGAAAGACTTCGTGTACTGTACAATAACGCCTTCCGCATAATGTTTGTTCTTCCCAGATACTGCAGCGCTTCCGGTATGTTCACGGAGGGGCGAGTTTCTGGTTTTGCAGCCCATATAAGATCCAGGGTGGCTGGAATAAGGGAAAGGATGAACAGCTCCGGGAATATCCTCACCATGGAAGCCCGCCTCAGTCCAGCCTCCAGCATTGACGCATACTGGAGGAAGATATTGTTCTCTCACAATTTTAATGCCGCAGCACCTCAAAGGCTTTATTTTTATGTACTTATTTTTGTTTTGTTTCGTGTGTCATGAATCATTCACCTGTTTTCTGATTATTATTTTATTTTTTAAACTTTTGTACATATGTATGTATACTTTGTACGGAATATAACCTAACCTCATCACATACCGGAATAAACATTTATTAATATTTATTATTATTAGGTGCAGATATTGCTAAAACCGAGAATGGGTAATGAAAAAGAGATTGACTTGATGGGGGGATTTAGATTATAAAATAATAATAAATATGCGAATAGGATTGTAAAATCCTCAAACATGTTGTGGAGGACACTAGCGCTCAGTTGACAGTTCAACCGTACTAGCGCGTCTGTGCTGTGCTGGACGGTGTAATATGAATACTCCTGTCTATGCCGTTCCTGTGCTGCACTGTTCCGTTCTGCGCGGTACCGGTAGATGCTGTGAATAGACCTTAATAGTATATTTTCATTAGCTCTGGGGATGGATTGAAAATATAGGGATGGATTCAAACGTCGGTCACTCCTGGACAGACCTAACCCCTAGATTTCTACCCACCCCTTCATACCCCTTTCCTTCCCAAAACTTTTTCTCCATCCTATCCTTTAAAAACAATCTCCCCACAGCATCCCCAAAGATAACATTTTGTCTGAGAAACATTATTTCCCTCGGGGCCTCCTGTATGGAGATTATGTGAACAAATTTAAAGAACACAAAATCAAAAGTTAATGCTCGCGACTGATTGAACACAGAGCCTCTAGTCTTACCGGACAATTGAACTATTGAGACCTTATTACATTCGGTCATTTTTATCGATCTCGTATTTCCGATTTGTTTTACTAATATTATTATCAATTATTTAATCCACCTTTTGACTGCCATCTCTTGTCACATTTTCAAAGTTCTACCCGATTTAATGCATATGGGACATCTATTAACCTAACACTATGTCAATAAAATATACTCATTTATAATAATACTTTACATTCATAAATACAAAAAACAAGAAATGATAACAATCACACATATTAGAAACACTAGATCTCAGAGTCAAAAACACAACCAAAAAGGAACCAAAACACAACATTTGGACGAAAAAACTACTTATACTATGGAACTAAACTATAAAACAAAATCCTAATAAACTTTAAAAATCACAACAACCATAATAAATTTAAAAATCAAATAAAACACTGGATACGTTACATAGGGAGATCTGAAATAGAAAATATATTAACACCAACTACAGACTAACAACGAAACTACTAAACTGTACTTAAAACATCTCACCTTAGATTTTTTTTCATCAAGCACATCGTTTTAATATAATTTAATTTCATATTTTGTAAATTATAAGGACAGCACAGGGAATCCCAGTGGGGATATAAGTATTTGTTATTTTGTTATAAAATAAGAAGGTACTAAAAACATTATTATTATTAATGTTTCTATGTGATATAATTAATAAATTTGGGATGAGAAACTTCACCGTCCCCGTCTTACCTGGAACGTTACGTTTGCAAGCATGGTTTCTAGCATCACATATGGTCAGGAAGGTCTTCTCCTGATTAGGCGGTATTTTGGCGCATAGTGGAGGAGACTTTGGTGGACAAACTTCATTACAGTCTTTACCCGCATCCGCCAAGGCCATCAGGGTCACCAGCACGCCAACTGTGGACAGGGATTTCATCACAACAATATCAGAATAATGACAAAACAGAACGGTGACGAAACAGAACAATGAAGAAGAGTAATGAATTAATACCTATTTTCTATCGTTTTCCAGAAGTGGAATTCGTCTTAATGAATGAAATGAATAAATCGATCGGTCTCTGGGGTCGAGTGGTTACGATCCTTCGCTACGAATCCGGAGGTCGTGGGTTAAAATTTTAATTGATTAAATTGCGTTATTTCACAATTTACTCAAGTACGTATGCCAAACGCTCGAAATGTCAGGAAAAAGTGATTCGATTTCTAAAAATCATATTAAAATGCACGTGTGAATTAAAGTAATAATAAATTACACGTACTAAGTATGTGTGATACACCTTCAATTTATAAATAAATTAAACCACAAACTCCTTTAAAAATGTACTGTTATTTACACAGAACCGCGGGACTCCTTTACCATAGATTGTCCTAATACTCAGCCCAAGCAATGCCCCCTTCGGGAATGGAAAATATGTCTTGTAAAGAGGGGTGATCTACGAAAGTAACGATATATTAAGATATTTTTTTCTTGATAAAGAATTCGCAAAATCGTGTTAAAAGACGTTGAGATGTTCAGGCCGCCTAGCACAGAACATAGATAAAGGATTTATCGATAATGTCGGTAACTTGTCATCGTTCCCTAACACGACTGCTGATAGCTAACAAACATAAAACAGTTCACATCGATTAAACATAATAATTTTTGTTGTCGTAAACTGTCGTTTGTTTGTTGGCGATCTCCAGTATTGGTCAGGAACGTTGACAAATTACCGATATTATCGATTAAACCTTAATCAATTTTCTGTGCTGGGGGGCCAGCAATACAAATAGATATTTCAGATAAGGTATGAAGATTATCAGGATAAAAAAGACGACAGGATTTAACGACGCTATTTTGTTTAACTAAATTTACATTTAGGAATAAACAGTATTAAAATCAATGCATTAAAGCATGCGCAATAAAGAAAAATACATCTAAAGCCAAAATTGCAATTTTTTTTTTGATTACACAACTCTTTACTGGTTTTACAGAATACACTTAAAATATTTTTAAAAAAAAATACCAATTGCTGCAAAATTCACAAGGATATTCATTTTTCTTAGTTTTAAAAAAACTTGTCTTACTGTGGGCAAAACGCAGACTTATATAGGTCTGACTGCTTTATTTTGTGAAGGAATTGTCAACTTTTTATTTTTAAAGTCTTGTCGTGGAACAATAAAATAAAATCTTTTAAAAAAATAGGACATTTCAGTATTAGAGTTAAGGAACACCTAAAATGGTTAAATAATAACAATTATTCTGAATTTGCCAATCATATTTTAGAAACCCATCATGCTTTTGAAATAAATAAAGGTTTCAAAATTTTACATACAAATACAACCGGTTTACAATTAGACAAATTTGATTTTTTTTTGTACATAAGGACATTTAGAAACAGTGTATAAAACACAAGAAAATATGTAAACAACAAAATCCCACCAAGGCAAAACCTGTGTGTGGGAATTATAATAGTTTTTATCAGATCTCTATGGTTTATGAAAATGTTTTCATTTTAAACAAAAATTAAGGAATTCATTTTCTTAAAAGAATAAGTGCTATTGAACATAAGAAAGATAAAATATGGCATATAGTGATAATAAGAAAAAAAAAAAAAAAAAACATAACATGAAAAGAAAGCATTACATAAATTATGACAGTAAATATAATTTAGTGTTATTTTTTTTTTTTTACATGAATACCGCACAAGAGTCTCAACTGCTCCCAACCGTCTGGAGCCAGTGAGACTGAATGTTGTGAGGCTGAAGGTATTGGGGAGTGGAAGGAGATGAGGAAGAGGAATGTGGGGAAATACCTAGCTATTCAGATCTGGTCACCAAACACGGCTAAAAGCCATTTCAAGCAACGTTTCAATTCTGAATGGTGGTCTTTCACCAGGGCGATACGAGAGTACCTTCCAGTCTGGAACGTGCGCAAATATACTATATATTATTTTTAAATTAATTAATTGTGAAACAGCGCTAATTAATTAAATAAAATTTACTTGCGCACGCCGGGATTTGAACCCGCGACCTTCGGATTCGTAGTCGAGAGCCTTACCCCTCGACCATGGAGGCCGTCGACCTATTACCAGATATACGTACATAAGTATAATAAGGTTTTAGTGAAGATTTAAAATCACACTTGACATAACACGGTCTCTTCAAAGGTTGTCAAAAGTGAATTGTACATTTTTGGTGCAATAAAATGAATATGCCTTTGGGCCGACCTGGTTGTGTAATGGAGTACTGCATATACACAAATCGGCTCGAATCGGCTAGAATCGGCTAGAATCGGCTAGAACTTCGGCTAGAACGATTTGAAGTTGTTTGGTCGCATGTAAATAAAGGTTAGACATTGAATGCTATAGGTCTGTCTTAGGTGCAAAATATCACTTTTTTGGACGGATAAGTTTAGTCGCATGTAAAAAAAGTTTAGACATTGAATGCTAGGTCTGCCTTAGGTCCAAAATATCACTTTTTAGAAACAATTGTTTGGACGGATAAGTTTGGTCGCATGTAAATAAAGTTTAGACATTGAATGCTAGGTCTGCCTTCGGTCCAAAATACCACTTTTTAGAAACAATTGTTTGGACGGATAAGTTTGGTCGCATGTAAATAAAGTTTAGACATTGAATGCTAGGTCTGCCTTAGGTCCAAAATATCACTTTTTAGAAACAATTGTTTGGACGGATAAGTTTTGACTTTTTAGTACATAATCTTGATAATTGATTTTTGTACAATTTCCAGAGGTTTTATGTGATTATTGTAAGTTCCGCCCCAACTACTTATTCCATAGGAAAGAGATGAGTGAACTAGTGCATTGTAAATAAGTTTCATGGTTTTCACATTTAATAAATTACTCATTCGTTTAAATATATAAGTTTAGAATCTTAGTTTATTTACTGTTTTTTTTCTATATAGTTGGTCCATTTAAGTTGACAATCTATATTTAAACCTAAGTACTTAAGGAGTTTTCCTGATTTCATCTCCTCACAGCTTGAGCATATGGTCGGGTTACATTTACCATTATGAAACATCAAATTAAGGTTAGTTTTAGGAGGTGATTTTTGAGTATTTTAAAAAGGGATGAAAAGAGTTTTATCATAATTTAAAGAAAGAAGGTTTCTATCTAGCCACTCTATGATAAAAACAATACATTTGTTAGCTTTATTTGTCACATCTTTCGATGTTTTTGCTTAAACTGTTGCTTCTTCAATCTGTATTTCTTCTCCACTCTTTACTAATCCCTAGTACACCCCCACCCCCACTGTGACACTTATTTTGTATGTTCTGCTATAGTTATGTAATATTGTTTAGTATGTACTTTGCCCTGACGATGGAACGATTATTCCGAAACAGGTAGGCCTGAAAAGTAAATGTGATTAAAGCGTTTAATTGTTTAATTTGAAATAAATAAATAAATTTGCTCACACTGAACACCGATAAAACTAAATATGTCACATCAAGCATAAATATTACAGATCAACCACAGGACGATTTCTCTATTAAAATACATACATGTATGAATCCCAATGAATATTGTCAGTGCCCATACATTGAGCACACTAATAAAATGAGATACCTCGGCCTCACCATTGATCCACACCTCAAATGGAATCTTCATAACGAAATCATCGCAAATAAAATAAGAAAAACCATGCACTTTTTCAGAACCATACGAAACTTTCTCGACTTAAAACATTTGAAAATGGTTAATTTTGCGGTCTGTCAATCTATTATTGAGTATGGTATCATAGCACGGGGAGGTGGTACTTCATCTGCACTAGAACCAATCATAAAGGCACAGAAAACGATTATAAAAATAATTCTTAAGCTACCTCTAATTACAGACTCTAACTTAATCTTTAATATAATGAGAGTATTTGACGTTCGGCAGATTTACGCTAAAACAATCCTCACTCATCTTCATTCAAACAAAAGTAAATCCGAGTACTATGAAAAAAGAGTAAACACTTGTATTACTAGAAATGCCAACAAAGATTTACTCCAAATTCCTGTAATTCATACTACTTTTGGGCAACGGAATGTTGGGTACTTTGCGAAAAGAATTTACAACATTCTTCCAGTTAACATAAAAAAATCTGATTCACAAAAAATATTCACAACTCAATGTAAAACATTGGATTAAAAGTAATGACAGGGCATTTACCGGTGCACTCACCCAAATTTAAAATTGTTGATTCGACGATTTACGAAGCATATTTTAATAAAACAATTTGCAAAATTACTGCCTCAACACAGGCTAGCCTAGTGAGGCGGGTTATGTGAAACTTCAACTATAACTGTTATTATATTATTTTCTATTTTATTTTATAAAACACTGTACACTTATATTATTATATTATACTCGTACATGTCTTTTAGTTATAGTTAAATTTAATTACAATAAAGATATTATTATTATTATTAATTTCCATTTCTCATAAGTTTGTAACATTCCTGATTTTCTTTAAGATTTTTCCCTTTACACATTTTTATAATAGAAACTTACTTAAAATCAGCTGGCTTAAATTTTTTTTTTATTATTTTCCCTATAATAAAAAAAAAATACTTCTTACATTTTACCTCACCTGCACAGCTTCCGATATCAAAACAAAGCAATAATTTTGATAATAAAATTTAACATTATCATTATAAATTGCCATAAAAGTGGTTGTATTAAAAATTTCACAATGAAAAGTAATTGCGCGGTTGGATGGCTATACTGATGGAGTTTAGTCGTATCTTGCATATAGCGTATGTATTTATTTATTAGATACAGAAAAATATTTTACAGTAAGAACACTTTGACTGTCGAAGTACTGGGAAGCTTCCGTTTTAGAACTGTCAAATTGACAATCTTAATTTATGTTACATAACAAGGAGTAATAATAATATTTTTTTTTTGTTCCACAAATATTTTAAAAATAGTATGTCTATTATTGGCGAAATCCTTTATAAGATACTAGCTGATGGGTACTCTAGTTTTGCTAGGAATTGTTTATTTATTTTTGGAATAATATAATAATAAAAAGCATTAATAAAAAAGCGTTTTGTGTTATTTCATTTCAAGTGCGCATGAATATGAATATAATAATAATGCTATGAAGTTGTGAATTCTAGCTTGTATTTTGGGTGCCATGAGCGAAAGTAACAAAGAAACATTCATTTGAAAATTTTATTCAATTCCAAATTTTTTTTTCAAAATACATCAAATAATAACAAACTTCTTAAGTAGGTACCGACTTGGGTTTTCCATTTTAAAAATTTTTCACCCGAGCAAACGTTCTTCTTTTGAATATGTAATCTATGGCTAACCAATCTATCTATTTATGGGCTAACATCAAAACAACATGGCGGGTTCAATGTTTTTAATCATAAGTTTTTAAAACGTTATAGCAACAGTTTTACATGTTGGATTTCATGCAAATAGCACTGATTAGAACAAGCTGTGATATCGGTTTCAGCGATATCGGTTGAGTAATTGTCTAGAAAATTTAGTGCAGACAGACCGACAGGCAAACATTAATTTTTATATATAAAAATATATAAGAAGATGGAATAACTCCATTGGGACATTCAATAAAAACAAATCTTGATTTAGTTCAGAATGTACAATATTCCATAGTCAAATAACTCTTAAGCAAAGCTGAATATGAACAAAGACATGTTGTACCTAAATCAATACTATACAATTGTGTGAATTTATTACTTATTCGTGCTATATTGTGGTTTAAAATTGTGAAATTGCAAACGACTTAATCTGAATATAACAAATTAGTGGTACAAGCTCATAACACAAGACTAACTGCAAACGATGGACTTGTAATTCCCAGATACATAAATAAATACGGTTAAAGAACCTTAGAATACTATGTCCTAAAAATTTACAACATGTTACCCAATTCAATTAAAAAAAATATGAACTAATTTTCAGAGAAGTGTGCTGAAAAAATGATTGTATGAAAAAGATTTTTGTCCTAATCTTTTTTCTTTCTTTTCCCATTTTATCTGTATTTTTATGCCCTTTTTGGTTTTGATTTTCAGCAGGGAAATTGGTGTGGAGTCATGATCCTCAGCAACGAGGAAACGACTAACGATGAAGTATTGCTACCTCTCTTCCCCGGCCATCCATTAGCCCCGTGTCTTAAATTTATTACGTTATGCGACAGAATTAAAAATCTCCGATTCAAAAATATGATATTGTAAATCTATGTATAAAAACATGAATTCAATAAATGCAAATCAACATTGTGGTACCATTTTCAATTAAATATTGTTTTGTTTAATCCACTATTAAAAAAATTACATATCTTCTCCAACACGGGGATAAAATTAATAATAATAAGAGTTAATTTCTATAGCGCAGTTTTGTGAAGGTTCACCTCAATCCCACACTTGGCTCTAGATATTTGGGAGCAGTTGGGACTTAGAATTCATTTTTAAAAAGCGATCCAGATGCAGACTAAAGAAGAGAGTTCCATGACAATTGATCCCCGTCAGTTGGACCGCCGACAGTCGATCCCTCGAACAGTTGATCCTCTAAAGCATAGGTAAACTTTTATTCAACGTGGACCATTTGCCGTTCTTTTAATTTTCCGTATACACCCCCCCCCACCTCCTCCAGCCTCTTTGTTAAAAACCTTGGTACAATATTGAATTATTGGTATTTTTTCAAACTTGCACATGAACGTGCCTTCGTGGACACGATTCGCGCAGCAGTAGGCTTGACGAGCGAAACTTACTACGGTGCTTTACTACGAGTATGTGTGCAGTCTAAATGAACTCCGATCCGTGGACCCCCATTTTTTTCTCCCTGCCATGGACCCCTATAAATCTACCGACCACTTTGGGAACCTATGAATTAAACCATAAAAATGACTTTTGTAAATTGTCTATTAGTGGCCGCGTTTGCTGACTTAAGAATTGATCTACTATAAAAGTGGAGCCACATAAATTAAAATTATTGTAACAAAGGATAATATTGGATGAAAAATTTTAATAATTAAATTGCTATAAATACTAAGAAATATAACTAACAACAAAATAATTGCTTTCTACGCAAATAGAAGTAATTTCATGCCAATTTATAGTGATAATGATAAATTTTATTATCAAAATTATTGCTTTGTTTTCACCATGGAAACTGTGCAGGTACCGTAGAATATATAGTATTTTCTTTTTATTGCAGGTGATATAATTTTTACACATTTAAGGCAGTTGATACGAGTCCAGGGCTGCATGCAGAGTAATGAATAATCATATGATAGCCAAGCTCCGATGAGAGAAGATAATATTTAAAGTTTTCAATGCTTGTGACAGACCTTAGATCCTATGGAAAGTCATACCAAGAATGTGGTACCAGTCATATTACGACGCGCAATATTTTGTTAAATAATATTGTTTATTTTTAAATACTAAACGTATTATAAAGGTAAATAAGTTGACGATTCCTTCATAAAATAAAGCAGTCAGATCTATATAAACCTGAATTTTGCCCACAGAAGAGGAAAGTTTTTTATAAAACCAAGAAAAATTAATATCATTGTGAAGATTGCAGCAATTGGTAATTTTTTGATATTTATTTATTGTATAATATACGCCCTATATGGGCTTTTACATATAAAGTTAGTTATAATAAACAGGTGCAAAACACATCCCAGTAGGTTCATGGATAATATATCAAACAAATACAGGAATAACATAGTGTAAGTACCATTCTAAGTAATAAGTTAAGAGGCGAAAAATCAAAACGTACCTCACATACACTGTTGCTTATACTCTAGACACATGTATTAATAATTATACAGGATATATGCAATAATTGTTTGTTTGTATTTTTGTTTTCATAGCAGTTGAATATGTCTACTATATCTGGATATGTATTACCTTTTGTGTGAAGTCGAGGTACCAGTGAATATATGAAAGACTCAGTTCTGAATTTATTGTTACAGTTAAACAAAATGTTAGATCGGGTAGTTCTAGTTGGAATATTAAATGTAATTAAGTTGACAATATCAGGGCTGTCTATAAAACCATTAACAATTTTGAAAATAAAATTTAAATCAGAAACAATTCTTCTCTCTTTGAGTTTTAATAATTTTAGTTCTTTCATTCAGTGATTGTAATTTATAGTTTCAATAGGTAAACCGAGTTTATAGTTAATATATCTTAGAAATTTATATTGAATTTTTTCAATGGAGTCGGAATGAATTTTATAGTTAGGGGAACATATAGAAGAATTATATTCGACTTGACTACGAAGCTAAGAAAGAGTATAATAATTTTAGTGTTGAGATATTCCTAAAGTATCTGGCATTTCAAATAATGAAGCCGAGCATTTTTAGACCTTTGTTAGTAATAGAATTAATGTGAGTTAGAAAATTAAGTCGAAAACAATGCCAAGATAATTAATTTCGTTGACAGACGAGAGAGAAATGTTATTGATTTTATATTGATAATTGAGAGAATGATTCATTCTAAAAAAAATTGATCGTATGACATTTACTAATATTTAAAAGAAGTTTATTAAGTTCACACCAACCTTGTAATTTATTTAAATTTAATTCAATGAGAAAACAGTCTTCAATAGTTTTTATTAATTTGAAGAGTTTTAGATCATTGGCGAAGAGCAGCACAATAACATTGTTATCAAATGCAGTTATAATATCATTAATAAACAGTAAAAAAAGTATTGGGCCTAAATGTGAACCTTGTGGTACACCACTTGTTGCCACGAATTTATATGACAGGTTAGAATTTAATGTTACTTGAAGAATTCTGTTGGTAAGGTAGCTTTTTATCCACTCTAATAAATTAACCTCTATTTTGCAAAGTTTACCAAGAAGGATTTTGTGGTTTACTTTGTCAAATGCTTTAACAACATCTGTATATATTGAATCGATTTGGGTTTTTTCTTCAAGCGCTCTAGATATAAATTGTTCATATAGAGAGAGATTTGTCAAAGTAGATCTGCCCGGCATAAAACCGTGTTGATTAGGTACAATGATGTTATTAATGTGCACAGATATTCTATCAAGTAATAGTTTTTCAAACACCTTGGGGATTATGGAGAGCATACAAATGGGTCGGTAATTAGTGACATCATGAATATCGCCCTTTTTTGAATAGAGGTGTCAAGTAACTTTTCTAAGTGTATTTTGTAAAACTGGGAGTTTTGTAATTATGAAAAGGAAAGAATGCTGTTTTGCCTTCCGAACTAATTTTCTTGTGCTAACAGTGGTTATATACGGGTGTTTTATTTATGGAACTAATAAGAGGTAGGGGGAAGAGGAAAATAGGATCGGACAGGATATGCTTTCAATACATTCTATCCTTGTGCATCAATTGATGGTCGTACGCATTACTTCGGTTCGATATTTTGAAAGGGTATTGTGAAGAATGTCGATGTTGCGAAATTGTGCGTTATATTGCGCACAAATACGGGGAATTAGAGAATTTATCCTAAGATGGGTCCTGCATGCTGGCAAATGAAAAGAAATCGGTTTGTCCGGAAGGTCTTGACGGAATGTGGATTTTTATAAAGTTGATGAGCTCTGGCGAGTCCGGGCCATTATTCATCATTTTAAACAACAAGATATGATCCAATCCAAAATATGTAAAATAATTTGAAAAAATATGTTCATGAGAATCATTATATTCTGTTAACATAGTCTGATTTTGTATTCATCAAAATTAACCTGCCTTGGTGTCGACTTCTTAAAAACTAACCAAATTTTAATTATTTGGTATTAACATTCCAAAAAAATGTATGCATTTTAGTTAAGTTTTCACAATTTTTTTTTTTTACACACACCTTCTTCCATTATCCTGCTCGGGTCGGGGACCCATCACATCTACAAGGTGCCTCCAGGCGTCCCTGTCCTGTGCTACATTTACGGCATTCGTCCATAGTAGGCCCATCCTCTCCTCGCTCAGCCTCTGGAGTTGCTTCTCCCACCTGTGTCTGGGTCGGCCTACTGGACGTCTTCCCTCTGGAATTTTCAGTGGAATTTGACCTTCTGACATTCTTAACACGTGCCCAAGCCACCTCAGTTGCGACATTTTTATGAGGAGTAATAGTGGTTCGGTGTTAAATTCCTCCCGGATCATCGATCTTCTTATTTGGTCCCCGTGGCTCCTGCAACCCCTCTCAAAAATCCCGTTTTCTGGAACCCTAGAACGTGTACGCTCCTTCAACATCCATTTTTTTTGCAATATAATAAATTCCACAAAATTAGACTGGTTTTCGGAATGGTTTTTAAAATGGTAGTGTGTGCCAAATAGTGCGTAATAATGTATAAAGGTTTTCAATTTGTTACTTGCATTTTGAAAAATAGATTTGAATATTTGTTAAGGTTTGACATAAATATATATAATTAAATCCAATATCAGTTATAAATGGGGTATTTTCACAAATTACAGAAATCTTTAAAAACATCAAAGTTTAAAATTTTTTATTTTTTATTTTGATTGCACTAAATATGCCTAATTTTAATATTTTCATTCATTCTGTTGGTAAAAAATTATATTTCAGCACATTAATAACCCTATATATAATACAAATAGACTAGAGCACAATTACAATACTCGTCTAATTTTAATGAAGGATTAATGGTTCCTAATCATAAAAACAAATATGAACAAAAAACTTTAGATCACATGATTCCTAGTTGTTTAAATATGTTGCCCGCTGAAATAAAAAAACAGAATTAAAACACATTGAAAACTTGGCTAGCTGAAAGAAGCTATTTGTATTAGATAGAAAGGAAATATTATTTTATGTATGATTTATTGCTTTTGTTTAAGTTTTTATATTATTATTTTTTTTTGTAGAAATATTTTTGTGTAAAATTCTTGAGAAATATTTTTGTTTTAAGTTTTTTGGATATGTTTTTAATGTTTTTTTTATAGACAAACTCGTACATATACTCATATTGTAACCTTGTCCGTAAATTTTAAGTTTTAAATAGCAAGCACCCGTTAGACAAACTACAAAATAGTATTATATCGGGAATTTTTCCATTGTATTTTTTGTTTCATAAAATGTAAATTTAAAAAAAAAATTAAAATAATTACTGATTAAAAAAAACGATATTAAACCTTATATTACTAAACAGTTGAAACAAGTTTCTATTATAAACATGTGTAAAGAGAAAATAACTTAAATAAAATCAGTAATATTACAAACTTATGAGAAATTTAAAATTGGGGAGTACCTGGCTGTTCAGATCTGGCCATCAAACACGACTAAACCCATTACAAGCAACTTTTCGATTCTCAATGTTGGTCTTTCACCAGGGCGATACTAACAGTATCTACTACTCTGGAACGTAACGCAAATATAATTACTATATATTATTTAAAATTAATAAATTGTGAAATAACACAAATTAATCAAATAAAATTTACTTGCGCCCGCCGGGATTTGAACCCCCGACCTCGGGATCCGTAACAAATCCGTAATAATCGTCTCTGTTTTGTTTTTGTCTCTGTTCGGTTCTGTCATTGTTCTGTTTTTTTTTCACTGTTTTATTTTTATCTATGTTCGGTTCTGTTATTGTTCTGTTTTTTCAATGTTTTGTTTTTATCTCTGTTCTATTTTGTCATTATTCTGTTGCTGTCATGGAATCCCTGTCCACAGTTGGCCTGCTGGCGACCCTGATGGCCTTGTCGGATGCGGGTAAAGACTGTAATGAAGTGTGTCCCCCAAAGTCTCCTCCACTATGCGCCATAATACCGCCTGACCAGGAGCAGACCTTCCTGACCACATGTGCTGCTAAAACGACGCCTGTAAAAATAAGGTTCCAGGTAACGGATGGAGTTTCTCAAACAAAATGTATTATTGGTATTGAAATACATATTTTCTATATTAGGTTATCATATAGAAAAGTTAATGGATGTCCCATATAAAAAATCGAAGTATTTTGGAGACACCATCTAGGTTGCAAATATATTCTGGTAGAACTTATACACGTTATTACACAATTCCGCTTCACTATTAGTATTCATAGGTTTTTAAAATAAAATTTTGTTTTATAGCATTCTTGATAGAAGAATGTTATTTATTAAAAAAATTATCTACGAATAATAACTGCATAAAATCAGCACCTACCTACAAATCTCACTCACAAAACACAAGAGCTAAATCTCACAATCATTTTCAAGTACCCAATATTAAATCCACTTTTTCCAAGAAACACGAATCCTCCCTCGCACCTCCCATATTCAACATTTTCCTAATAGAAACTTCTCACCGTATAATGCAAAACAACCTAAAATAGTTATATAAAAACTTCAACACAAGGCTAATAAACAAAAAAGGAATTACATCACCAAATTACTTGCAAACTCTCCTAAATCTGATATTGTTATTCTTATTACTATCATGTAATTTTTTATTTAATCATTTTTATTATGCACGTTTAAATAATCCTTTTTCACGTTTTTTTTTTTTTTTTTAATTTATCTTTTTTTAATAAAGTAATTTTTGCATCTACTTTTAAAAACCATCGTATAATTTTTTTTTAAATTTAATGTAAATCAAATTAAATAATGTTATTATTAAGTTCTGCAAGTACTTTTAGTTTTTTCATTATTGCGACAGCTGTTTCGGCGTTCCAACCCATTTTCAAACTGCGATTAATCCACATTGTGACGACTTATTTGTGTGATTTTATTTACTCCCACCCCATTCTAATTTGGACGGGTTTTTTTAAATAATGATTTATTACCGGTAAACCCGATTTAATTAGAAAATAATTAAAATTCTCAATTCTTTTACATTTATAATGTGTTTTCCTAAAACTAATGTGATTACTAACGTTAATTTATAATAAAAACTATTAATACTTGCGGAACTTAATAATAAGATTATTAAATTTTAAAAAAAAATGGAGTTCTACAAATTAAACAAAAAAAAATATATATATATAAAATTTTTTTCAGAATACAAAGTTAAAAGCCTGGGATACTGCGGAAAGAAGGGTTATACCAGACGTGAATATCAAGTTTGTAATACCCTCCGTTTGCGTAACATCAAACCGGTATAAAACTCAGTAGAGACGCGACTAGATACAAAATCTTTACTGGGTTCGTGCCTCTTCGATGGAGGAACGACTTAGATACAATCCTCTATATCGAACTCGTACGAAGTACCTGTCGGGCCCACACAGACGGCCCGACCACAACTCGAAGGAGAAGCGACTTAGATACAACTCTCTATCGGGTTCATGTCAGCACAATGTTAAATTTGTGCAACGCCCGATTTGATATTTCATTTTCATCGATGGAGACGCGACTTAGATACAAATCTCTATATCGAACTATGTCTGCACAAATGATGATTTGTGCAAACGCCCGATTTCATATTTCACTTCATATGGCTCTCGATAAGCGGGGTTCCGGGCGTGGAGAAGAAGAGAACGGTAAAAAGTGCACGTTATCGTCTTCGTTTTTCTACGCCCCTGAATGTCGTTTTCGTGCCGAGTCGCTACTGGCCACTAACGGGACATTTCTAGGACCCCCGCCACTTTTACGGTCGCTCCCGACGACGGTCCCGAAAGCTGAGCGAGCCCCTATTGGTTGGGCCCTTGCGATCCACAAAAAACTTGTCAAAAATTATTGTTCTATAAACTTTGTCTGTCTTTGTAAGCGATTCCTGCGGCTGCGGTGACTGATCTACGATCTTTTCTGATCTGTTCATTAACACCCGCGAAATCTACGATCTTTTCTGATCTGTTCATTAGCACCCGCGGAATCTACGATCTTTTCTGATCTGTTCATTAGCACCCGCGGAATCGAATAACCTTACTCAATTTATGTTTTTACAATGCATTTTTCTGTAATTCGGCGGCAAAGTATCAACTGTCCCACTTTGACCGCCACGACATTTTTTGCAATAATTTTGGCTTCTTTAATAAAAAATTGGTGAAGATTGCAATAGGCTCAATTCAAGCAGGAGGTCGAGGTTCACATCCTAATTTTTTGATTAAGTCGATCCAAGATTGACAGTATCTACGGCAGCTCGCGAAAAACTCACGAGTTCAAACTGGTCGATACGTCGGCTCCTCTCAGCACGGTATCGCACCGGAGTACTTAAGCAACGGTTGCAATTCTAAAAAGGTAGAGTATTCTCACGGATTCAACACCTCTTCTGCCTACTTCGCGTGCATCTTCACCCGGCCTGAAAACCGATCAAGACTTTTCTTCACCTTCACCAGCTCCTTGCAAGAAATCGTTTGCCTTTTTCAAGGCATTTCCCCCCCTCAAGGCATACACCTTCCCCCTTCCTTCCTAACCTGCTCTGAAGCGTCGAAGTGGCCAGCATCATCTTCTTCTTCTAAACGTACGGCAAGAGTTTACAGATCTTGTCCCGTACATGGTCCTTCTTGAGCCAGGATCCACTTCACGTCTGCACGACTACTGTACGACGTCTGCACGTCTTCGTGACTTGTACGTGCCGAGATGCCTGCACGTCGTAGCCGTCGAGGGACTTCGAGCTCGGAGTCTCACCCCGAGTTCGCCGCTGTGCCCGCCGCTGCGCCCGCCGCTGCGCCCGCCCCTGCGCCCGCCGCTGTGCCCGACGCTGCGCCCGACGCTGCTCCCGCCGCTGCGCCCGTCGCTGCGCCCACCCCCGCCAGTGCGCTGTCCTCCGATGCCGAGAACAACTCCTCCACTACGGAGGACACCGTGAGGCAGCTACAACGGGAGATACGCGCCATGAGGGAGCAGCATGCCAAGCAGCTCGCCGTGCTATTCTCGGCCATGCAGCCCGCCAAGCAGGATGGACCCGAAGCTGTGCAGCCAATCCCCGAGCCAGTGCGAGTACAGATGACCGACGCAGAGGCGCGTACTGTGCGAGCCCCGTCCGAGGGGTACCCCCTCCCCGCTGCAACCTACGGCCCCGCTATGCTCCCTTGCCCCGCAGCGCCAGCCGAGCCGCTGGGCCGAATGGGTCCAGCAGGGCGAGGATCCTACCGTGGCACGGATCGGCGCTATGATTGCCGAGGCGATCCGGTCGACACGCATGCCGGAGAGCCCCCGCCCGTCCGTCGAGGAGGATTTCCAGATGACTGCCCTCATAGCCAGACAGTCGACAGCCAAGGATCTCCCCACGTTCTCTGGGGACCCCCTCGAGTGGCCTGCCTGGATAGCGCAGTACCACCAGTCGACCAACACCTGCAGACTGACGCTGAGCGAGAACCTCATCAGACTGCAGCGCGCGCTGAAAGGCAGGGCCCGGGAGGCTGTCTACTCCCTCCTGTTGGACCTGGAACAAGTCCCAGAGATCCTGGTCACCCTCGAGATGCGGTACGGTGGCTCAGGATCCATCGCCAACCTGATGCTGAACAAGGTAAAGAAGCTGCCGCACCTGTCAGCGGAAGCTTCACTCGAGGAGATCGCCGACTTCTCTGGGACGATCCAGAACTTGGTGGCTTCCCTGCGGGACTTGAGGACGGAGGGCTACCTCACCAATCCCGCCCTACTAGCCGACATCACTGCCAAGATGCCCTGTACGCTGAGGATGTCTTGGCTGCTCAAATTGCGCCAGCTAGGCCAATCCACCCCGGCCACACTATTGCAGCTCTCGACGTCCTTGCGGGGTGTCGCGAAGGTGATCCCGATTAGCGGCATGCTCGACGTGGTGCAACCGAATCGAGGGCGCCGCGAACAAGTGTTAGTGAACGCTGCGGCCGCCCCCACGGCGAGCACGGCTACAACCGGATCCAGGAAGCGTGCCGCGACCGAATCTGCCCACCGGTCTACAGCCGGAAAAAGGGCGGCACTTGAGGACAAACCCACCCTTTCCCGTCCCGTTATAAGTGACAAAGTGTCACTCCTTCAGGACGCTCGCATGCTTCTAATACACTTTTGTGTGAACGATTCTATTCTTATTAAAACGACTCTAGACCTCAAATGTCCCTGCACAGCAGAAATTAGTAAAATGATGGTAGATGGGTTAGTGGGTGAACTGTGGTGGTGGACAAAATCCAAAAATAGTACATACAACTATAATACAAATAAACTGCAAAAAAAAAAATTATATTTCCCAAATCATCATAACAAAACATAATGTTCAAACAAAGAAAATTACTTAACTTCGTTACGATCACCCGCGTTTGTGTGCAGGGACGGGGTCCATGCCACCCTCAAAAGGGGGGGGGGGTTAACAAAACAAAAACAGAAAGAGTTCATAAGAGAACTGTCTAGAAAAACTTATGATTGTAACAGCAGAAAAAATTAGAATTTTTAGCCTAAAAGCAAAATATTTATTTACCAGGCATATCATATTGATATGCATGAAAACAATTGAAACAGCAATATAATTAAGGAATGGAAACAAAAGAAAATAACTTATCGTTTCAATTTCACAGCCATCACTTCCAGTGAAAGCTGTTGGAATGAGAAAACTAAAAGAGAAAAAAAACAGGAAGACAAAATAAACATTTTAAACTAAAATAGAGCCTAAGGACTCACCTTAAGTTACCTAAATATTTAGGTAACTAAGGCAAGATAATAGAATACATAAACAGAATGACGTAAGAATGTATATAAACACAAAACGTAAAGATTATAAAGGTTCCCAAATTTACAAGATGAATGTACCCAGGGAGGTTAGTGACTGCCATAATCAGTCATTCGAACCAAGTTGTCAATGGCCACCCGTTGAGCAGGGCAGCCCCTATCACCTGTACGGTGATCGCTCGGTTTTTTAAATTTAGAACACGTGGCACAGACAGCAGGCTCTGCCTTCTTAGGGCAATCTTCTATATCGTGACCACTAGCGGCACAATGACGGCACGTTTTTTCAGTTTGAGTACACGCCTTAGAGACGTGCCCATATGAGTGACACTTAAAACACCTCACAGCACCCAAAAAGTCTCTAACGCGACAGGCGTTCCAACCGAGAAAGCAGTACCCGCTGTCGATTAAGGCACGTCTGATATCCGGGTGGCAAGTGACCACCATGTTCATAACCGACTCATCTCGCTTGCCAAAAAGAGACACGCGTCGCATGGTACGCAAATGGTCCTCCCTAGATACATCCACCTTGCCTTCTATATTATTTACAAAAATTTCCTCGAAAAGAGCAGGATCAGCCGACACGTCCCCACGGGGGACGTCATATAGAACTATCTTAGGTAGTCTGCCCTGGGGATGTATCAACATAATCCCGGTCGCTTTAAGTTTGTCACTCATCTTCTTAATATTGTCCAAACCTTCCGACGTTGAGGTCTGAAGGAGAATGCCCGCACCTTTAAGCCTTCTTGAGCGAACTACTTGGAAACCATCAGTCTGTGGGTTCAATACTTTGGTCATAGTCGCCCTCGTACTATCAGAGGTTTTACCCTCTGGAACGCTTGGATAAAGGAGTACCGTAGGAAGTCTCTGTGGAGCAGAGCGTTCCTTACCATCGACTGATAAACGTGTTGACGGGGGGGGACCCGCCGCAATTCCGGCATAGGAAGGTTTGGGAAAAACTTGAGTCTCAGCAGCACCAGAAGAGTGAGAGAGCTTGTCAACATTCTTAGAGATTGTATCTAGCGTGGAAGAAATGTTAGCCTGAGTAACTAAAACCTTGTTAAGTACTTGTACACGACTATTCGCACTGGTCAAGTCAAAAGACACGTTAAGAAATTCATTGCGCAAAGTATCCGTACACATTTGAATAGCAAGTTTGTCTTCTTTATTTAACTTATTTTTCCCTTCAAGAATAATTGTGCACAGTTTATTTAGGGTATCCATAAAGATACCTACCTTATTGGTTGATTCTACAGAAGTATCGGAGACACAAATCTCTTCCGTTCTACGCCGCTTTTTGTTTTCCTGATTCGGGGAAGGGGAAACCAGAATAGGTGAAGCACGAGTGACATTCACGGGAATCACAACAGGAGAGGGGGCAGGGCTGGTAACGGAACTTGATGAAGTTTTAAGTTCAGAGTAAATTCTTCTTACTCTAACGGTTCGATCCAATTTAAAAGCCTCCTCTTCGGTCAGAGTCCCTGATTTAGAATTCTCAACCAACTCGTCAATACTCACGTCAAGTTAAGACATATTGTTCCTCCACTCCACTTCATCAACAAATGGCTCGCCCTAGGAATCCGTCATTATCCGTTACCGTCAGTAAGAAATTTCGCTTCAAATAAAAAATAGGGAAAATTGGGGAGAAATGGGGAAAAGTTCTATGGGATGAGGGAGAAGAGGGAGAAAATCGAGGGAAAAAGACGAAAAGTGGGGGAAAAAATGGGAAAATGATTGTTCTATACAAAGTTTCTGACATAATTCACCGTAATTCACAGTAATTCACCGTACCTCACCGTAAGTCAAAGTAATTCACCGTAATTCACGGTACTTCACTGTAATTCACCGTAATTCACTGAAATTCACAATAATTCACCGTAATTCAAAGTAATTCACGGTAATTCAAAGTAATTCACCGTAATTAAAAGTAATCCACCGACATTCACCGTAATTCTCTGTAATTCACCGTAATTCACCGTAATTCACAGTAATTCACCGTAATTTAATGTAATTCAATGTAATTCAACAAAATTCACCGTAATTCACTGAAATTCACAATAATTCACCGTAATTAACCGTAATTCACTGAAATTCACCGTAATTCAAGGTAATTCACCGTAATTCCAAGTAATTCACCGTAATTTAAAGTATTCCACAGACATTCACCGTAATTCAACGTAATTCACCGTAATTTTCCGTAATTCACCGTAATTCAACGTAATTTAAAGTATTTCACCGTAATTCACCGAAATTCACCGCAATTCACAGTAATTTAAAGTATTTTACCGTAATTCACCGAAATTCACCGTCATTCACCGTAATTCACAGTAATTCACCGTAATTTAATGTAATTCACCGTAATTCAACGAAATTCACCGTAATTCACCGTAATTCATTGAAATTCACAATAATTCACCGTAATTAATCGTAATTCACTGAAATTCACAATAATTCACCGTAATTTAAAGTAATTCACCGTAATTCAAAGTAATTCACGGTAATTCACCAAAATTTACCGTAACTCAAAGTAGTCCACTGTAATTCACCGTAATTCGAAGTAATCCACCTTATTTCACCCTAATTCAACGTAATTCACCGTATTTCAAAATATTTCACCGAAATTCACCGTACTTCAAAGTAATCCACCGTAATTCACAATAATTCACGGTAATTAGCCGTAATTCCCGTAATTCAAAGTAATCCACCGTAATTCACAATAATTCACCGTAATTCACAGTAATTCAACGTACCTCACCGTAAGTCGAAGTAATTCAACGTAATTCATCAAAATTCACAGTAATTCCCCGTCATTCACCCTTATTCATTATAATTCACCGTAATTCAAAGTAATTCACGGTAATTCACAGAAATTCACAGTAATTCACCGTAATTCAAAGTAATTCACCGTAATTCAAAGTAATCCACCGACATTCACCGTAATTCACCGTAATTCACCGTAATTCACCGTAATTCACAGTAATTCACCGTAATTCACCGTAATTTTCCGTAATTCACCGTAATTTAAAGTATTTCACCGTAATTCACCGAAATTCGCCGTAATTACAATAATTCACCGTAATTTAATGTAATTCAACGTAATTCAACGAAATTCACTGTAATTTACCGTAATTCACTGAAATTCACAATAATTCACCATAATTAACCGTAATTCACTGAAATTCACAATAATTCACCGTAATTCAAAGTAATTCACCGTAATTCAAAGTAATTCACCGTAATTCAAAGTAATTCACCGTAATTCAAAGTAATCCACCGACATTCACCGTAATTCACCGTAATTCACCGTAATTTAATGTAATTCAACGTAATTCAACGAAATTCACCGTAATTCACCGTAATTCACTGTAATTCACCGTAATTCAAGGTAATTCAACGTAATTCAAAGTAATCCACCGTAATTCACCGTCATTCACCGTTATTCATCGAAATTGACCGTTATTCACGGTACTTCACAAGTTTCAGTGAATTACATCACCGTAATTAACTGAAATTCACAATAATTCACTGTAATTCAAAGTAATTCACCGTAATTCAAAGTAATTCACGGTATTTCAAAGTAATCCACCGACATTCACCGTAATTCACCGTAATTCACCGTAATTCACCGTAATTTAAAGTATTTCACCGTAATTCACCGAAATTCACCGTAATTCACCGTAATCTACCATAATTCACTGAAATTCACTATAATTCACCGTAATTCAAAGTAATTCACCGTAATTCAAAGTAATCCACCGACATTCACCGTAATTCACCGTAATTCACCTAATTCACAGTAATTCACCGTAATTTACCGTAATTTTCCGTAATTCACCGTAATTTAAAGTATTTCACCGTAATTCACCAAAATTCACCGTAATTCACCGTAATTCACTGAAATTCACCATAATTAACCGTAATTCACTGAAATTCACAATAATTCACCGTAATTCACCGTAATTCACCGTAATTTAAAGTATTTCACCGTAATTCACCAAAATTCAACGTAATTCACAGTAATTTAAAGTATTTCACCGTAATTCACTGAAATTCACCGTCATTCACCGTAATTCACAGTAATTCACCGTAATTTAATGTAAATCACCGTAATTCAACGAAATTCACCGTAATTCACCATAATTCACTGAAATTCACAATAATTCACCGTAATTCAAAGTAGTTCACCGTAATTCAAAGTATTTCACCGTAATTCACCGTTATTCACCGTAATTCACCGTAATTCATCGTAATTCACCGTAATTCACCGTAATTCATCATAGTTCACCATTATTCACCGTAATTGAGTGTAATTCACCGTAATTCAAAGTAATCCACCGCATTTCACCGTAATTCAATGTAATTCACCGTAATTCACCTTAATTCAACGTAATTCACCGAAATTCACCGTAATTCAAAGTAATCCACCATAAATCACCGTAATTCAAAGTAATTCACTGTAATTCACCGTAATTCAAAGTAATTCACCGTAATTCACCAAAATTCACCGTAATTCAAAGTAGTCCACCGTAATTCACCGTAATTCGAAGTAATCCACCTTATTTTACCCTAATTCAACGTAATTCACTGTAATTCAAAGTAATTCACTGAAATTCACCGAAATTAACCGAATTTCACGGTACTTCAACGAAATCCACCGTAATTCACCGTAATTCACCGTAATTCACCATAATTCACCGCAATTCACCGTAATTCAAGGCAATTCACCAAAATTCACCGTTACTCACCGTAATTCACAATAATTCACCGTAATTCACTGTAATTCAACGTAACTCACCGTAAGTCAAAGTAATTCACCGTAATTCACTGAAATTCATAATAATTCACCGTAATTCAAAGTAGTTCACCGTAATTCAAAGTAATTCACCGTAATTCAAAGTAATCCACCGACATTCACCGTAATTCACCGTTATTCACCGTAATTCACCGTAATTTAATGTAATTCAACGTAATTCAACGAAATTCGCCGTCATTCACCGTAATTCACTGTAATACACCGTAATTCAACTTAATTCACCGTAATTCAAAGTAATCCACCGTAATTCACCGTAATTCAAAGTAATTCACCGTAATTCAAAGTAATCCACCGACATTCACCGTAATTCACCGTTATTCACCGTAATTCACCGTAATTTAATGTAATTCAACGTAATTCAACGAAATTCATCGTAATTCACCGTGATTCACTGAAATTCACAATAATTCACCGTAACTCAAAGTAATTCACCGTGATTCAAAGTAATTCACCGTAATTCAAAATAACCCTCCGACATTCGTCGTAATTCACCGTAATTCACCGTAATTTACAGTAATTCACCGTAATTCACCGTAATTTTCCGTAATTCACCGTTATTCACCGTAATTTAAAGTATTTCACCGTCATTAACCGTCATTTACCGTTATTTATCATAATTCACCGTAATTCACGGTACTTCACTGTAATTCACCGTAATTCAAGGTAATTCACCTTAATTCACCGAAATTCACCGTAATTCACTGAAATTCACAATAATTCACCGTAATTCAAAGTAATTCACCGTAATTTAAAGTAATCCACCGACATTCACCGTAATTCACCGTAATTCACCGTAATTTAAAGTATTTCACCGTAATTCACCAAAATTCAAGGTAATTCACAGTAATTTAAAGTATTTCACCGTAATTCACCGAAATTCACCGTCATTCACCGTAATTCACAGTAATTCACCGTAATTTAATGTAAATCACCGTAATTCAACGAAATTCACCGTAATTCACCGTAATTCACTGAAATTTACAATAATTCACCGTAATTCAAAGTAGTTCACCGTGATTCAAAGTAATTCACCGTAATTAGAAGTAATCCACCGACATTCACCGTAATTCACCGTAATTCACCGTAATTCACAGTAATTCACCGTAATTCACCGTAATTTTCCGTAATTCACCGTTACTCACCGTAATTTAATGTATTTCACCGTAATTCAACTTAATTCACCGTAATTCAAAGTAATCCACTGTAATTCAACGTACCTCACCGTAAGTCAAAGTAATTCACCTTAATTCATCAAAATTCACCGTAATTCACCGTCATTCACCCTTATTCATTATAATTCACTGAAATTCACAATAATTCACCGTAACTCAAAGTAATTCACCGTGATTCAAAGTAATTCACCGTAATTCAAAATAACCCTCCGACATTCGTCGTAATTCACCGTAATTCACCGTAATTTACAGTAATTCACCGTAATTCACCGTAATTTTCCGTATTTCACCGTTATTCACCGTAATTTAAAGTATTTCACCGTAACTCAACGTAATTCACAATAATTCACCGTAATTCACAGTAATTCAACGTACCTCACCGTAAGTCAAAGTAATTCACCGTAATTCATCAAAATTCACCGTAATTCACCGTCATTCACCTTTTTTCATTATAATTCACCGTAATTCAAAGTAATTCACGTTAATTCACCGAAATTCAGTAATTCACCGTTATTCACCGTAATTCATCGTAATTCACTGTAATTCACCGTAATTCAAGGTAATTCACCGTAATTCAAAGTAATCCACCGTCATTAACCTTCATTTACCGTTATTTATCATAATTCACCGTAATTCACGGTACTTCACTGTAATTCACCGTAATTCAAGGTAATTCACCTTAATTCACCGAAATTCACCGTAATTCACCATAATTCACCGTAATTCACAGTAATTCACCGTAATTTAATGTAATTCACCGTAATTCACTGAAATTCACAATATTTCACCGTGATTCAAAGTAATTCACCGTAATTCAAAGTAATCCACCGACATTCACCGTAATTTACCGTAATTCACCATAATTCACTGTAATTCACCGTAATTCAAAGTGATTCAAAGTAATTCACCGTACTTCAAAGTAATTCACCGTAATTCACCAAAATCCACCGTAATTCAAAGTAGTCCACCATAATTCACCGTAATTCGAAGTAATCCACCTTATTGCACCCTAATTCAACGTAATTCGCCGTAATTCAAAGTAATTCACCGAAATTCACCGAAATTCACCGTACTTCAAAGTAATCCACCGTAATTCACCGTAATTCACCGTAATTCACCATAATTCACCGCAATTCATCGTAATTCAAGGCAATTCACCAAAATTCACCGTAACTCACCGTAATTCACAATAATTCACCGTAATTCACAGTAATTCAACGTACTTCACCGTTAGTCAAAGTAATTCACCGTAATTTATCAAAATTCACCGTAATTCACCGTCATTCATCCTTATTCATTATAATTCACCGTAATTCAAAGTAATTCACGGTAATTCACCGAAATTCAGTAATTCACCGTTATTCACCGTAATTCACCGTAATTCACTGTAATTCACCGTAATTCAAGGTAATTCACCGTAATTCAAAGTAATCCACCGTAATTCACCGTCATTCACCGTTATTCATCATAATTCACCGTAATTCACGGTACTTCACTGTAATTCACCGTAATTCAAGGTAATTCACCTTAATTCACCGTAATTCACCATAATTCACCGTAATTCACCGTAATTCACAGTAATTCACCGTAATTCAAAGTAATTCACCGTTATTCACCGTAATTTAAAGTATTTCACCGTAACTCACCGTAATTCACAATAATTCACCGTAATTCACACTAATTCAACGTACCTCACCGTAAGTCAAAGTAATTCACCGTAATTCATCAAAATTCACCGTAAATCACCGTCATTCACCCTTATTCATTATAATTCACCGTAATTCAAAGTAATTCACCGTGATTCACCGTAATTCACTGAAATTCACAATAATTCACCGTAATTCAAAGTAATTCACCGTGATTCAAAGTTATTCACCGTAATTCAAAGTAATCCACCGACATTCACCGTAATTCATCGTTATTCACCGTAATTCACCGTAATTGAAATACCGGTAGAATTATGACAGTATTCCCACCTGACGTCTGTGCTCCAAATATTTCAATCCGTTTTTTTAAAATAGGCGATTCTATCAAATATATCTATCTCCTGCCGCTCATTTCTCCGTTCATCAGGTCTGCCTCTCCAAAACTATCCAAAACTCCAAACTATTTAAGCGTCTCTTTCTTAATCTTACTCATTACGCTTAGCCTTGCATTCTTTACGAATCTTTGCATTTTTCACAGAATCATAAATGGTTTTAACACACGTTTGTCTCAGATATCGCATTTCTACGGCATTTAGTCTACTTTCATCCTTCCTCCACCAGCTCCATGCCTCACTGCCATGCATCAATATTGGTATCAGTACTTCATTGTGGTCTGATATTTTCGCTTCTTTAGATATTTTTTTCTTAGCGCCAACCACGTTCAGTCCTCCGTTAATTGCATTCACCCTTCTTTCAATATTCCTATAAGTCTAACCATCTCTCGTAAACATACTCCCAAATACACAAACTCGTCGACCTGCTCCATGTATTCATCATTCACAATTATATTCCACACTGTTTTCGTAATTACTCTTTCAAACACCATGATTCTAGACTTACTTGCATTCATCATTAGCTCATTCTTCATACATGCTTCGTTCATCCTAGATACGGGGGACTGTAGATCTTCCACACTCTTAGTAATCAGCACCGCATCATCAGCATACAACAGGCAACATACTTTCAAATTGCTCATTAGCCCACCTCTTTCAATTCTTCCGTACGTAGAATCACGGTGACATTACGCATGTGAAGTTTTTTTATAAACATTTTCTTTACGGCATGTCCTTTTCAGAGTGGCAGATACTCTAAGTATCACCCTGGTGAAAAGCCACCATTCGGAAACGAAGCGTTGCGTTGCTTAAAATGACATTAACCGTATTTGGTGACCCGATCTGAGTAGCCGGGAACTTTCCAAACTTCCCTTCTCCTTTCCTTCCCCGCTCTTTTCAGCCTCGCAAGATACCTTAAATGGGGTTACCATTGTCCCACAGGCAGTGGGGAGTAGTTGGATTCTTGGGTGATATTTAAAAAAAAATCATTATTTATCAAGTGGCATATACTCGTAGGTAGAGTAATAAATAGATTTTAACAATCATAAAATTTTATATTTTAAACCCCTCTAAAAATACGCATTTCCTAGCTGTCGGCAGTAAAACTCTTGGATATTTTAATTATTCTAAATCGCTGTTAAATTATACCTACGTTTTTAGGAATAACGTTGGGGTCACCACTCTAACAAAGGTATATCGTGACTCAATTATACATTACTAAGCTGAGGTATACATTATATTGATGTGTGGTATTTGCTAGCTGCCATATCCGCGTTTATAGGAGTGCAAGATGACAACATGTCTGGTGCAGAGTATGTTTATTAATAGATAAGAAATGTTTCCAACTTTGTTGCGTCAGCAGTCTAAAAAATTTTACGAATTTCTTTGCATCGGCAATCTAAGAAATGTTTACAACTTTTTGTATGTAAAAGTTTATATTTGTAACTCAGTTTGTAAATATCATAAAACAAACTAACAACCCCTGCAAATACGTGTAGATTTTTTTTGTACACAATGCGGTCTTAGAATAAAGTCACGTAAATTAATTGTATTTTATATGTTTTATTTATTTAAATTGTGAAATGTTTTCATTTATTTGATTGGATCGCATTATAAAATAATTGCATAATAAAAATAAGGTTTACTATGCAATTATTATAATAATAATTATTATTATTATTATTATTATTATTATTAATAATATTATTATTATTATTAAATTAATTAAAGTGAAAGTACTATTTACTGAACGAAGGAAAATACATATAATATGACGGTCTCTCAAATTTGTTTACAATTTGGAATATTGTTGTGAAATACTTCCGTCGACATGCAATATTAAACTCTATGTGCTAGTGGTAGATGCTACATTAGCCTGTAGCGTTAGCGTAAAGGTGAAAATTGGATCCCTTAAACGGCAGGTGTTTTAAATCATTGCAATATTCGGTTCAATTTTAAGACATAAGTATTTATTTGCTTATTTCTTTGGGAATATTGTACGGTTAATTTATTAACCAGGCGTTTTACCATAAAAAAAATGTATTTAAACCATAATGTATCTTGCCCCTTGGATGGATGGTGTCACAGTCAATGAAGACGAGACGATGAAAGTGTTTTAAATAAGTTTTTGTTCGATTAAAAAACACACCATATCATGATAAGAAATGTAAGATTAAAAAAACATAAAACTTGAACCCGTGTAAGCATCCACCAAGAATATCTAGACAGGGCACGTCTAGATATTCTTCACATGTTTAAAAATGATGCCCCAACCAAAAATGAATAAGTTTCGGTAAACATTTATCTAAGATAAAATGCAATGGCTCGTATTCAAAAGATCGCAAGTAGCATTGCTTGTTACCCTACATCTTGTTAGTCTACATCAAGCAAATTTGTTACATCAACAGAGTGGCTAACTTTATCGAGATCATTTTTCAATCACACAAAATTGAGACAAAGATATTTTAGTTAGTGACTATCACGGACTTCAGTATTTACAGTTTAATCAGCTATATCAATTTTAATATGTCTATAAATGTATCACATCTAGTTTCTAGCGAGTGTTTTCAAAATACTAACAATTGATAAATTGTAAAATTTCTCCTAGCCGTTGTTTTATGACAATTTATGAGTTCGTGAGGTGTAAATGTACTCAAATTACAACAGTAGTTTTGTCAAAAACTTCAGGCGCACCAATGGCTTTGCGTACAGAGCGGTATGTTCAGTTGGGTTCTTAAGTTTCTACTTTAAACTTGTGACGTATGCCTCTCTGGCTTCCCATGACATGACCAAATTACATCACGCGGTTTGGGGTTAACGCTTTGTGTTATTTTGGAGCGAAGTTAGCTGGACTTTCGATGCGAGGCAGTGGAATTGTGTAATGAAATGTCCATAGGTGACCTAACATTGGTTTATTTAAATGACAAGTCAAATCTAATAGTGATATATCGATGCGTGTAAGACGTTATCAGACCGAATGCAGCCGTTTCTCAAATATAGTGTTCCCATTGTCACTTCTGTCGTTACTGATAACGGCTGCCATTTGACAACCTCCATGATCAAGTGGTCAACATCCCCGGATACCTGTGAATAATCAAGAAGATTTATTGGATTATTTATTTAAGGGTTTATGGGATGAGATTTTTTCCAGATATTGGCGGCGAATGCGTCTTCCCAACAACTGCGTGGCGAGCCGGACTCTCTTTACACATCGCCTTGTAATGCAATGGGAGGGATGGATTCACGTTCCGTCACTCCTGGATATACTGACCCTTCGATTCCTACCCACCACTCATTCATTTTTCCTTCAAATAACTTCCACTGCTTTAAAAAAACTCTATACAACATCCTCTTAGATGATATGTGCCTCATATATGGAGCAAATGTAAAAAAAAAAATCAAAAAATTGCAACTGCGTGGCACCTAATTCTAACAATTGCAGATTAGAATTAATCGTACTGTGAGCGCCTGCGTACTTGGAAGTAGGCAATATACATGACGTATTTAGCATTACTGAAGCTGTGTTTAAACATAAAGTTTTATTGCTACTTGCAATCGGTAAGAACAATGATAAAACTTCTGGCCATATGCGAAGCATACTTTGTTAGTCACGGACTGATGTACAATCCAAAAAATCGTCTCTGCTGATTTTTAAATCAAATACTGGTCCTGCTGTCATTCCGCCCATACGTCTCGGTGGAGCCAATCTTAAAATCTGCAGCGAAATAAGATATTTGGGGCATGTCGTCACTGATGACCTAAACGATAAAATGACATAGAACGCCAAAGAAGAGCACCGAGCGTGCGAGCCAATATACTGGCCAGGAGATTGGTGCAGTCCTCCGGTAAAGAAGCAACTTTTCCAGACATACTGCATGAGTTTTTACAATAGCGAACTATGGATAAGATACTCACAAGGCATCATCAACACACTCCGAGTACAGTATAACCACGCATACAGTGGCGGATACAGAAAAAACTCAAGGGGGGAGGGCTAAAGATATCTTGAGCTACCTTTACTTTTATCGTAATAAAAAAATAATCAAGTCACATGCAAAGTTTAAGAATGTTTTATGTAAACTTACTATGCACATATACAAGACAATGCCATCTTATGATATAAAAAGTTACAATTGTGGTTCTCTTCCTTAAATTATGAATTCTCTACCCCTATTCTTCCGTAAGGGGGGGGCGCCACCTCTATGTATCCGCCACTGCATGCATACTCGTGCATGGCGCTGTTCGGTCTCCCTTGGCGATGCAGCGCCTGGCAGATGTTCGCAGAGGGAAAGGTGCATGGGTTCGCTGCTTTGATGCGTTACAGAATAGCCGGGGTGAGTCAGCACTACCGGAAAATACTCTTGTCCATACCGTCGCCCAGTAGATAAAGAATTTCCCTCAAGCTACCGTAGTTGTGCTAAATATGTTCACACATCATTTTTATATTTTTTTATATTCTATTTCCATATCATGTAATTTATTGAAATGTATTCTTTTATATGCCAAACAGAGTACTGCACTCGCCGATGTGTTGAAATAACCAAGTTATATTTATTTAATAATAATACCAGTGTGTTTTACGTATACGAGTATGTATATGTTCACCTTCTTTCTCTTATTTAGCTATGAAACTGTTTAAAAATGCCTTCATTTTTTTTTAATAAGAAATAAAGAAAAATCAATTAAATTGAACACCACAGTTCTATCAATGGCCCAATAATTTTATTCTGTATAACACTATTTTAGGCGCCTGCCTAATCGAATATAGGCAATATACATATCACCATAGTTCTGTTGATGGTGAAACTAAACTATCTGAGAGTAATGCCGGCATTCTACAGCGTACGGATTATAATTTACAATTATTTTATAGGGGAGGGAAAAAATTTAGGTTTGGTTTAAATCGTGTTATCTCACAGCTAATAATACATAGAGGTATCTTAACAGGCAAGGAGAAGAAATCAAAATAAGAGGACGAGGCGCGAGCTAGGCATGCCGCCAATTTAATTAAAACAGCAACTAAGTAAAAAGATTCGGCTTGCTCACAAAAACTAATTAACTAACTAACTAACCATCACGCCGTTTCACCGCAGGGGTAGGCAGAAAGGACAGACCGCCAAACAACTCGATCATAGCATACACTTCTGGCTTCATTCACATTCATACATCGTCTCATCCGTTCACTTCTATTATTCCGACTTCTGACATGGCCCGACTCAAGTATTTGATTAAGTCGATCATGCCATGTCTTCCTCGGGCGTCCCCCTTTCTTCCATTCATATTCGCGTCATATATTCTTCTTACACTCCTTTCTTCGTTCATTCGCTATACATGCCCAAACCATCTAAGCGTCCCTTTCTTGATCTTACTCATTACGCTTACATCAGCCTAAATCGAATATTTGTTAAAGTATGTAGTTGGATTCTTTTTATAAAAATATTTTGTAATACCGCAGTCAAAATCACTCGAAACAAACGTGGACGGCAGTGAACTAAACTGGTGCCAAAATGGGTATCACGTGACCTATTAATTCTGACGTCAGTGTGTTATCTAGAGAAAGTATGACCTTCGACTGCACAGAGCAACAACAACAAAAATTGACCTGTCAAAAATGAAACATATTTTTCCGGTGTAAATTTATTTTTAATGAAATTTAATTAAACATTAGTGAAAACATCCTAGTACAATAGTGAAGACATGTTTTTTTTTAAATACAAAAGTAATACTGGAGAAAACGGTGTAGCCAAATGTGGTTTTATTTAAATTGTGTTTTTGCTTTTAGTTGTTTTTAACAAGCTCCCGGACTGACGATCTTGAAATCTGGAATGAAAGAAAACAAAATATTAGTTATAGATATATTTTATCATTTTTTGTTTTTTGTTTCTTACCGACGGTTGGCTATCGTCAGCGTAATCTTCACCCTGCAGACTGCAGACCAGAACAACTCTGCGGAACTGTACTCGTACAGATTGTGTAACCTACTCTTTTAATGTCTTTATAGCAATAAGTGTACTATGAATCGGAATGCCGGCAGTGTCGGTTTTCTCTAAAATGCGTTTGTGTTGTGACTTCCATAAAAAAATAAAATAAAACGAACATGTTTCATAATTTTAGCACTCTAAACACAGAACAACGCACCAACCAAAACGTGCTAAAAAATCCACCCGTCTGCATAGGTCATACTGCCGGAGAGCGAGTTATAAATGAATTCCATATATGTGTTATGAATTCAGCGACTATGGGACTTGCTAACTTCAGAAATAGTTCATGAAGACATTAGTGGTGCTGCAACGGTAAGCCACGGGAGCGTGCAAATCTTAGGCATTTACTAAGTGACCGTGTGCTCAGCTACTGTTTTCGGAATTTGTTAATACCATTTTTTTATGTTAACTACATACAGGGGACCCTGAGGAAAATATTTTCCCTCGGGGCATATCTCATCTTTAAGGATGCTATGTGAGAGTTCTGTTGAGGAGAGGAAGGGGTGAACATGAATCTTGAAGAGACCCATGTTGTAGGAGTGAGAAAACACACAGGACGGAACACTAGAACGAGTCGTAGAAATGACCCGTTCTTATGTAAAAAATGACAACGGTGCGGAAGGGATCAGTGACGCTTGTTCCTCGGGGCATCTTCCATTGAAATATCAGTAGAAAAATGACAGCATTCCAACCTAACACCTCTGCTCTAAAGATTGCAATCCGTTTGTTAAAATGGGGGCATCTATCAAACGGACCGCCTGTTTCTGCACTGAGTCAAAGGTTTTTTCGGATATTTTGATGCTCCAGGCTGAAGGTGGCTAGCAAATTCAATAAATTTGTAAGATTTTTCCGGGATTATCTTATTTTAAGTTTGCTATTATTTATTTTGATTGGGTTTAATTCTTAGAACTACTACTCTAACTCGTAACGCTGCAATGAACTTTCCTCAGCAGTCAGATTATTCGGAACTATCACTTACTTTTGCTTTTATCCAGGCAGTTGGCTGTCTTCAGAAGACAGAGGTTGTTAAAGGTCTGCTTGTTGCCAGCATCGTCTTCAGCGCAGTTCTGCTCCAGCAGGAGGGGGCAGATCTTCGGGCAGTCATCGTCAGCAGACGCCACAGCCAGGACGGCCACCAGCAGGAAGCCTGAAGATGATAGAGCTTTCGTTATTATATGAACTTCAAAGGGTCAGCAATAAAAAATGTAACTAAACTCCACTGTGTAAGTGAATTAATGATTGATCTGTAAATTCTATGCGAAAGTGAATAAAATTCTTCAATTAAACACATTTAAATTTGAAGAAATGAATCAACTATTTGAGTCGAGTCATGTCGTGCGTCAGAATAACAGAAGAGCATGTTCCTATGATACGATGCATGAATATAAATGAAGTAAGGAATGTGTACCAAGATAGAGTTTTGTGGCAGTCTATGATGGTTAGTTAATTAAAGACATTCTAAATATGATTATAACGCTACGCACTCACAGATGGCGTTAAATTAAATATTTCAGGAAAAACAGGCTTTCAGCAAATAATGCTTTTAAATAGCTAGAGTGATACGTAATTCAATATTATCAATATTACTCAATAATATTTTTCTTTAGTACTCAATTTTAAACGCTGTTTTTTCACATGGCACCAACCAGTCAAACACATATACGTAAATGTTTACTATATAATGTTTTATTTTTCTCATCTCTTCATAAGTACTTAACTATTATACTATACTCAAATTATCCGGTATACGTAAACGATTACTATATGCGTTTTTTTTCGTTCTTATCTTTTTAAACTTTACTATTATTCTATATTAATTATTATACTATACTCTAATTATCTGGTATAAACAATTGTTTTTTTTCATACTATTCTTCACATCTCTTCATACTTAATTCGTATACCTTTTCTAGATATATTATATTACCAACTATGTCAATACTAGCTTTTTTCCCGTTCTATTTTTGTATAGTGACTTAATATGAACAAAAATTGTCAATTTGATTGTCCTAAAACGGGATTTTTTCCTAATTGGGCAGTCAAAGCTTTCTTACGTTTTATTTTTAAATAATATGTGTTTCAAATAAATAAATTAATAAATATTGATATGAATTGCAAAATAATGCTATAAAATGTTGTATTTACATTACAATTTATTTTTAATACAATATCGACTATAAATAGGTAAGACCATTCAAGCCACAACTTTTTGGTATGTGTCTTTTAAGTGGTATCAGATTTCAAATGACAATATGGTAAAATCATTTTATATTTTCGTAAAAAGCAATTACTTTGTGGTTTGACATATTTATTAAAGAAAGCAACCACTTTGTTTTAAACTATTTATTTACTTGTAAATTTACAACCAACCGGTTTCGCTTATCTCAAGCTTCATCGGGGTAAAACTTAAAGCTAAACGAAAATACATAGAATGAATACTTGACATTATTATTTGTTAGTATTATGTACGTCCTCAGGAGGAAAGCTTTGCTTTCGAAACATGTTGATATGTATATATTAAAAAGTGGCGATTACATAGTAATTTATAATTCTTTTAAAAATATATACGACTGTTCTTACGAAAAACTTATTTTTATTTGTAGTCGGTTATATATTATGTATGTCAATGATCCCGGGCAATGCCGGTAGAGATCAAATAGTATTTAATTAAATCATTTGGTTTAGTTTACGACTCATAACATATTACTATATATATTATAAGATAAGCTAAAACACCTAATTATAGGTATGGCCTGATAAAGTTATGAGTCAATGTTTGATAAGAATGAATCGATTTTTTGTTATCAGTAACTAACTAAGTAGTTCGGGATTATATTAGATATTTTATTAAGTCTACTAGATTGTGCCTTGGCTAATGAACTAATATTAATTAAAAAAATTATATTCACAATGTTTTTTCTCCAAAGAAAGCAATAAAACAATTTGTGGTATGACACTATTAATGAAGTAATTGATTAAATCTGACGAAACTTTCAATACTGATATCGCAATTAGAGTTAAGACGAACAACGCATATGATTGTGTGTATTGATGCATATCGTCGCAGGAAAGTAATACTGCTCTAACCACCATACCCAAAAAAATATCTTGCTCCCGTGACTCTACAATGAAAAATAAGACTTGTACGACGTCGGAAAAATCTTAGTTTTGTCAATATTACGTTTTTTTAATTGATACATAAGCGTCAAAAACCTGTGTTTTTTTACATGTTTTTGCTGTTACAGCAATATTGCTTTCCTGCGACGATATGTATACACTTTCAGCAGTGTTATCCTTGCCAAACGTCGCTGGAAAACAGCCTTTTTTGTCAAGGTTACTCCTACTTATCGTTATTAGCGAGAAAGGGACAACAAGCGTGTACTCTTTACACAGTACAATCCGTCCTTTTTATTATTTGAAGAATAAACATTTTTTTAAGTTATACATTATATATGCCAGCAATCCATATGTGTGAGTACTGTGTTCTACTTAGCTCTGGTAACGATACCTGTACCTTTCTCTTTCTAATTTGCGAAAAGATGCGAAAGCGATTGCGAAGACTCTAATGCTCTTCTATAATATTACTCCGTAATGTGATTTTTCTCTAACTTATTTATTATTTACAGTTCCAAAAATGTCTTTAGTTTTTAATTCAAACTACAAGTTTATTAGTTAAATTTTAAACTCCCAGTCAATTAAATATATATATATATATATACCTATTTATCAATTTACGTTAGAAAATTTAGAGGAATTCAAATATATATTAGAACATGTGCAGTAAAATGATTTTTTGTAAAAAAAATATATATTTGTAACATAATGGAACGAAATTAGATTTTTACATTAGAATATTGATGGGAACATGAACATCCAATTAGAATATTAAATCGAACAAAATTTGAATTTTATCTTGGAATACTGGTGAGAAAATGAGTTTACATTAGATTGTTAATTCAAACTAAATTTTAATTTCATCTTGGAATACTGGTGAGAAAAGGACTTTACATTAGATTGTTAATTCGAACTAAATTTGAATTTTATCTTGGAATACTGGTGAAAAAATGCATTTACATTAGATTGTTAATTCGAACTAAATTTGAATTTTATCTTGGAATACTGGTGAAAAAATGAATTTACATTAGATTGTTAATTCGAACTAAATTTGAATTTTATCTTGGAATACTGGTGAAAAAATGAATTTACATTAGATTGTTAATTCGAACTAAATTTGAATTTTATCTTGGAATACTGGTGAAAAAATGAATTTACATTAGATTGTTAATTCGAACTAAATTTGAATTTTATCTTGGAATACTGGTGAAAAAATGAATTTACATTAGATTGTTAATTCGAACTAAATTTCAATTTTGCATCAAAATACTGATAAGAGCATGACTTTACATTAGAATATTATCGGTAATATAAATTAACATGAAAACGTTATAAATAATAACTTGCACTCACACAGAGAGAATGATAGAACAGCCTTCATTGTAGCACGAGTGATTTGTGATGATGCGTCCAACTGATTTGGTTTTATATACCAAATAATCTGTTCGTTTTGCGGTACGGACCAGAGATTCTCAATAATAAATAATCGGGTGTGAAAAAGTGTGACAATTTTTCTAAGAAAAACTAAAAATTCATATTATGTGGTTTAACATTTGGTGATAAGTTAAAAGTCGTCTTGCAATTAGTCCTTGAGCCAACGTTTCGAACAGACTTGTGATGTTTATCATATCAGATGTCATAATACAATTTGAGAAATCGTACCGTTCATATTTCAATTCGAAATTGCCTTTTGTTTATTAATAAAGTACATGATATTTAATGTAGACATTTACCGGGCGGCTGCCTGTTTCATGGTGACCAATGGAGTATAGTTACTCTGTATGAAGTCTAGTGTAAACATATGGATTTACTATATTAACATGCTGAAAATTGGAAAATATTATAATAGAAAGTAGAAGATAGAAAGGAGAAAAAGACATGCATAAGCATTAGATCATAAAAATATAAATAACTTTTTTATATTTGTCCATGCATGCACACATGTGCACATAGGTGCATACATACATAAACAGGTGAAGAGGTCAATGTTAAAAAAAATATCTCTGAATTTAATGTCGATCATTATATTTATCGTTAAAATATGTACGTTAAATAGTGAATTCTTCTTTACTTCTCATTATTTATACTTCTCATTGCAATATACGAGTAAAATTCAAATTTTCTTTTCTGCGTTATATTTTTATTTTTATTTAAATTTACATTACTGCATAATTGAAAAAAAAGTGATATGCACAGCCGAAAATGGGCATAAATAAATGCATGTGAATACCGTACAAAAGTCCCGACGACTCCCAACTGTCTGGAGTCAGTAGGACGAAGGCATTCTCATTTGTGTTTGTTGTGAGGCTGAAAGGAATAAGGAGGGGAAGTAAATGTGAAGAGGAAATTTGACATAGCTGGTTATTTATATTTGGTCACTAAACACGGTCATTTCACAACTTTTTCGAATGATCAATCTGAGTCATCGGTCAGCCAAGTGATTATTTATACTTTTCATTGCAATATACGAGAAAAATTCTAATTTTCTTTTCTGTGTTATATTTTTATTTTTTATTTAAATTTACGTTGCTGCATTACTGCATAACTGAAAAAAAGTGATATGTACAGCCGAAAATGGGCATAAATAAATACATGTGAATTCCGTACAAGAGTCCCGACGACTCCCAACTGCCTGGAGTCAGTAGGTCGAAGGCATTCTCATTTGTGTTTGTTGTGAGGCTGAAAGGAATAGGGAGGGGAAGTGAATGTGAAGAGGAAATTTGACATAGCTGGTTATTTATATTTGGTCACTAAACACGGTCATTTCACAACTTTTTCGAAAGATCAATCTGAGTCATCGGTCAGCCAAGTGTTTTATTAAGTATTCGCTCTGTTTGCCTGTTTCCAAGCATTTTTTACTCTAAATTTTTTGTGGAGGTGCCCGCCCACTAGAAAATGGCGGCCGCCCACTTTTATACATTATAAAATAGTAGCCGCCCACTTTTAAGAGAATAAAGTGACATCAAAGTAAAAACTTTCAATGTGAAATTAACATAGATGAGTTAATATTGATGCTTTAGGTACGTATTAAGAATGCCCGAAAGTCGACTTCCTCTAAGAAGTCTGAGTGCTATTCTAGAGGGAAGACGTCCAGTGGGCCGCCCCAGACGCAGGTGGGAGAAACAACTACAAATTCTGTGCGAGGAGAGGCTGGACATACTATGGATGGATGCCGTAAACGTAGCACAGGACTGGGACGCCTGGGGGTGCCCTGTCGATGCGATAGGTCCCCGACCTGAGTAGGACAAGGGGAAGAATATGTATCTATGTATGAGATAATATTGTATTTATTATGAATACATATCATTTATTTTAAAAACTATTACATAAACCAACATCTTATACTTCACAAACATATGTGTTAAAAATTGTCGCAAATAAAGTGTTAGCTTGACTTTTTATAACGCAGCAAAGCACATTGTTCATTTCGTACATTTGACATTTCACGTTTCTCGATGAGTAAAAAAACAAGACAAAACGTAGCTTGTAATTAGTAAAATAAGTTGGGTTCTCTTCAATTTTATTTAAAACATACAAAAAACATGTTTTGATATTCGAAAACAGAAATAAATCTTTGTCATTCAATATTTGAATCGCTAAAAAAGATCGTAAACTCATAATTACTTTTGATATTTCGGTGACGTTTTGACAATTTTTTATAACTAGTCTTCTGCTAAGGGAACTTAATCCATAAAATATCGATATCCTAAATTAATCATAAATGTATGAATTTGAACAGTATTGAGTCAAAATTTCGGCTCAACAGTTGCTCAGTGGGGTTGGAAAAAACAGCCGTAAGTCAATCAAGGGGGATACTGTTTGTATCTGCCACTATGATACATGTGGCCACACTGAAAACAATTACTGAAGAACTTCCGACCATCTGAGACTAGTGTGAAACTGCGTAGACTTCAATGAAATTAATGTTTTTATGGTCATATTTACAAAGAGCTATTTTAAGACATACGAGCACTGCATGCAGGTAACAAGCTATTGAGTACCTATTAACAAAGGGTAAATATGTATTCATATGACCACCTAACAAAGGCGTTTTCGTAAAGAATAAGAGGAAAAACTCGTCTGTCTTATTAAAAACAGATAAAAATTTTAAACACGTTGGAAGTGCGTTATGGAATCGACCGTATCCTTGTCTCTAATGTTGGCTAAATTCTTTTTTTTTATTCTGGAAAAGATAATAAATTGTATTGACTTGTCTGGAGCCTAGGAGGCGAAAGGCCTTATATTAATTGCCGTCACCCGTTTTCTTACACTCTCGCTAATTTATTTATAAGGTAATGAGGAAACTAATTTCCTTCAGGGCCTATGTCATCTTTGAAGATGCTTTCTAGAGGAGAAAAGGGTGTGGACATGGATCTTAAAGATACCAATGTTGTAGGAGGGAGAAAAGACAGAAGCTGGCAAATCGTTCCACAGCCGGGCTGTTGAACTCAAGAACGAGTCGTAGAAACAACTCGCACTCATGTGATAAGTGTCAACCATGTTCAAATGTTGGGCGCGCGTTTGACGTGTTTCCCGAGTATGCATCGGTGCCGAAAGGATCAATGACGCCAGTTCCTCAGAGCATCTTCGATTGAAATACCAGTAGAACAAAGACAGCATTTCCCACCTGACGCCTGTGTTCTAAGGATGACATACTGCAATCCGTTTGTTAAAATAGGGGAATCTATCAAGCGGACCTCCCGTTTCTGCACAGAGTCAAGGTATTTTGTGGCTCCATTACAGTGTAGTATCTACGGGCCCTGTACAGTACTCCCAGCTTCTGAGAGGTAACTTAACTCTGGCTTCGATGGAACCCCCGCCCCTGAGCTGGTCAAATATTACTACAATTAAATTATATTACTTAAAGTTACTACAATTTATATTTGGGTATTCCCGGTTTAGGACCCATCTTCTCTGTTTCCGGAGACATTGAACTTACCGACCTACCGCTATGGTCGTCGATTTTCGTTTTTGTATTTGCAGTGTGTTCAAATCTAAAACCACCATTGAAATTCCAAATAGTCATATTTTTAAAAACATCCGGAGTACTTACTCTCCAGTAACACTGATTTGTTTATTGTCCCATTTCAATTCATTTCCCGTAAATATTACACGTTTAACCTTCATTTTTTAATCAACACTTTTTCAATGATTAATAAATACCTTGGATTTATTCACTTTTTTAATGTTTCTTAATTATACTACACCATATTATATTATTAGCATCATCCGTTAATAAATAAATAAAAATATTCTAATACTGCACAATAGTCCCAACTGTCGGTAAGTTGTGAGCTTGGTCGGGGTGGGTAGGAGGAAGAGTTGAGGAAGAGATTGGTAGGTACCTAGCTATTCAGATATGGTCTCCAATCACACAAAAAAAAATAATTCCGATTGTATTTTATTTTTCATATGAATACCGCACAAGAATGTCTGCAGCCAGTGGGACTATGGCATCCCCCATTGTTGTATATTTTGAAGGCGAGAGCTGGGAGAGGGTGGAGATGGTTGGAAAGTATTTGGCTATTCAGATCTGGTCACCAAACAATGAAAATGTACCATTCAACGTTTCTATAATGAATGATTGTCTTTCACCACGGCGATACTGAGAGTATCTACCACTCTGGATTTTTTTAAATGTGATTACCATACAAGAGTCCCAATTGCTCCCAACCATCTGGAGCCTGTGAGACTATGCTATCCCCAATCGGGGTATATTGTGAGGCTGAATGTATTGAGGAGGAAAATGAGATGGAGGAAGAGAAAGGTGGGGAAATACCGGGCTATTCGGATCTGGTCACCAAATACGGCTAAAGTTATTTCAAGCAATGCTTCTATTCTGAATTGTGGTCTTTCACCAGGGCGATACTGACAGTATCTACCACTTTGGAATGTGCCGCAAATATGGAATATATTATTTTAATTGAATAAATTGTGAAATAACACAAATTAATCAAATAAAATTTACTTGCGCAAGCCGGGATTAGGATCCGCGATCTCCGGACTCGTGGCGGAGGGTCGTAACCACTCAACCACGGAGACCGTCAAAACTTCAGAACTTGAAAAAAGTACTATAGATACCTACCTGCATCTACCTGATGAACTAGCCACTAAGATTCACAATTGCAAACAGATGAGCACGGCGACAGTAGTGACATCTACAAATCATGTATAGTCGCCGGTTTTCATTAATAGAATCATTCGTCTACAGCGGTTCGGCTAGATTAGACTATCTCTATTTGTTCCGTATTCAATTCATATTACTCGTTATCTCGCGTTCTCATTTATAAGTTTGTATGACTGTTATACAAATAAATTAACTCATGTTAACCATTGGTGAGCCGTTTCATTACTCACAGAACCTAACACACGATCCTTTGATTAATCCGTTTTAATAAATACACTCTACTTATAGGAGTCCATCAATAAGTACAATAAATTATTCGTATGAGTGTGGCATAATCAAAATTGGAACTGATTTGTGTTAAGATAATTATCAATTTATAAAAACATTATTCTTAAATTCAGACTAGCGATAATCTATTCGTACTTACCTATAATATAGTTTTTATCAGACAGTAGAGAACTCCAGTCCATTTTTTTTAAATTAGTTTTTATCAATAATTAGCTGATGTGTACCCGGCCTTGCTCGGGATTTTTCACTTGTCATTACGGTGCCATAATTGATTTTACAGCGAAATCAACTATCTCTCCAAATAAAGAAACATTCATTTGAATATTTTATTTCATTCCAAACGTTTATTTTTTGTAAATTCTTCTTTTGAATCTGCAATCTGTGGCTAACCAGAGCGTTATATCTATGGGCTAAACTAACTAAAACATGGCCTTTTCAATGTTTTTCATACTAATTTTAAAGCGTTATAACAGCAGTTTTACATATTGGGTTTCATTCAAACTACTCTCTAAACCTTCCCGGCACTAATAAGATCAAACTGTGTTCTTTTCAGTGAAACCGGTCCAGTAATTTTCGAGAAAATTGACGACAAACAAACTTACATTGATTTTTATATGTATATAGATAGATAAGCCGTTCTAACTTAAATACCTTTTTTAAAAAAATTATTACTAAAGTTATTTTCATAGTTAATTTTTTTTTTAATTTTAATTTTTCAAAGCTCACTAAAACGTTCCAAATCTACGACCGATCAGTTTTGAGGATAGAATGCCAAATTCCAAAATAGGGATGAGCTTCACCGCAATGACATTACAAAAAATAGACACATTGTTTGTAATGTCACACGCTCACAAAGTGGCAAGCAAAAGATACGTTAATTGCGATACTTGATTTATTATTAGACCAGTATTAAACCAGTATGTCACCCGTCGCGTGATGTCGTTTGCTGTCTCCAACCAAATTACACAAACAAGTGCCAAAATGCCCTTTTGTGTGATGAAAATGTGTTTCCATTACATGCCAAACACCAGTAAAAGAAACACGGTCAACACCAGTAACATTTCATTCGTAAATACGCGCAAATTACATACTACAATAATTGTAATCGGAAAATAATCAATAACATTACGAACGCAATGATAATAATTATTATTCCATTTTTTCTAGAAAATTTTATAAAGTGAGATAGCGAACGTAGCAACACATGAGTATAAGAAAGACAACCTTTTAGCAGTAGGTCCTTAGTAGGTCCTGTCGCAGTGTAAGCGAGTAGACATAGTGGCATCTCATTTAAACACACGATATTTGACGCAACTTTAAATTATGAAAACGACATACGCTCATCCATCCCATTCAACAGACATATCTTTTAAATGTCCGTCTTTGTCATACAAAAAGGATTTTTGAATTATGAATTTACTGTAAACGTAAGAGTGTTTGTTACTTGTGCCACATTTTGTTAGATAATAACGTTTCCAGTAAATTCTGAATTCAAAAATCCGTTTTGTATGACCAAGACGAACATTTAAAAGATATGTCTGTTATGTATATTTGTCTTATATTTACAAGTAATAAAATTATGTACCTTTTTAGAAACTTTAGCTCAAAGAATAATTCTTATTAGTATTTAACATTAACATTATCATAATATCCGTATTGACAATTGGTTTGACCGTGAATATTCTTATTGTTTTTATTAATAATAGTTTTATTTAAGATTGAGCAACAATTATAGAGCTTAATGTCACCCAAACTAAGTGTTAATTTCGCTAAAACTAAAAAAAATACGTATTTTAAATACGAAACAAAATCGCCATAAAAAAAATTCAAATCCAAAACCAGGACACTAGCGGCCGAGACCCGTGACGTCAAATGCTCGGATAATTTTTTATATTTTTATTCACTTTTAAATAACGATTATTATTTAAACATAGATTTACATATAATTAATCTTGTATATTCCGAATCGGCGATTGCTGATTTAAGATATGTCAACTGTAAACTCGAATTACCTATTGAAACTATAAATTACAATTGTTTAACGAAATAACTAAAATCGCTAAAACTCTCAGATAGAAGACTTGTTTTCGACCTTACCTTTATTTTTTTAAATTTTAATGGTACTATCAACACCCCAGATATAGTCAATATAATTAAATTTAGTAGTCCAACTATAACTACGCGTTCAATTTTTTTTCTACTGTAACAATAATTTCAGGACTAAGTCATTCAAAAATTCACTTGTACCTAGACTTCACGCAGAAGGTGATACTTTTACAGACATGGTAGATATGTTCAACATCACGGAATACAAATACAAGAAGACTATTATTGCATACATCCCCAACAATTATTAATGAGATATGTATCTAGAGTATTAGTATTAGTAAATGTGAAGTATATTTTGTATACTCGCCTTTGTTGCAAATCATGTGGTTGTACTTACACGATGTCATTGCTGAATTTGTTTGTAAGGCATTAATATTTAGCTGTTGTATTTCGTGAAGATTATCTATTTTATCTGTGTACATATTGTGATGTGTTTTATTGTGTCAATATTGTAATTTGAATTTTAAAACAAAATATGTGAAAGCCCAAAGAGGGCGTATACAATATAATAAATATTTTTTTCAGTAGAGTTTCAATTTCATTCTGTATTTTAAATGCTTAATATGTTTAGATTATGTAGAAAAAAAATCTCAGTCTTCATGCCGTTAAGCTAAGTCCCTTTCCGTATTTTTCACGGGTAACATCACATGGTGGTATGATAAAAATAAGCCATAGAAATCTTCCAAAAGAACTTAGAAAACTTTCTGAGTGGATCAAACATTGATGTTCCATGATATTGACATACGAGATATCGAAATCGAACATATAGCTTTTAGCATTAAATACAGTAAACAACCACTGATATAAACAACACTGGTTTAACTGTACGAGTGTACCGGCCCAGATGATCTGTGATAATATCATGTACCTATCCATCTGACCCTAACTGTCCACCTACTTCCCGAATACCTAGCTATTGTTTAATCTTAATCCTTTGACCGGACAATGTCACCCACTACCTTTTTGTTATAGTAGCTATTCAAATAAATATCCCATTTCAGAATTATAAATACCCTTATAAAACTCTCCCTAAATTTTTATAGTGTAATATGAATTACATGCAATGGGAACTTGTACCCGCTAAGCCACTGCCACCAGGAGTTTAGTTCAACATTATTATATAATACATCAATAAATAACAATCATCATACAAATGTAGCCCAATAATAGAACAACATAGGTACATGCATGTTGTGATCAATGTACACAATATGTGTTTGGTGACCAGATCTGAATAACCAGGTACTTCTTTAATATTCTCCAATATTCCTCTTCCCCCTTTACCTCGCAACTCCTTTCAGATACAAATACCCCAATTGCGGAAGCCAGTGGGCCACAGTCCCACTGGCTTCCCAGGATTGAGACTCTTGTGCGTTATTCGCGTGAAAAGGGCCATCGAATCACCAATGTCACATTTTGTATTACGAGAGCCAATCTCACACGAGTCTGCAATGTGTATAGATCAGGTATACCGGTTTTCCTGAACAAATATTTTCATAATACGGAAAACCCGCTAATTGACTGGCAAACATTGAGGAAGGAACCACAAACGGCATTTAATTAAATAAAGGTATTAATAATGTTGAATATGACATCATATTTATTCTTCCAGCTGGTTCGTTGTCATTACGAAACCTTTAACGCTCCTAGTACGTAAACGTAATAATATATTATCTGTGCCCGGAGCTGAACACAAACATATTATCGTGACCTAGTTACTACCCGCCTCCACTAGAGTTTCAACAATAAATTTATGTTTTAAAACACCACCATATATATATCAGGACCTTTAGTTTCAATTTATTTTATACAAGTTTAAAATACAATCTCTTCAAAAGATTGGTATTCACTTTGTGGCGTCATTATTAATAAATGAATTAAAAATTACTTTGTAATCATCACTTTATTAATAATGATATATACAGATCAACATGTGTCGAAAGCAAAGCTTTCCTCGTCGGGAACATAAAGAATACTAAAAAATAATAATTTCGACTATAAACAAATTATAAATATAAACAAAAATTGATTAAAGTAGGTAATAATTATATAAAAAAAGGTTGAGAAAAACGAATTATAAAACATTGAATAACAAATTTATATTCGAAATTAAAAACGAAATTATTTATATTAATACGAAATTAAATTCAAGAGACTTCTATTTTAAATTATTGTGTTCTATGTTTATCATTTGTCTATACTTGACATATTTATCTTTTAGTATTCTGTATATTCCTGATGTGGCAAGCTTCGCTTTCGTCACATGTTGATCTGTATATACCTGTATTAATAAAGTGGTGATTTAAATTCATTAAAGTAAAAATAACTTATTGAAGCTTATCAACCTCATCGTAATATATTTTTAATCATATCAGATGATATTAATTACTCTCAAAATAGAACATGAAACCGAAATGACACAGAAAAGAAAAATATAACGGTAACAGCTGAGACTCGAATCCTATTATCGATATATCGGGACGGATTGGGATTGCTGTAGCATTCAGTCTACTTTCATCCTTCCCTCTGCCAGTTCCATGCCTCACTGCAATGCATCAGGGTTGGTATCAGCACTCCATTGTGGACTGCTAAGTTCACTAAGTTCACTACTTTAGATATTTTCTGACGCCAACCGCATTCAGTCATCCGTTAATGGAGATTCCTGAATTCGTCCTTCTTTCAATATCCCTGTCAGTCTTTCCATCTCTCGTAAACATACTTCCCAAATACACAAACTCATCGACCTGAACCGAGTATTCATCAAACTTGAAAAATTTGCATGTCTGGAATTTCTCGGTCCAATATCCGTAAAAATTGCAAAAGAAATTAAGTCACAACTATGTTGCACACTGTTTTCGTACTCTCTCTTTCAAACACCATGACTTTATACTTACTTACATCATTAGCTCATTCTTCATACATACTTCGTTCATCCTAAATACGAGGGACTGTAGATCTTCCATACTGTAATTCTGAGTAAATGCGGGGGCGTCCCCGACTTCTTCTTCCATTCACATTCGGCTCATATATTCTCCTTACATTCCTTTCTTCGTCCATTCGCAGTTTGAATTTTCATTTTGACTTTTCCTTTGTACTTATGTGCTATGAAATTGTAACGCCGGTTGTAATTATTGTACTTACAAGGCAGCCAAATATCGTCTATGTTTTATTTATAATACAAATGTAGTGATAGGTAGGTGAACTTAATATTTAAATTCATTAACGACATCTGTGTTTTACTTTTCCAGTTATTATGACGTAAAGCAATAACATTTACAGATAAGAAAATTGTTTGCTTCAAAGATTTAATGAAATACGTAGTTAACGAAATGTAGCAACAGATGGTTGAAAATTTTATTCTTTATTTATTTTCACTGAGTTTTTACAGATGTTCACACTTACTTGAGAACAATCCAGTTATAAAAACTCAGATAATATACGCAAATTACAAATAATCAGAAAAAAGATACACAAAACATAAAATTACAAAAACTCACTCAATGATACATATTACAAATAGAAGCAAGAGACACAAAGAGAGACAGAAGTGATAGATAATATAATTAGCCCAATCAATGTTACATATTTTTAACTAAGATTTTTTTTTTTCTTATTTAACTTATAATTTTTATAACTTATATATTTTCTTTTTATATATTAACTTATAAGTGAACATTAAAAAGAAAAATGAAGCTTTATAACCTCTGTGCATTGTTTGTGCGAATGTACGAGTATTTATCAAAAAATTAATTAATAAATAAAATAAATTTATAAAACATATATCGCAGAACATTTTTTTCTGAAACTGTACAGATTATCGACAAAAATGTCTACATTAGCACACTCTATTTTATTATATAGTCGACACACTTGAAACAGAGGACAAAAGTAGTCAATATTATTTTTGAATGTTTTCAGGTGGAATGTTTCCGTTTACACTCTTTCATCTTATGAAGCCCTTTTCTATCGGAGGTTGCCTTTCATCGGGGCATTCTTCAACGTGTAGGCTGCAGCACGGAGTAACCTGTGCGTAATAATGTTCGAAAAATTTATATTCATTCAATTTATTGAAACAGCTTACTGAAGCTTGTAACAATTAATCATTGAAGAAAATACTAACAAATCTCAAATGATTTTTTTAAATTTTCTAAGGTATCGATTTGTTTATATTATTTACTAATATGTTTATATATCTTCAGCATTTGTTTCTGCGATAGACCTGTTCTGCTCTGCTTCCAAAATGTCCACTTCCACTATTGCACATCCTCCTTCAAAAATAGGAGTACGAAAAGAAAGAACGGTGGGTATAGCTTATACGCACATCCCATTTCCTACAGTTATCCCCAAAAATATTTATCCACTTACATAACAATAAAATATATATTTATACATTAATACAAAATATAGAGAAGTTTAGGGGCTATTTTAACGCTACTCAATTAGTTATCAATAAGCGCTATTTGTAGAATAGAAATTTATTTGCGTTTCACATTCTCCCAATAACGTTATATACCAGTCTAGTTAGTCTGACATAACTTAACTCGAGCTCGAACCGTCAAATAGCGGCTATTTATCAGATTTAAAGGTGGCGTCAATCGTCAAAACGTCAAAACATTCTGACAGCTGCTTGTGAAGTGAGCCGATTATTGAGATTATTGTGGAATTTATTGAGGATTTTACCATAATTGAAGATGCAGAAGACCACGAGTTTATTTTTTTTATTTGTAAAAAACAAACAGCTTTTAATACAAAAAATTTTCTTGTGTTAACAGTGGTTAATTACAGGTGTTTTATTAGAAAAACAAAATAAGAATTTCTAGAAGTCTTTCCCATGTAAAAATAGTTGCAAACTTTTGTATCGTTCGATACACACACAGATACTTCCATCAAACTATTAGCCGAGTAAATTATTTCAATTTCTAGTAATAACTTAACTATGAAACATTGTTGTACACTGTACATTGTTTAACTACCTAAGTTTAAAAGCTTGCTTTGCATTGGAAAACAACGCACCGGGAAACCCCTCCGGCAACTTATTAGTGCGGTTAGATATTCATAAAAAACATGCAGCTGATACGAATGAGAAGCGAACAATAATTTATTTATTTGTAAGAAACAAACAGCTTTTATATACAAAGAAAGTTTAACAAAAGGTAAGCCAACAAAGTCTCTTATGCTAACAGTGGTTGTTCCAGACACTTCAGGGTCCGGTCCATAGACTATAAAAATAGGGTGCTGGTCAAGTCGTTATCGTATCCGTGATGTCTCGGGCGTCGGGCTCGCTCTGGATTTCCAAATATTGTTCCTTGCAAAAGGGAAACAATGTCGACTTTTGTAGATTCTGCTGTGGTCGGGTATCCAAAGGTGAGAAGTCAAAGGCAGTTGTAGGTTCCAGTTGAAGAGATAGCGTTGGGTTGAGCGAAGAAATGAGACTGCCTTGGAACGGGCCGTGTGCTTGTATTTATACTCCCGGGCGCTAAGCCGGGCGCGATATGCAGCGCGTCCCGAATTTGCCTGAGGCGAGGGTTTTCTGAGCTCGTGGCACGCGCTGGTAATGCTCAGAAAATCTTAATATTCTTCATTATATTGGCAGTCTTGTATTCTTTCTCTCAACCCAAATTACTTCTCTCTATCATATTTATTTATTTAGTTATTATGAAAACAAGAAAGAATATGGGGTCCCAGGCCCAGTTATAATCGGGGAATTCTTACATATAATTCTTACATCTGAACATATATTTAAATTTATTAGTTTTTAATACAAAGAGGAGTCCGGCCTATCTTCCTGCGATATTTATTATTTTATTTTATCGGCCGAACTCCGTTAAAATTAACCAAAATATTGAATAAACAGTTATCCTGAGTTCTTAGCGTTGCTAAACAATCTGAGGAGGCTGGGATTGGTCCGAGCGACGACCAATCAAAACCACTCAGAGCCTTAGCAGGCGAGGGGAAATGAGGACTGGGGTAACGTCTGGTAGGGCATCGTAAATACTGCGCGGGGAGTATTTTTTAACCATTCCACAGTAGCGCTTCGTGGTGAGAGGTCCCACAAGACCCGTCCGGTATACTCCCCCCGGTGCAGAGTCCTCTGTGCCCCTATCAGTTAGGACGGGGTCGCAGGCGTCGGCGTTCTTGGCAGTCGGTCCTTTGGGGCTGTGACGATCTGCTTTTCTCAGCTGCTGGAGGTCCTAAAGAGGTGGCCGACAAGAGAACGACGATCTTCACTGCTGGCCTGGTGTATTCTCCTGTACTCGTGCGTACGCGGACCGCTCGTACTTGGCCGTCAGCTGCGGGGGTGGCCTCGATGACCCGTCCCCGGGGCCAGCTATTGCGTGGTAGGGCAGGGTCGACGATGAGTACTAGATCATCTTTCTGTATTGGGGTGCTCTTTTGCTGCCATTTCTGTCTTGAGGCGATTGTTGGCAGGTACTCTCGGAGCCACCTCCGCCAGAACATATCTGCTAACTGTTGGCTGATGCGCCACTGCTTCCGCAGGCAGATTTCTTCCTCTTTGGGGCCATACAGTGATAGATGCGGCCGCTTTCCTGCAGACCCCAGCAGGAAGTGATTAGGTGTGAGTGGCTCTTCGTCGCGGGGGTCGACCGACAGGTGTGTGAGTGGCCGGCTATTTACTGCAAATTCTGCCTCTGCCATGGCTGTTAGCAGAGTCTCTTCTCGGGGAGCCCGCTCTTTCAGAACCGCCTCTAGGGCTCTTTTCACTGACCTCACGAGCCGCTCCCACGCTCCGCCCATATGGGGTGATAGGGGCGGAAGAAAGTGCCACTCAATACCTTGAGTGGCAATGTGGTCTTGAATCTGGGTGTCATTATGCAAGGTTAATAGAGCTTCTCTCATTTCTCGGTCGGCCCCGTGGAAGTTCGTTCCGTTGTCGGAATATATTGCAACAGGCTGTCCTCGGCGCGCAGTCATCCGTTGTATGGCCATAATTGTTGCGTCGGCCTTCAAGGAGTGGGCTATCTCAAGGTGAATCGCCCGGGTGGAGAGGCACGTAAATAGGGCCCCATATCGCTTCTCTCGCCGCCGACCGACGGTGATTTCAATTGGTCCAAAGTAATCTAGCCCACAATGGGTGAATGGACGGACATGGTGGGCTAGTCGGGCGGCGGGTAGTGGTCCCATTAGGGGGGGATGGGGCTTTTCCTTCCGTATGCGGCACGTGAGACATGCGTGTGTTATTTTTCTAATATTGGTGCGCAATTTTAGCACAAAGAAGCTGCTTCGCATGTCGGCCATGGTTCTCTCCGTGCTTGCATGATCTCCTTTCTGATGAAAATGGCGGATCAGTAGGCGGGTGTACGGGTCATCCCCGTCCAATATGATCGGGGTTCGTACGCTTTGCGCCACTCCTTTGGCGGCCTGTAGCCGCGTGTTCATTCGAAGAACCCCATCTGACCCGAGGAAGGGTGTTAGGGCCTTTAGCCGGCTGCCGACAGATACTGATGCGCCGTTGTGCAGGGCATGGATGTCCGCACCGAAAGCCTCAACTTGTGATTTGATAACCCAACGGGTTTCAGCTGCACGAATCTCATCCGCTCGTAGGGGGCCCTCGTGTGGTGCGCGGTGGGATCCTTCCTGACACCGTCTGATGAAGCGCAGCATCCATCCAGTCGAACGGATCAGGCGATGCCATGAAGAAAAACGCACAATGTTAGGCAAGGCGTTCTCTTCTGTTGTGGTGAGGCCTATGAATTTGGGTTTCAGCTCCAGGATGCTCTCGTCTGGTGGTATGTGGTGGCCTTTCTGAACTGGCCACTCGGTCTCAGGCGTGACGATGAAGGGTGGTCCCGAGAACCACCTACCGCTGGGCGCGAGGTCGGGCATCTCCACGTCGCGGGTTCCGATATCCGCTGGATTTAGCTTAGTCGGAACCCATCTCCAATCAGTGACGCATGACAGATCATCAATTTCACCCAAGCGGTTGGAGACAAATGTTGAGTAGCTCCTTGGATCTGTACGCAGCCAGCATAATACTGTTGTAGAGTCAGTCCAATACGTGGTGCGGAGTATGCGGCACTGCATTTCTTTCCTGACGCTGGCTGCGAGGCGGGCCGCCATTAATGCTGCTTGTAGTTCGAGCCGCGGGATGGATAGCGGCTTGAGGGGGGCCACCTTACATTTACTTGCCAGGAAGGTGGCGCATTTTCCTTCTCGACAAGTCTCCACTAGGTATGCTATCGTACAGCATGCGGCCTCCGAGGCATCGCAGAAGACGTGAAGCTCGAAGTCCCCGTTCTTCTGTTGCAGACAGCGCCTTGGTACAGTGATTTCATTCCGCTGCAACGCCTTTATCCATTCGGCCCACTTTGCCGCATGTATGTCGTGGATGCGCTCGTCCCAGTTTACGTTTGACCTCCACACGTCTTGTAGGAGGATTTTTGAGCGTATGGTGAGGCAAGCCACGAACCCCACTGGGTCGAATATTTTCATTACTGTGCTAAGTAACTGTCTCTTAGTTGGATGCCGGACGAGTTCAGCCGTTTCAGTTTCCTCAAAAGTGTAAATAAAGCGATCGCTAACTGGGTCCCAGGCTAGGCCCAGCACTTTCTCTGCGCTTGCTCCTGCTCCACTATTGATCGTTATGGTCGACTTTGTTCTCTTGTCCGCTGGCACGCTTTGAATTGCGGCGGGTGCGTTGGAGGCCCAGCTAGCGAGATGGAAACCTCCTCTGGCTAGTAGGGTGCTGACGTCCCGCACTAGTGTTTGTGCCTCGTTTTCTGTATCAGTGGCGTCCAGGTAGTCGTCCATGTAGAACTTGGATTGTATTGCTGCAGCGGCGGCCGGAAATTCAGCGGCACCTTCTTTGGCAACTCGATTACGGACATACTGGGCGCTACTTGGGGAGCACGTAGCGCCAAACATCATTGAGGTTAGCTGGTAGGTACTTGGAGGTTCTTGCGGTGTATCTCGCCAAAGGAACAATTGTGACATCTGATCCTCCTCCTTTATTTTAACACGGAGGAACATTTCTTCAATATCGGCGGCTATGGCGATCTTTCCTTCCCGAAATCGCAGCACATTGCCCAGAAGTGAGGAAAGGAGGTCGGGTCCGGTCAGTAATCGCTCGTTGAGTGACGTACCCCGACAGTAGCTAGCGGCATCGAACACTACCCGCAATTTTCCGGGGTTGTTCGGGTTTGAGACGGAAAAATGGGGTAAATACCATTTCCTTTTAGCTGGCGCGCTTGCTTCGGCCGCGGACAGTTTTCTAGCGTATCCGCGCTTAGCTAGCTGCTCAATTTTTTCTGTGTACGCCACTGCCAGGCTTGGGTTTCCTTTTAGCTTCCTTTCTAAGGAAGTGAGCCGGTTCAATGCACACTGCCTGTTGTCGGGCAGCCACGAGTTGTCCTCCTTCCATAGTAGGCCGGTCTCCCACCGTCCCGTGTCGAGTAGGCGCGTTGTATTTTCCATGAGGGCCTCTGCGCGCTGTATATCGGTAGAAACACGAGTTATGGCAGTCACGCCGAGTGAGTCGACCGCGAAGTGGTGTTTAATCAGATCGGTGACTTTCTGATCTGCTTCGGCTCCTTCCCCTATAATGTTGAGCGTGGTCCCGTTGTCTGCATCGCGCCTTGTGCCCCCATGTTTAATCCAGCCGAGAGCTGTTCGTGACGTCATGCGGCCACCCTTTTCTTCGTGTACCTCCCGTGAAACGATCAAATGCGCATTGTCCTGTCCAATTAACATTTGTGGTTTTACTTGCCGGCGCCCGGCTACCGTTTGTTTCGGGAGGTCCAGATCGATTACTGTATTGGCGGTTATAATATATTCGTCCCCGTCACCACGTACTGATAGTTTAACACGTCGGGATGTGCTGTCGGATGAGCACATCCCATTGGCACCGTGTATGCGAAGTCCATGGGGTGGCCCGTTCACCCCCACTTTGTCAGCGAGTTCAGCGTCGATGAGGGTAACGGTTGACCCCTCATCGAGCAGCGCATGTGTTAATATCTGTCCTTTGGGTCCACATATTTTTACTGACACTACTTTTAATAATACGGCACTTTGTCCGAGCCAAGTTGTGCCCACTGTTTCACTTGCTGTGGCTGGGGGTGACGCGTATCGCGACGAATCATGGAGCAATTTGTGGTGCGACAGGCGGCAGGTGCCGACACCGCAACTTGTGCGTGATTTACACATTCGCGTGTAATGTCCCTTTTCTAAACACTTGTGGCACACGCGTATATTTTTCACAAACTCCCACCGGGTGGGAATGTCCATTGCGGCGAACTGCGGACAATCGCGTAATTTGTGTAAACCGCCGCACTTTGCGCACTTTTCCCCGTTCACCATACTTTTTTCACTTTTGTCCGATATCATCGTAGCACTCTGTGCATGTACTTGTTCGCGGCGGGCCCGGCCCGGCCGGGCGTGATCGACGAGTCCTGACCGCGGGACCGCCTTCGCGAGGCGTTTGAGAAAGGCCGCAAACTGGTGGATATCTGCAGCCTCTGCATTGTCTGCCACTTTATCTAACCATGCGATACGCATTGCCAGAGGCATTTTTGAGGCCACCTCACTGAGCAGCGCTGGGTTGCTCAGGTAATTATCGGACAGATTACCCAGTGACGCCACAACATTCTGCACCGTCCCAGAAAATTCAACCAGTGCTTCATTTGATGCGTCCTCTGCCAATCGTGGTAATTTCTTGATTTTCTCGTACATTATGGTGGCTATCGCGTGCGCACCGCCGAATCGGTGCTTGAGAACGTCCATGATTTCCGGCACCTGAGCGGGGTCCATGAGTAATGGATTCACGGCGTCGCGTGCCTTTCCACGTAGCGCGCGTTGTAATCGTATCAGATTTTCGGCTGCTGTCATTCCACATGTTGTCGTGGACTGCTGGTACTGGGCCTGAAATGCAGGCCACTCGATTGGGTCCCCGGAGAATGTTGGCAAGTCCTTTGCCGTTGACTGCCGTGCGATAAGGGACGCCATCCGGTTGTCTTCTTCATGAGCCCTTGGGGTACTTCCGGATTGCGAGCTGCGAAAGGCCTCTGCCATAACCGCGGCGATCTGCGCAAGCGGGTCCTGTCCGTAGTTAACCCACTCTCGTGTGTGGCGGGCCGTCTCGTCCGCTGTCGGATTTCCTGGGAATTGCGTAGGAATTGTGTGGCTAGGTAGCGGACAGTACGCTTGATGCTGGGCCTCGGGGAGGGGTGATGCACCAGGCGCCGTTGGTTCAGAGGTAGGCGACCGTGGTTGCTCAGGCGGCCGTAGCGTATCGAGCTGTGCTGATGCGTCAAGGGGCTTCGGTGTCTCAAGTGGTCGCGCTGTGTCAAAGGAGCGTGATGTGGGGAGCTCGAGCGGCTGCCTCGAAACTCCCAATGCGGCGATCAATTGCTCGATCTGCCGAGCGGAGTCCCTGCTGCGTTTTCTCTCTGCGCGTAATTCTCGTTGCAGCTGACGGAGAGTATCCTCAGTAGAAGCTTCACTATCAGACGTCAGGTGCTCATCCGCGAAGGCAGTGGTGGTCCCTGTAGAGGCGGGTTCGGTGGCTAGAGCCGCTGCCGAGGCAGCTTGTGCTCTGGTGGCCCGGGCAGCCGCACTTGATTGTTCGGCTCCGTATACAGCTGGGCTGGCAGAACTTGGGCCAGGGGGTGTAGGGGGTGCGAGGCTGGGCCCCTCAGGGTCACGGCTTGTGACATCTCGTTTGCTTGCGTCTTCGGGGGCACCTTTGCCAGAGCGTAGATTTCGGGACATCTTGGTAGCGGCTGGGTACTAGATCCGTAGTCCGGGGATCACTATGTGACTTGATCCGTGCTCGAGAGGACCACTATGTTCCAGACACTTCAGGGTCCGGTCCATAGACTATAAAAATAGGGTGCTGGTCAAGTCGTTATCGTATCCGTGATGTCTCGGGCGTCGGGCTCGCTCTGGATTTCCAAATATTGTTCCTTGCAAAAGGGAAACAATGTCGACTTTTGTAGATTCTGCTGTGGTCGGGTATCCAAAGGTGAGAAGTCAAAGGCAGTTGTAGGTTCCAGTTGAAGAGATAGCGTTGGGTTGAGCGAAGAAATGAGACTGCCTTGGAACGGGCCGTGTGCTTGTATTTATACTCCCGGGCGCTAAGCCGGGCGCGATATGCAGCGCGTCCCAAATTTGCCTGAGGCGAGGGTTTTCTGAGCTCGTGGCACGCGCTGAGTAATGCTCAGAAAATCTTAATATTCTTCATTATATTGGCAGTCTTGTATTCTTTATCTCAACCCAAATTACTTCTCTCTATCATATTTATTTATTTAGTTATTATGAAAACAAGAAAGAATATGGGGTCCCAGGCCCAGTTATAATCGGGGAATTCTTACATATAATTCTTACATCTGAACATATATTTAAATTTATTAGTTTTTAATACAAAGAGGAGTCCGGCCTATCTTCCTGCGATATTTATTATTTTATTTTATCGGCCGAACTCCGTTAAAATTAACCAAAATATTGAATAAACAGTTATCCTGAGTTCTTAGCGTTGCTAAACAATCCGAGGAGGCTGGGATTGGTCCGAGCGACGACCAATCAAAACCACTCAGAGCCTTAGCAGGCGAGGGGAAATGAGGACTGGGGTAACGTCTGGTAGGGCATCGTAAATACTGCGCGGGGAGTATTTTTTAACCATTCCACAGTAGCGCTTCGTGGTGAGAGGTCCCACAAGACCCGTCCGGTATAGTGGTTAAGTACAGGTGTTTCGTTAGAAAAACAAAATTAGAAGGAAGGGGGGAGAGGAAGAGAAAGATAGGATCGGGACAGGAGATGCTCTCGATACATTTTATACTCATGCATCAATTTGTGGTCGTACGTATTACTTCGGTTCGATATTTTGAAAGGGTATTCATATGATTAAAAATATTCAAAGTTTAATGCAATATGGTAAAATCGACCCCTTAATCTGTGAGTGCGTTCAATTTATGTATTCCAAGTATTCATTAAGGGTGTAGTGACATTTTTTCGGAAGAAATATTTTTGGTGATGATTTAAATAGAACTAGATCGTGTATTTATTCGGTGTTACAATGAAGGTTGTTATATGCTTTTATTGCCATGTAGTAAGGTCCTTTTTGAAATATTGTTTTTTTTTTTCTTGTGATATTAGTTGGTTGTCTTTAAATCTTGTCGTGTGTTTATGTGTTGAGTATTTTCGAGGAAACCTGTCTGGAGATGACCGTACTAAAACTCATTGTATATATCAGTAATCGTCAGAAGTTTCAGTTTTATGAAAAGGGTGTTACGTGCATCCCGATAACTTCATTAAATCTCAACTCATCTCATCCTCTTTCCTTTGTAATTCTTCTATCACATTTTCCTCTTCATATCTCTTCGACTATGATCTGACCTGGCATACGTGTGCTACCTCCGTCCATTGCAGACCCATCCTTTCCTCGCACAGCCTCCGGAGAGGCTTTCCCCATCTTTGGAATCATCAACTGGATGTTTTCCCTCTGAAACTGCCACCAGTATCTATTTTATGTGGAAATCGTCTTCTGGTAATCTGAATACGTGTCCAAGCCACTTCATTTGCGACCTTTATAAGAAGAGTAATTTAAAAAATATAAACAAAGACGCCACTTTTAAAAATTAGCTTGACGACTTCTTATCTACCAACCGCGACACCGATGGGAGTCGTGGAGGAAAAAATCTGTATCATATCATGTACTAGCTGAAGTACCCGGCGTTGCCCGAGTAGTTAAGAGGTTGAGGATTAGAAAAGAGGGATGGGGGTTAATTTTTTTCGAAATCAAATCAGTAGATTTTACTCTTATTTTTAAAGTCGACTGTGCAAATTCGCATCCAGAATTACGAAAATCTCTTATTTAAAGGATGGGAAATGGAAATTGTTTTCCGAAATTTCAACAATTATTAGACGGTGACCATTATCTTGTTTTGAAGGTCAAGTGTGGAAAATTTCAACAATCTTGGAATAATACCGTAGATTTGTGCAAAAAACAAGCCCACCCACGGACACTCTTATTAATTAAATTACTAGCTGAAGTACCCGGCATTTCCCGGGGTAATGAATAGTTATGTTACCCCTACCCTTACTCCCATCTAGTAGTTTTCCTCTTATTTTGAACGTAAAATTTCATCAAGGAGTACCAAAATTCTGCTTTAAGTGTTTGGAAATGGGGATGAGTAGTGATTTTTCGAAATAGCATATATACGAGGCATGTTCAAAAGAAAAGGGGAATTTCGAATTTTTTCGAAAAGTATTTATTTATTCAACAATATCCATTTTCTCCCCTTCAAAGTAATCCCCCTCAGATATAATACACTTATGCCAGTGCTTCTTCCAATCCTCAAAGCACTTCTGGAATGCGCTTTTCGGTATGGCCATCAGCTCGTTCTTCGATTCTGACTTTATCTCATCAATTGTGGCAAAACGCTTTCCTTTTATTGATCTCTTCAGTTTCGGGAATAGGAAAAAGTCACAGGGAGCCAAATCTGGTGAATACGGTGGTTGGTGTTGTTTTTGGCCAAATAATCACGAACAAGCATTGATGTGTGAGCTGGTGCATTATCGTGATGCAAAATCGATGATTTGTTTTTCCACTATTCGATCGTTTGAGCCGTATTGCTTCACGCAAACGTTGCATAACTTCCTTGTAGTATCCCTTATTAACCGTACGACCTGTTGGCAAAAACTCATGATGCACCACGCCATTGTAATATGCGTACCAACATAACAAAAAAAAATCGATAATCGAATGTACACAGCCCGCGAAAATTCAAAATTCACCTTTTCTTTTGAACACACCTCGTACAATAACCTTCCTCTTCTTTTGAAGGTCAAATGTGCAAAATTTCATCTAGCTCGGAATAAAAATGTAGATTTTTATACAAAACAAACACACACCGCCCGGACCATCGTATTTATATAATAGACAAAGAAGATAGATGGGGATTAAATATTTATTTAGAAATTTTATTAATTTATATAAAGGTGTATCGCAGCAGCAAGACGCCCTATCCTGCGCTACGTCAACAGCACCAATCCATAGTATGTCTGGCCTCTCATCGGGCAGCATCTGGAGTTGCTTCTCCCACCTGTGTCCGAGGCGGCCACTGGACATTCTTAAGACGAACGACTGCGCTGCCTGTTTCATACATTACTTAATTTTGGATTTTAGGCCAAAATACCCATCCAAACTGAATGATATATATATATATATATATATATATATATATATGTTATGGTTGAGATTTTCACGGGTGTAAGATGTAGAATAATTTTCTCAGTTTACCCGCGTAATGTAGTCCTTAGAAGGACTTTTTAACTCCTGACGTTTCGGACAATCACATTGTCCATCTTCAGAGGCCTTATGTCTTGAGTTTTGTTTTGAACTGATCGCTTGAGCGTGTCCGTTCAATCCAAAAGTCAAAACCTAAGTGGTTACAAATCATTTTAATAGTCTAGGACGCAGAACGCGTGTAGATAAAGGGGTGGGGGTAGGGGTGGGGCATTTAATAGGCTGTTTACGCATAGTAACCGGGTTATTTTTATTTAAGGAAGTTGAGGGTAATTCTAATAATTTTGGAAGTGATGTTATCGGGGAATTTTGATCGATTATGACTTTCCAAGTGTCGGGAATTCTAATTGAGTCATTTCTAGTATTCATATTGTTTTTATGTTTATGAATTTCGATGGCTTCGCGGTAAATTCGTCTTGTTTCATTGAAAAGGCTGGCTATTGTCGTGGTATCATCAAAATCTATTTTATGACCTTCATTAAGGACGTGTTGTACTAAGGATGACGTTAAGCGTTTATTGGTGACATCTACTTTATGTTCTGCGATTCTACATGATATTTTTTCTATTACTCCGTCCAATATATACCTTTTCACATGCTCCACAAGGTATTTTATAAATACCATGTGATTCAAGTGGAATATGATCTTTCGGACTTCTTAACAGAGACGAGATTTTATTATCCGATTTATAAATTGTTTTGATTTTATTCTTTCTGAGGATTTTGTTTTATTTTATTCTTTCTGAGGATTCAGATAAAATTAGTCGAATCCTCAGAGAAAGAATAAATATCATTCTATATATATATATATATATATATATATATATATATATGAGACATTGCCTGTTGCCAACTCGTACAGATGTATTCCACCGGAGCCCAGATAAACGGTGTTAAAGGTAGATCAACAAAGGTCATTAAAATCTTACTAGATCAACATACTACGGGAAGAGGTGATTATATATGTATATATAATACGATAACTCCGTATTATTAATTATATTTGGCCTGACGGAGCTTGATCTAAGCGAAACCGGCTGGCGTAAACATACAATAAATTCGTTGTTTATAATAAAGTGTTTGTTTTATTTAATAAGTTGTTTTTCGATTCAAATACTTCTGAGAGGTTCACGGGCCGACCGACAGAAGGATTATGTTGCTAAGTCTGACGATGTCTAGGCTATTTTGTCTCAGTCGACTTTGCTGCGGTTATTTTGTACTGTATTAATATAATAATAATAATATTAGTGTAATCTAGTAATAGGATCAACTTTCAAAGTACTTAGGTAATTCAACGGTCTCAGTGGTTGAGTGGATACGATCCTTGGTGTGCGCAAGTAAATTTTATTTAATTAAATTGTATTATTTCACAAATTATTAATTTTAAAATAATATTTTCGGAACGTTCCAGAGTGGTAGTTAGAGTCAGTATCGCCCTGGTGAAAGACCATCATCCAGAAATTGGGGAATGTTGTGAGGCTTAAGGTATTGACGAGGGGAAGGAGAAGGGGAAGAGGAAGGTTGGGAAATACCTGGCTAAACGTTGCTTGAAATGGCTTAATTACCACATTTGAATAGCCAGGTTCCCTCCTTCCTTCTTCCCCATTTTTTTCTCCTCCTCAAGCCACTCACCTTCAGCCCCGCAAAATACCCCAATTAGGGATGCCATAGTCTCACTGGCTCCAGACGGTTGGGAGTACTATGTTATGACATAAAAATAAATGAAAGCATTTTGCTAGTATTTTTTCTAAAAATACAAAGTCTATTACAGAAATTTCTATTAGTCTAGACTGAAGGTTGCCAAACTTTTTTCCCCGTAGGACCCTTATGGTCTGAATCACAGGTTCTCAACCTTATTTTGCCCTCCGTCCACTTTGAGAATACATATTTTTTTTCTAGAGCCCCCTCCCATTTTTTTTTTAAATTAACATTTGTCGCGAATCTGAAGCAGTTATTGCCACGATTAAATTTAAACGTGTAATTACACTGTAATATTATATAGTCGTAGAATAGGATATGACTCCTATCCTATTTCTGAGTTTAAAAAAAGAATGTTTCAATGAGAACAATTAAAACGTATACTTAATATTGAGAGGTATTTTTATTAACATTCAAAAGATATTGAATTTATAACTTATCCAATGAGAAGGTTGAACAAATTCAAAATGCACTTTAAACAGTTTGTTATTATCAGGCTCAATTATACTTAAAAACAACCGTAAGTCGCCGCGTTCAGTAACATGGAGCCGGTTTCTCTATTTAGTTACCAATATTGTTACATCACTAAATCCAGGTTCAGCAAAATATGACAATGGGAATGCTATCAGAAATCATTGAACAATCGACCATAATCCTGGGTACATTTGCGTAATCGTCTTCTGCAGCCAAAATTCTTGGTAGCTATTCTTAAATTTAGTTTTTAATTCCTCATTTGTCGTCAGTTCTATTAGTTATTCTTCTAACTGGGATGATCCTGTTATGTTCACATTTGAAAAAGGATCCAAAACCCAGTCTGGTAAGTCCATATTTAAAATATATTAGAATCCTTCCTTGAAATCACTTTGGAGGTTTTCCAAGTGTTGACAGTAAACAAGTAAGTCGTCGTTCTTCAATGCTGACAAATTTAGGAAATTATTGAATTCCTGCCTGTCTTCCGATATTTCTTTTGTATAATAGCAGATTGGATACAACAGCAGCAACGCTATTTTTTGTCTTAATCATGTTTAAGTCGTCGCCTCGAAGTTGGAGATTGATGTCGTTAAACAAATGATACAGGTGTTTTTTTGTCTTTTTTAGACTATATTTTCTGACCTGCCCACGCGCTCACTGTGCCATCTCAACGCCACCTAATTTTCTCTGCGTCTTCTACTGCCCCCTGAAGGTCTCAAACGCCCCCAAAGGGGGCGTTATCGCCCACGTTGAGAACCTAAAGTCTAGACTCTATACACCAGACTTTTACAGACTCATTAAATGTTAAATATGAACTATCTTGGGTCGAGATGTTTGGAATCCTGTCTTATTTGACGTAGTCATTAATCGACAATAAGTGCTTTTTTATATAGTTATATCTTCAAATAATATATGTCCTTTGTTAACCACCAATTTTCGGCCGGTGTCGGCGTTTGATCATACTATGATCATCCGTCAAAAATAATGGGCATGATGTTGTGCTAGATAGCCGTCAACCAATTAGCAATATGGCATGGGGTGATGATGGACTGTTAAAGGTCTATTAACATCTAATAGCACCAGCAGTGCAGACACGTAACGTGGCAGGCAATGCAAAATTAGTAGTTAAATTCAGAGGCGTGCAATCCATATAGGCAAGTTAGCACTGCCTACACTACCTTACTCATATAATAATAAAAGTAATGTATTACAACTTATAAACAAATAGAAAATCAATCTACACTTTAAAAAATACGCGCGAAGTACCACTTACGAATTTATTGCAGCGCCGCGCACATCGTACCGATTGTACGTCGTATTGAATTGTCGCTCACGTTAGAGTATTCAATGAATGTTTACTTTATACTAAGCAGAAAATGTACATGTGTGCTGTGTGCGCATTCAAAGGATGACTCGTTTTTGTTAGTGTCTTAAAAGCAGTGCTTTTCAGAACAAATTACAACTGCGAGCAAACAGATCCATTTGTTGGTACCTCTAATAATTAGTACAACTTTACTAACAAAATAATCATAAATTATGTTGGCTTTCTTTCAAAATGTCTCTGTTTATTTAGCGAAAAAATATGGAAAATTTATGTATCCAGTAATTGGCTAGTAATATGTATCAATCGAGCGGTTATTTCGATATTTCATGTGGCTTAGGTAATCCTAACCTACATCAGCTACAACCAGCAGCTTAGCAATTCTTAGTAAAAACTTGCACGATGGGAGTTGCCTGTGATAAGTTTTTTTTAAACATAAATTTACTCGCTGATTTTCCTACTACCTACCGTGATGAAAAGCTCTGCGCACGCCGCTGCTTACATTATCTACCATATGAACAGATGCACGCACGGTGTAATGTGATTACTCCCTTGGTGTGCCGTGCCTGCCACTGTACGTGACTGCACTGCACGTTGCCGGCAGATGTGAATAGACCTTAAAACGGAGGATATTTTAAAAAAAGTATGGTCAATTTTTGACAATTCCAAATTGACAAATGATGGGGTTCAAACAACCGATTCTTAAAACTGTTGATAAATTTACTTACTTTTTTAGAAGTCACATGAATATTTTGTACCGAAGACTGAAGTGACTATGAATTTACCAAAATTGCTTTCTTTTGTATTCTCTATACCTAGCCTGGTAGTAACAAATACTGCTGTGATTCTTATTAAAAATTAAGCGTTCCAATAATGCAGTATTTTCCACAAGCGATTACCGCCTTTTTACCCTTCACCCGCAAAAACTAGATCATCGATCATGTAGCATTTCTTAGCTGTTGCGTGTTTACCGTTCACCGTTATTTTGATAAAACAAAAAACGTAATAATTCTGCGTTTCCTCTTCCTCTCCTTCCAATCCTGTTTACTTCCCTCAAATTACACGTATTACTTCATTTCTAAACCGCAATCGAACCAATCTCAATAGTATATCCGACCGAACGTAATACAGTTTTTCCTCTTTCCAAAATACGCTTTTCCTCCAATAATCCATCTGTCAAAAGCGACTTCTTTGCTTTTGTTTATTACACTATAAAAATGGAACACATTCAAATATTGGTAAACTCTACCGAGGAAGTACCAACCCCAATTTCGTTATCATGTTGTTTATGAGACTAGTTTCTGATGGAAAAGTTGTAGTAAGAGGGAGAAGAAAAGTAGATACTTGTATATGACTTAAGATTGTGAGTCGGAACGAATTCGCACAATTATTTCATGTCAAAATCAACACATTTTGTTGGTTTGGCATTACGTTGAATGTACGTGACGTGTAGGCGTCCGGATGTCATTGAACTTAATAAAGGTTTAACCTCAAAATGTTCTCTTCAATCCAGCGAGCCGGCTTTTTACTGCAACGCATGTCGTATATCCAAGCATATCAAAACATTAATTAATGACAGGCTGCAAACAATTATGTATTTGTCCTCTTTTTATTTAATTAAAATAAGCAATGGTGAAAAAATTTCTTACCTATTATCATTAATGTAAAGATCACTAGATAATTTTCTAATGGTATGAAATCAAACAATTTTCTTTGATCTTTTAAATGTGAATACCGCATAAGAGTCTGAAATAGTCGCAACTCTCCGGACTCAGTGGGATTATGGCATGTGGGGTGTGCTGTGAGGCTGAAAGGAGTGAGGAAACGTAGGAAATGAAGTTGAGGACGATTAGGAAGTATCTGGCTATTTAGAACTAGTCACGTTAGGTAAAGTTACCTCTAGTTAGACGGTCTCCATGGTTGAGTGGTTACGATCTTTGTCTATGAATCCCTTCGTACGCAAGTAAAATTTTATGTGATTTAAATGTGTTATTTCACAATTAATTAATTTAAAATGATATGTATATTTACGGCACGTTCCAGAGTGGTAGAAACTGTGAGTATCTCCCTGGTGAAAGACTGCCATTCAGAATCGAGACGTTGCTTACAACATACTCCGATTATAGATGCCATAGTCTCATTAGCTCCAGACGGTTGGGAACACCTGTAACTCTTGTGTGGTATCACATGAAAAAAAAAATCACTAAACACGGCTAAAGCCAATTCATACAGCGTTCCCATTCTTAATGATGGAGTGCGATACTGAGAGTATCTTCCACTAGGAACGGCATTAATTATGAGGAAGCCCAAATATTTAATATTTTTTCTGGGAATCTGAAAAGAGAGCAAAATTTAACATACATACAAATAAATAAAAAAAAATCTTAAGTTCCTTACTCCTAGCTTTAAAGCTTAAAAAAAATGGTAATGTTTATTTATTCGTTGAAATAATGAAACATGTTTACATGTAACTGGCTTAAACCATTTTGTTACTAGGTTGATCCAAATGTCGTATATAATATATTATGATAATGAATATTCCGAACATTGTTATGACGTTTTTATACGTACTAATCTGTTGTCAATCACTTTCTGATAGACGCAGGGTTTAGGTTGTCACGAAAATGACTAAGATAAATGTTCCTTTCACAAAATGTTGTACATCACATTATTTCGGATGTGTCGAGTTACGCGAATGTAATAAATGTATTATGCTATGAAAATGTCTCCCGAGAATGACAATTGAAATTTATAATTATGTTTTGCAAACTAAAATATAATTTGAATTGTTAATTAACAATTGTATTTGTTTTCAAATCTGCCTAATTCAGGTAATTTTAACAAGGTAATGTTTGTTACAACTAAATTCAACTTGTTTTAATTGTGTCTCGTTGTACCTGCCTCGAAACTTTTATTGAAGTGTATATATGTAGACTAGGTGCTTCCTTCAGTATATTTTTCTTCCCCACTTTAGAGAAGAATCTCTTCACTTACTTCAGTCTCACAATATTACTTAAATTTGGGTTGCTATAGTTCCACTGGCTCCAGGCAATTGGTGGTGGGCGAAGCGGCTCGGTTTAGTGAGCCGGATCACTAAATCAGCTCTCTGTAAAGACAATCCACATGAAAACTGGACGAAAAAGTATCCTACTCCTACCCTACCCTACTCCCTCTACTCCTACTCCTACTCCTACTCCCTACTCCTACTCCTACTCCTACTCCTACTCCCTACTCCTACTCCCTACTCCTACTCCTACTCCTACTCCTACTCCCTAATTCACTCTTAATCTCTACTCCTACTCCTACTCCTACTCCTACTCCTACTCCTACTCCTACTCCTACTCCTACTCCTACTCCTACTCCTACTCCTACTCCTACTACTCCTACTCCTACTCCTACTCCTACTCCTACTCCTACTCCTACTCCTACTCCTACTCCTACTCCTATTAAGTTCAGCGTGACTACTCTCAATTTATCACTTAGCCAATCGGGTTGCGTTTACTGAGGCGCGTAATTTGATACCCATATCGGCTACCCCTACCCCTCTTTTTTTTAATTTCGTAAATATTAAGGTCGTTTTCCCAGTTATTTTTTCTGCTTAATTTAAATTTCGCCAAAACGAACCTTCTCCTTCCGGGTGTTTTGACTTAAGGTCACTTTTCGCCTGCAGGCCGTTTTCAGAAAAAAAGACGGAACGGGACGTATAACTGTAAACTTATTATCCGTTCGTGCTCTATTGTAGGTTAAAATTGTGAGTCAGCATACATCTCAATCTGAATATATAAAAATAAAGGTGAAACACAAGACTAACTGTAAACTATGGACTTGTAATTCCCAGACACCAAAGTAAATACGGTCAAAGAAAATTAGAATACTGCTCCCCAAAAATTAATGTTACCCAACGCTGAAAAAACGGTTACGTGAAAAAGATTTTTGTACTAAACTTTCCTTTTCCCAGATTTTGCCTGTAGTTTTTGTACCCTTATTTATTTTTGATTTTCTCTGTATTTTTTTATACCCTTGTTTTTATGTTCGTAAAATCAAATTATTTCATTTAAAAAAAATGATGTGATAATAACGTAATATACTCGTACGCACTTTTCTTACATTTTAAATATAGATCGTTACTAAGAACCCTTTGACAAATTGATATCAATCAGTTCAACCGGACAATATTTATACAATTTTTTTAAAAATAAAGGAAAATTTAAAAAAGCAACACCATTAATACTCGGCTTATTTATAGAATGTTACGTTTTGCGAAGTATCTATCACCTGTATTGTACAGAGATAGAAAATCATTTAAATACGTATTTTTTATTATTTGGATTATTTTAAAACAATGAGATTACAAATCTGATATGTAAGATAAAATTTTAAAAATTTGATCATAGATTTCTACGGTATACCCACTGGAATAAGGTTTCAGCTGTATTATTTATTTATGGATATGACTTTCTGAGGAGATGAGTTCTGAGATTCGCTCTGAATTTTATTGTGTTGATTCTTTTATCCGTCTCAGTTTGTGTGGTGATTATTTATTCAACGACGTTTAGACCCACGCCCACAACTGTGCGTAGACACGAATAACAACGTTCGTTGTTCCTTGTACAATGATAGAGAATCGGTCGTCTAAATTGAGAAAATTCGCAAGTTTTGAGATTTTTTTAAAAAATCGGTTAAGCCAAGCACTGCATATACAGTGTGACATTTAAAATTGGAACGCGTTTATTTCTAATGAAATTATCAAATTAGATACATAGACTTTTCAAATTCAGATAAGCCATAAAGTACCCACCTATGTAGTATGTAATAAAAACATGAAAATACAATTTGACTTTTTATAGTAGACAAAAAATGAGGGCGCTGCAATCACTTAAAATATTTTAAATGGCAATATCAAGACGGCTCACAGGAAGGTAAATGTATTTTTAAAAAGCACAATTGTCCAAATGGATATTTTTAACTTTAAATGAACGGTGCTTAAAAATTAGTGGTACTTTCCGAAAGGAGATGATTCTTCATCATATTTTAAGACAATTTTGTGTCCAAACTTTTACTTTATTTTTTAACACTTTGCAAGAAAGATAATTACGGTGAAAGGCGATTTTCTTGACTAACTAACCATCACGCCATCTCCCCGCAAACAATAATTCGATTTTGGGATACACTTCTTGCGTCATTTGCATTCAAACATCGTATCATACATTCTCTTCTATTATTGTGACTTCTGACATGACCCGACTCAAGAATTTGATTCACTTGATAGTACCATGTGGCTTCCTCGGGAGTCTCCGCTCCTTCTTCTATTCGTATTCGCGTCACATATTCTCCTTACACTCCTTTCCCCGTTCATTTACTCTACATGCCGAAACCATCTAAACGTCTCTTTCTTGAATTTACTCATTACGCTTGTATTCCTTGCGATTCTCAAGATTTTTATTAGATGGTTTTACCACAAATTTGCCTCGGAGATCTCACTTATACAGCATTCAGTCTACTTTCATCCTTCCTCTGCCAGTTTTTTGTAGTTCTGAAATGTGTTTATAGAAATAACCATGTGTTAAATGTTAGAAAAATAAAATAAAAAACAAAATCAAAATCACATATAAAAATTACAAATATTAAAAAAAAAAAGTTTAAATAATAACGTTACTTTGTTTCGCCTTATTTCTTCAGAAATAACTCGCGAACTTGAATGTGAAAAATTTGGTGAGTAATGAAAATTTCTAGCTCCACTTTATAAAATGTAATTTTATTGCCAAGCTATACTTACATTATATGCACGACTATTGATGCATCTCTTCAGTGGGAACAAGGTCAAACATTTCTTTGTTTGTTTTGTAGTTAAGTTTATGATATAATATTGACTTATATACTGATTTATATTCCATCTGCTTATAAAAATATAGCGTAAAAATTTAAATAAAGAAATACGACTCTACTTTCTTTTAAATATCTTTAAAATAAATGATGGACAACGTCATACTTTGACAAATGAGGATATCAGGTAACCCTCTTAACCTAATTGCAAAGTTCACACGAACCGAACTCGACTAGTGACGTCACAGAAATAAGGGAGGGGGAAGCAAACTTTCAAAGATTATGCTTCTCAAAGTATTACGGCAGACTACTTGACCCCGGAACTGGCAATTTTTTTTTATTAAGCAGGCAAAAACAAACAAATAGCTCTAAATTATTCGTACACGACACACTTAATTGATAAAATTTTATATAAGAAAATCATTTTCAAAAATAATTTTTTATTCGAAACCTCTACAAATAAAAACATAATTTTAAACAATCCCTTTCAATGGCGTAGAATTCTGTATCTCGAGCCCCTGGAATAACAAGGTTCTATCTGACACAGCAATGTCATGCGATAATAGGAACTAGAGAGATCTACTTCAGAGTTCATTATCGTTTAGCAATGCTGTGTCAGATGGAACATTGTTATTCCAAGGGGTCGATATATCAAACTTAGCACAAAAAACTTTCCTGCCCAAATTAAGCCCGCGTTCTACACATTACTATAAGTAAATTCCTAATAAAACACTGAAGAAAGGAATCTAAAATTGTCCTTCGTTTTACATAGAAAAGACATCCGGTAATGTAAATATCTTTTTATTTATTTTTTTTTATTTACATATATTTTTGAAACATATATTTATGTAAACATGGGTACAAAGGTTATCATTTTCTTTATATAATATGTACATTTGAATACATGCATATAAATTTATGTATTATACATATAGCAAAAAATTCCACATAGGCAAGGCCAGTAAGTGGGTATACTTGGTATTAGTTAGTGGCAGTAAAAAAAATTAATAATTTAGTTTTTATATTCGTTTATATATATTTACTCATATACGTACATACAGTGGCGGCTCGGGACTTTTGAGTGAGATAGAGTGGTAAGATTGAAAAATACAACTGTGCCAGGTCTACCACTTAAATCTAAATAAACAACATAAATAAAGTTAATTGTTAGTTGATCTTCAGCATATGAGAAAAGTTTTCCCGGAATATTAATTTTACATGGATCATTAATATATACAAGGAACAATAACGAACCGATAACTGTTCCTTGAGGAACTCCATGCTTCACAGATTCTTGTTTACTAATATTAGCACCAATTTTTGTAAATTTTCGGCGATTAAGTAGATAATTTTTTTATAAGGACAGACAGTTATTTTTATTTCCTATACTATTAAAATTTCTAAACAGTATATTATGATTAACGGTATCGAACGCCTTTGTTAAGTCTCAGAAAATAGTTAGACTTTTCACATTAGAGTTAAGATTAGATATATATTTCTTATTAGATTAAATAAGGCATCATCTGTACTAAGACTTGATCTAAAACGATTTTGATTTTAGGACAAAAGTACATCAAAATCACGGAACACTTAAGATGTTTAAATACCAATAATTTTTCAGAGTTTGCCAATCATCTCGTTTCAACAGTTCAAGAGTTCAGACCGTAATAATAAAGGCAAAAAATTAGATAATTTAGAAGCACTGAAAATTTAAAATCCTCAAATAATAGTTCTAGTACATTGAATAACTAAGTAAATTTATCGTATAGTCCTCTCTTAGATATTTTTTCTAAGTTATTCCAAAAAAAAAACCTCTTACCCCTTCCCCTTTGTTGGGCTCCCACTCCAACACCTCAATATTCACGTAGAATCTATCTTTATTTTATATCGTAGTTCAGTTTTAATATATTCCTGACGAGGGAAGGGTACTTCCGAAACCAGTAGAGATTATTATGTATTAAATTACAATTGTTTAAAATAAATTTATAAGTTTTTATTATAATTTTGATAAGCCACAAAGTAAACACTTTTTACGAATATAATTTATTCTAAATTTATCACCAACCGGTTTTGCTTAACCTAAGCTTCTTCTAGATAGAATTTAAAACTAAACAAGAGTACGCAGGGTGCCCATAAATATAGGTGAGACATACAAAATATAATAAGAGGGAGACAAAGTATAAAGCGCAACAATGGAACACTGAGACAGAAATAATCTTACATGTAATAGAATGGGACAACACATAAAAAAGAAAGAGGCAGAACGTCAAAGGAGGGATGGATTATGGAAATTCGAAATTTTTAGTAAACGAGAAATGTATCTAATATGGGACTATAGGAAAAGTTACGTCGATTATTAACAATATTACCATCAATTTTAATTATTTTCTTTATTTCTAAAGCTTCTAAGGAAATGGAAACCGGCTGGTGATGAATTTTAAATAAATCATTGGTTCAAAACAAAGTGTTGGTTTTATTTAATCAAATATATGCATTATTAAAAAAAAATTAAATAAACAAGGTTAGACAATAATCTCCCTACACTAAACACTCATAAAACAAAATTTATACATTTTAGTGCAACTCAAACGCGACAACCCAAGGAAATAGTATTTACCATTGCAATAATAATAATAATAATAATAAATGTTTATTCCGATATGTGGGGAGGTTAGTGCAGTCCCACACATTCCATATAAAATGACCAAATGATGACCGAACGATCTGTACTTGAATTTACAAGAGCTTACATTTGCATATTTATAATATAGATAATAATATATAAAAGTGATACAGGAGTAAACATGGAACATATTTTTCCCTGACGAAGGAACGGTTGTTCCGAAACCGGTCGGCGTGAAAAATAAAAGTGGTTAAAACAAAGTTTGATTGTTTCATTTGATTACGGAGAAAATGATTTAAACATAACCGATGAGTATAGTAGAAAATGTTTAAATAATATTTATGGAAGTGGCTAATAGCTATATAGCCTTATTGTATCTACATTCCGTACAGTTGAACACATATTCTATTCACGTGTGAAAATATGTCACAATCAATAAAAGTATAGCGTTAAAACTTCGATACAATCAGACATGAAATATCCTCAAATTGGCAAAAACGCAAAATGTTCACGTATTTTCTTTACAATATTCGTATTTGAAAGTTAAAAATAAAACTCAATAAGTATTTCTGGAATTTCGCCTGAAATACTGTGAAACAGCTTTCTGTTTTTAAGCTAAAAATGTAGTACCTACCTATACACACTGTCGATTGATGTTAACCGTCGATATTCAAAGGGATTTTGAATTTGAAACGTGTTTTTATTTTTGATGGAAAACTATTGTATCGAAGTTTTCAGAAATTCTGAATTACCATTAATTTAATAAAAAAATATTTTTATTCAAAAAAGATCACAGATCGCAGCTTTTGAATAGTTGGTACTTTTTTTATATATTTTTTTATATGAATACCGCACAAGACTTCCAACAGCTCCCAACCGTCTGGAGCCAGTTAGACTATGGCATCCCCAATTGGGGAATTTTATGAGGCTGAAGGTATTGGGGAGGGGAAGGAGAAGGGGAAGAGGAAGGTGGTAAATACATGGCTATTCAGATCTGGTTACCAAACACGGCTAAAAGCCATTTCAAGCAAAGTTTCATTTCTGAATGGTGGTCTTTCACCAGGGCGATACTGAGAGTATCTTCCACTCTTGAACGTGCGCAAATATACTATACATTATTTTTAAATGAATTAATTGTGAAACAATACAAATTAATTAAATAAAATTTAATTTAATTTGAACCCGCGAACTTCGGATTCGTAGTCGAGAGCCTTACCCCTCGACCATGTTCCATGAAGAATTACCATAGTCCCGTTTATTCCACGAGTATCCAAACACAGTGTACGATATAAAGTTAAGTGAAGAGTTTCAAATAATATGTAGGTCTGTAGATATATCGGGCTAAACGAACGCTCTGTGGGGAAGTACTCTACTTGGACTTGGTGCCAACAAGCTTTACTAAGTATATTTTACAAAAAGCTTATCGCATTCATGGGGTGGCAACATTTTCTCACAAACGCTGAAGCTTTTAAGTTATATTATTCTTTAACCATATTAGTGAAACAATATTAAAACTACGAACTTATTTGGAGTTGAAAAATTACGGATAGAAATATAAATGTAAAAAGGGATGTACCACAATACAACGGTAAAACATTTTTTTGGTCTTATAGAAGATTCTCAACCCTGTAAATACGTTTGAACACCTCTACGAACAATTCACTATATAAGTTAAGAGGAACGGCTGTGCGGCCGGTTTCATACAAAACTTAATTTTGGATTTAAGGTCAAAATACTCACCTAAGCCTAACGATATATTTTTTTAATTAAAGGTTTACTAAATGTCTACTACGCATTACAAATACTATATTTTTGTTTTAAATTATGAAGCCATATGGAAACGGGGAAGAGGAAGGTTGGGTTACAGGGGACAGACAATTACAATCTGCAGGACTTACCCTGGAGGTGGTTTCCTCGATGTTGAAGTCTGCTCCGGACATTAGCCTAGCTCAGATCGGCAGGGGACATCAACTTCTATCATACAGGGTCGCGAATCGATCGCAATCTTATAATTGGGTTGAAGGGCGTTTCTACTTCTACGTTAAATTAGTACAGGGAAGTGTTTATCGCAACTCAGACAAACATGATGGGTTAAGAATAATCGTGTAGACAGTAAAAAAGGTCTTAATCTAGGTAGGATTCTATTGATATATCTCTCTCTTTCTGATTGGAATCTCTAACCGAGTTATGCAGATGAAACAAGGGATTAAATCAACACATTATGGGGAGATGGGAAATCAGGTGTTCTGGTCGAATGGCGGGGGTGGCTGGCAATGACGCCAAGGCCGGATATCTTCACACTGAGTTTAATGGTTTTTTTATATTTAGTAAGGCACCATGTTGAGTGCTTTGACAGCAAGAGGCAAGTCTAGCTGCGGGTGTCAGCCCGCCTGCATTGTACTTGCGCGTAAATAACTAATAACAAAAATGGCCGCCTCTTTTTCAGAGTCGCAGTTCAGAGACGCAGTTATCTCTTCGGGTTCCAGACGGGAAGTGTCCAAGCGCAGCAAGGAGCGGTCCCAAACCGCCGTGGGCGCTCGCGTCGCTTGCTCCTGTTTTGTTAATTTTTGATCTGATTGGTTTAATTGGGCGCTCGAATCGCCTGATTGGTTAATTTATGGAGGGAAATGATGCGGTTGCTTGCCAGGCTTATTTGCTGAGTAGCTAGAACTCATCTCAGGGTCAACCTTTCGTTACATAACACCATTCATAACCCCGAGCAATGCCAGGTACATGTCAGATAGTAATTAAAATAACCCGACCGAAAATTGAATCATAACAAAAAGAGTTGTAGCTAATTCCAGTATCGGTCTGGTAAAATACCACTAACATTAATTGAATCAACATCCACAGCATCAATCAGAATTGAAACATTGCTTTCAGCCTCACAACATACCTCATTGATGGGGATGCTATGGCCCATGATGCTATTCTCACTGGCTCCAGACGGTTGGGCAGTTGGAAATCTTGTTCGATATACACATATAAAAAATAATATATATAAAACATTACATTAAAATTGCTCCAGAAAATGCTTTGTTACCCTAGTATATCTACGGGTGTTGTACCAAACACTTCTTAGCATTGCTGAAACGTCCAGATTAAATTTCACATTCTCTGTCTTAGGAATTCCCCACCCCTGCGTTCCGTGTCCATCTCTATCACAGCACCCTGCTGCAGATGTCGGGGTGCACTTAACAACTCCTCTCCAGTTTATAAGCGAGCCTGCCTCTACGACCCCTGGCTTTCCCACCCCTGGCCCGTCCCGGCAACACCACCACTCGCTTGACTACCCCACTCCAACTTACATAGAGCAGGAAACAAAAAGGAAAACATTGGAACTTGGAAGGATACTCACTGGTCTTCCCGGCTCCGTCCATTGAAGGTTTTAATTGATGTACTCGCAAGTTTTATTGGACGATTGGATTTATTCTATATTTGAGGGTTGTTTGCTGAAGGGAATTGAAGTGAATATATATATTCGTTCGGTAGTTTTAGAGACCCAACTAATGTTAGGTATGTTAGGCAAAGCTAGGTAAGGATCAGTTCGTTGTAAGTGATATCACCACATTAAAAAAACAACTTTAACAACAACGTTAGTAACAGCAAAGTTAATAACACCGTTGACATCGACATTAATAACAGCGTTAACAACAACGTTGACAACACTGTAACGTTGCTAGCCTCGTTTTATTTAAAATGCCTAATTCGTATAAAAAAACCTCCCTAAATAGCAGTAATAGGAATATTTTATCGATATCTTTCATCTTATTAGACAGGTTACAAATGATTCCATTAAAAAACTGCTGAAAAATCTGAATAATTCTTTCCTGTAAAAGCTTCTTGAAATCCCCTTTGGACTCTTTTAAGGCTTTATAGTCTTGGGGCGTCGATTAGGTAAATAATAAAACTTAAGTCTCCTTTACTGAGTCCAAACACGAATCCTTAATCTCAATTTTATATTTCAATTGCGTCTATCGATTCAATTTATCTGTGTCATTATAAGCCCTGTGCAGGGAGGGTGATTCGGTGGAGGCGAACAAAAATACTAATGGATTGAATTAACGGAACTTCAACTACTAAACAGATGAAATGATTTCATACTATTATTTAATTGAATATCTGGACACATTTTTTCCATTATTAAAAATGTAATACTTATTTTTGTTCCTCGACATTACCCGTGATTTGAATTCTTATGCCTAGGTAGATATTTTTTTAAAATATTTGTTTACATAATAATGTGTCTGTACAGGGAGAATAGGGAACAGTATAAATAGTATCTTGTCATATGTTACGACAGTTTTATGCATTTTTCAAAGTTCCATAGTTTACGATAAAAGTGACTTTATGGGTTGAAATTCTAAACAGAAGTTGAACAAATTTCAAGATTCCAGCTCCTGCACAAGCAGTTTGAGAGTTTTTAATGTTTTAATATAAGTTCAAACTCGGTGTCGCAAAAATTATGGCATCTTTTACCATTTTGTAATAATTGAATTAATTTTAAACCTTTTTTTTTGTATTTTTTAATTGAAAATAATTTCTCTCAAGGCCTCTGTCACCTTTGCTGAAGCTGTGAGTAGGGTCTTTATTATAGGAAAAAGTAAATCTAGGTTTTGAAGAGACCCATGTTGTAGCAGAGATAAAACAGGGAGGACTCTCTTATTAAGTTCATTGAATGGATTTAAATTCTCCCGAGTAAAGTTAGCCTCTCAGAAGCTGGGCGTATTGTACAGAGCCCGCAGATACTTTTATAGTACACAACTGCTGACCCTGTACAAATCGCAAGTGCGCCCCATTGTAGAATTTGGCAGCCACCTCTGGTCGGGAGTCCCAAAATATCTGAAAAAAAAACTTGACTGTGCAGAAACGGACGGTCCGTTTGATAGATTCGCCTATCTTAACAAATGGGTTGCAATCTTTGGAGCACAGACGTCGGGTGGGAATGTTGTCCTTGTTCTACCGGTATTTTAATGGAAGATGCTCCGAGGAACTAGCGTCATTGATCCCTTCGGCACCGGTGCATAGTCGGGAAACACGCCAAACGCGCGCCCAACATTTGCACACGGTTGACATTTGTCACATGAGAACGGGTCGCTTCTACGACTCGTTCTTGTGTTCAACAGCTCGGCTGTGGAATGATCTGCCGGCCTCTGTGTTTCCTCCATCCTATAACATGGGTCTCTTCAAGACCCAAGTTCACTCCTTCCTATCCTCTAAAAGACCCTCCACACAGCATCCCCAAAGATGATATAGGCCTTGAGGGAAATTATTTCCTCCTTGGTCTCCTGTGTGGAGTTACTGTAAAAAAAAAAAACAGGGGCTGCAAATAATTCCACAGCCGAGCTGTTGAATACAAGAATGAGTCGTAGAAGCGACCCGTTCTCATGTGACAAAAGACAACCGTGTACAAATGTTGGGCGCATGTTTGGCGTGTTTCCTTACTGAGCGCCGTTGCCGAAAGGATCAATGACGCTAGTTCATCATGGCATATTCAATTGAAATACCGGTAGAACAAGGAAAGCACTCTCACCCGACATGCAATTAGTTTGTTAGCTAACGTAATAAAATAAATGATATTTCGTAACGAAAATAGTTGTGTTTCCCTAGAAATTCAAGAAAAAATTGTGTACAGAATTCAAAACGCTAGAGCCGGCCTGTGTTAGTGTTTTGACATACAAACAGATTATTTGCTGTATGATTATAATTTTTTCTTTATATTTACACAATTTCTAACAACAAAAAAAAATAATGCGATGTAAATAAAAGGCTTTTATTGAATCATCCTCCATCGGATCTTTGAAATGAAATATAATTAGATATTCAATGGACGCGGATTCATTTCTCGGTGTTGGTGGGCGTTAGGCTTTCTTATTAAGTTCATTGAATGGATTTAAATTCCCCCAATAAATTAAACGGATTCACGTGTTTAATGGAGTGTAGATGCACACCGATTTTAAAATGAAATAGCCCGCTTTAATCTGGCGGATCCAAAATGAAATACTCAGCCGACCTGAACATTTCCGCGTTTTATGAATATTGATAGCGCCTAGGTATTTTAATTTTATTTAACGTCTATTTATACTCGTACGCAGTGGCGGCTCGTGACTTTTGAGTGCTAAGATTGAAAATACGACTTTATTGATATTGTTTTAATTGAAAATAATTTTTGTTTTTTTTTTCAAAATTTCATTTTTTTCTATGGAGATTTAGATGGTAGGCGGGGCAGTGCCCTACCTAACTGAAAAATTTTCACACAAAAAGTAAATTTTCGAAAAAAAATACAAATCATTTTCGGTTTCAACAGTATCAATAACGTCGTATTTTTCAATTTCTCAGCACTTTAACTGACTCAAAATTCACTTGCCGCCACTGCTCGTACGTATCGTAGAATAATAATATGCATGTACGTTTTTAATTACTTTAAATATTATTACTTTTGAATACTATATACTGAATAGTTTTAATCATAATAATTTTTTTTTTATTTGTAATTGTTTTGCAAAATTGTATAATTCGTCAACGATTTCCCTCATTTAGCTTTACTATCCAGGTTAAATATACCCTCACTGCATACTCCTTTGGGGACTCGGTGTTATTAAAAGGAAAAATATTTTATTGCGGAAATTTTTTTTATTATTTTTTTTTTTAAATGAATATCCCACAAGAGTCCCAACTGCTCCCAACCGTCTGGAGCCAGTGAGACTATGGCATCCCCGTTTGGGGAATGTTGTGAGGCTGAAGGTATTTGGGAGGGGAAGGAGGAGGGGAAGAGAAAGGTGCGAAAATACCTGGCTATTCAGATCTGGTCACCAAACACGGCTAAAAGCAACGTTTCAATTCCGAATATTATATATAAGTAGCGGATTTCCACTCCATATATAAGTATATTGACTTTTGCTGTAGCTACGGCCGTGTATCCCCTATTTTTACCCTTTCTTGAACATTTAGTTAGATTATATGTATGTTCGAACCTATAGCGTATTTTCGAAGTATGTCGAATTTTGTTACTGGGCCATATATCCTCACTGCATACTTACTTTACAAATGAGGACGTAGAGCAGAAATAATCCTTTTGGAGATCAACTATCCGAGGGATCAAATGGTGGAAGGCTCAACTGTCGGGGGAATCAACTGTTCAGGGGAATCAACCGTCAGAGGAATCAACTGTCCGGGGGATCAACTGTCGGGGTATCAACTGTCAGCGGGCCAACTATCGGTGGTTAAATGTCGGGGGATCAACTGTCGGATCACCAAAAATAATATAATAAAAACAAAAAAATATATATACGAATATACAAATAGATAGGTAAGTAACTAGTATGCTCATTTATTCAGTTGGCCAAAAACATCAGCGGAAGATGATGATTACGGCCATTTTCAAATATTCAATGCACAATTCTTGGTACCCAAACATGAAAAACTACACACAGCCTACCTTTAAACATGGAACATTGCACGCCCCTCAATGTTAGTATCATATGAAAAATGTTAAATTTGAACATAAAACTTGAACATGAACTTAATTAAAAACCCAAAACACTTTCAGACATTCCCGAAGAAATTGAAGAATTAAAATTATTAAATATAACTCGGATGTTTTCAATATATTCTTCTATTATTTTGTAAAATACGGAGCATCTACTTTAAAGTTCAAACTTCCTTTAATGCTCTTTCTGCCAAAACCTTTTACATTTCAGTCAGCTTACTGCATTCCGTTTTTATTGCACCGTAATTGTCACTTAACCGCATTCTTCGGGAAGGTCCGTTCGTGATTCTTTATCCGGGCTTTTGCCCCGACGCCGCACGGGAACGACGGTAGTATCGGAAGCGTCGGGACGCTCCCGTGACTAGCGTCTACGTGACGCGCCCACGTGACGGGAATACCGATGGCAAAGTCTGACGCGTCGGCAAACGCTGTTAAGTAATTATTTAATGGGACGGAGTAGACGCGTTCGGAATATTCATGAACTTAAGACTCCTGCGATTTCTGCCCTCTGATATCTCGGATTGGTCGGAATTTTAAATTTCAATTTGGACGAACAAATTGTATTGTGAAGAATAAATTATAGCTTAACCAATCTATTAACAGCGGAGAGATTTCTGGAATGTTTGTTGTTTTTATATTAATATCAAACTAAACTCCAAACTAACCGGAGACAGATAATTTATTTTGCGAAACCAGTATACGTGTCTTTTTCTCATTTATATTATAATTTTTCCAATTTTCAGCTTATTTATGGAATAAATCCATATGTTTTCACTAGACTTCATACAACGTAACTATACTTCATTGGTCACCATGAAACAGGTAAATATCTTAATTAAATTACATTATTTTATAAATAAATAAAAAAAATAAATACATTTGCAAAAGCAATAAAAAAATCTAAAAAAAATAGTTAACGCAATATGTATAAAGTATTATACAGGTAACATTACCGATAAAAATTGACAAAAAATTCTGCAGGTTGGTATTTAATATAGTTAAAACTAAATTGCTAGTTCGTACTTAAATTGTTGTAGTTCATAAGGAAAATATCCATATTTTTTCGAGGTAGTTAATTAACCTAGTAAGTCTTCCTAGGAGTATCAAAATCGGTAAGTAAGATCTGCACCTGGAAAGAAACAGAAGTCTGTGTTGGCGGCCTTTCGTGAAATTATCAGGGACGTAGAATCTTATTTTACCCAGGTATTAACAGGAGTTTGTGAGCCATGAGAAGTGATGCTATATCACTTCTAAAACTTAGGCTGCAGATACTCAGAATTTCATGAAACAGCCATGGATAAAAACCGACTCTCTCATGTAAAGTATCCTAAAAATTTATTTTGAATTTATATTAATAGACGGTGTCCTCCGACCCCCTTACCTGAGATCTACCGTGGAGAATGCGACGCACTAAGCTGAAGTAAGGTATTGCTCCGGTTAGCAGGGAGCAATTGGGAGTATTGCGCGGTATTAACATATAAAAAGGCGATACTGAAAGTGTTTACCACTCTGGAACTATGTGAAGTAATGTATAAATATATTTTAAATAGAATTTTACGCATAAGCTGGACCTTGAACCAATGACCTCCGGCTTTGCAGCAGAGTATCAGAGTATAGTCACGGAGGTCTACCAGCCTTACACATACCTATATATTTATCAATCGATTTCCATGATCAGCCGCAATAACATTGCTTAATGAATACATTTATAATTTTGCAGTAGGTACAGCAGAATAATTTTGTGTAGTAGTACAGGCGGGTGTTTCAAACTATTTGAATCTATTTGAACCACAATCGGCGTGCACTAATACATTCAAACAATCGCACTTCAAAATGATCTGCCTGTAATTATAATAAATTATTTCAACGACGTTGCGTTTGAAGTTCGATTCACATCTACCGGCACCGCGCATTACAGACACGTCAAGTGGCAGGCATGGCAAAATGCCGTTTGGCGTTTTCCTACATCAATTTGAAGCTACCCCTATTAAATTACTACGTTTTGTCGGTTGTATTTCAAATATTTGTCATCACGACTTTAAATTCTATGTTAGAAGTAAAACATTATCTTTCGTATTCCCGGGGGATGTTCAAGCTAAATGTTTATTTCGTTCCCTTGCGCGGTACAAATTATACGCCGGGGGAAATCAAGTAAGCACCTGTCCATGAATAAACAAGTAGGTAGCTTTTTAACAGCCCAAATATTCATAATAAAATGACGTCTTCATGGAACTGTACATGTAATCGTTAGCTAAATTCACTACTGGCAGTTAATGGAGGCCCGTTGTTATCATAAAACTTACGACTGTAACTGAAAGTGGGAAGGAGAGTACTTAAACGTAATAAGGTGCCGTATTAATTAATAAAACCGCGAATGTCGGAGAACGTTACTTTCAGAATATTAAACCCTAATTCGCTACTAGTAGACTAATTTAAAATAATAGAAAAATTTTGATCAACACGTTTCTAAAAACAATGCTCATTTCCGATATGAGCTATGCAATTTTGATACAAATCAAGTTTAATTTATGTAATTGCCTTCCAGACGAAACTAAAAAAATAATCCAAATGTAATTAATTTTTTTGGTAATCATTCTAGTAAATATTTATGTGTTTTTATTTTTCTATAATACACGTTTCTTCCAAAATAAAATTTTCTTACGTTTAGGACAAAAATTTTTTTCAAGGTTTTACAAACTGCCTTTGTAAAAATAAGTGTTTATAATGTAATGTTATTTTTGGTGAGATGAAAAAAACGTTTAACCGTTATAGTGCTATGCTTATTTTGCAAGTATGTTTATAAATTGCTACAGATATTCCGTACTTTTAAATAAATATAAAATGTTATTTAATAAATATGCAATAACTTGGACAAAGATCAATCGATTTTAAAGATTTTTTTTAAATTATGCAAGTAAAGAATGAAATTTTACGAATATTATAGTTCTAATTAAAAAAAAACAACACATTTACAATTACAAAAATTATTAAAAAAATATATATATATATAAATAGGATTGTTTCACTTCACAATTGTGTATTTGAAAACGAATCCGAAGATTCAATTACTATTTGCAATCTTTTATTGCGATGTAAAATAATGTCACTTCCGTCATCACTGTCTTCATTTATGGGAACAAAGGTCTCGTCGTCCGTAGTACCGCTTTCATTTGATACATTACGATCATCCGCAATAGAACTAACTTCCGACATGGTGAAAAATATCGATTCACTTTAGGGTGTGTTTATTTTAACAGGATAAACAATAAATACAGTTATCAAGACACGCGCCAACCGCAATATACTACGCTCAAATTGAACGCGTGCTCTCCCGAGGACGACAAAAAGCACGCTGTAAATTGCAGCGCTATGACGCTGCGTAGCAATTTGCGTAACTAAAGCTGTGATGGCGCTGGGCCGCACTCAAACGGTTAATGATCCTTACCCACTATTATTGAAACATAATATTTTTCATCACGCAAGAGAACCCACGGTTCGAGAGTTTTTAGTTTTTTTTAAGAAAGATACTAACTAGCCTTATTTTTCTATATGATATTAATTTAACCCTAGAATGGAAGCATTCTTCCTTAGCCCATTAATGAAAGCGAGAAGTATATTTTACACCCATTTTATATTACTCCCTTTTTTCTTATCTTTGATTGATCTTTTTCGTTTAGGGTAACAAGTATTACAATCACTCATAATAAACATATTTAGTGCTTAAATTGATCAAAATATGCATACTTTACCCGTTAATTGTGTCTGAGAAGCGATCAGTAAATTTCACTCACCATACAACGAGACGTAAAATTTCCTCAGTCAATCTGATGCTATGACGATAAACGAATTGCTTGGGAAATAACTCAAGGAAAGCATATATTGAAGAAAGCTCGTAAATCGAGCGATTCTTCTGTGAAAAATTAGTTTGAAGCTGAATAGAATAAATTTTACTGCTTCCTTTCCAGGGTTAAATAATTTAATTATTATCTGTATAAAGCAAATTAATAATGGTAAATACTTTCCCGCGCCGGGTTTTGAAACCGCGGCATCTAAATGTCAGACTGACAAACTCGTAGACAAAGATCTTACCGCATATCCCCTCTTCCACATGCCACTAAAACAAAACGTTTAAGCCATTTACTGTAATGAGGTATAAATTAATATGGTTTGGTACAGCGCGTTTTTAATACGTTTCTTTTTAATTAATATTCCTGTTGTTTCACAAATTCTGAAATTTGCTTTGGTATTCCCTGCATTTCGCCGGCGTGGAAATTAACACGGTTTTATGGTCTCAAGTATGATTTAGTGACACAATTCTTGGAGAAAATTGTGGAATAATGGCGCTCTTTAAATGCTAAAGAATTCACGTTTTCTTTCTTCGCTCAGAGTAAGCGAATTTTCTTGCTAAACGTTGCTAAAAATAATAATACAAAGATATTGCAATGCTTTGTCCTTCGCTGGAATATTCCAAAGGGAAAATTCTTTATCAGCAATTTCGTTTTTTTTTTTTCTTATTTCAGCAATTTTATTCTATTTTGTAACATATTCTCATATGAATGACTGCTCTGTTTGATATGTTTTTGTTTTTATTATATAAATGACTTTATATTTAAATTTATTGATGTGAAAGCAGTTCTGAAGGAAAGAGTTACAAAATTTATTATTTGTTTCTTACGATGTCTATGAAAGTAATGAAAGTTTTATTTAGTGAAATATAAGTTATTTTTTTGAAATGCTGCTGTAAAAAGAAGTATTTTCAAGATTAGGTACTTATTCAATCAAACACGCAGCATGCGAACTTTTTCTTATCTTTTTAGGTACTGATTTCAATATATAAATATTGATACAAAAGGTTAAATGTGTTTTAATATTTTTTATAATTTAAAAAAATAAAACAATAACTTTGTTTACATCACTTTTATTTTATACTTTTGTCGACAGGGTTCTTCAGTGCAGTATACTCGTATAACTATTACTGTTGAATAAAAACTTATTTGACGACATTTTTTAAAGTTTTTTTATTTAGTATGTTATTGACTAAGTTTTCATGATAAACGTTATTTATTGCGATTTGTTTGATAATTCTAGTATTAAAGTTTATGTATTATGTTTGAATTTTGGACGTATTTCGAACAAATTGGTTAACCGTGGTGAGTAGGCGTATTTTTTCATGGTAAAGGGAAAAGATTGAATGAAGTGCATTATTATTTGTTTAATATGTTGATGTGTTAGTTCGTAGCATGCTCGATAGGTGTCAATGTTTTTTTTTATCGCCAGAACATTAAAGTTTATTGATAATAAGTATGTCTTGAATTCTTAATGCCGATTTTTTGTTTCTTCTAAGAAAAAAAAAGTAATACTAATGTTTTCGACATACCATTGAATTTGTGTTTAACAAAATCGTTACGCAGGTCACTGAATACATTTTGTACCATTTATGAGGTGAAAATTATCAAACTACAAAAGAGGTTCTAATTTATTAACAAGGCTGGTCGACAAAACCGACCTGACTATTTCTTCTCTAAATTAATTAATTAATTTTTTTTTTAAGAAAGACAAATATTCCCTGGTCACGAATAACCTGACAATATTTAAAAATCTCCTACTACTGTCACAGTAAGCGGAAGATGTTGCTTGTGTCGTAATGGAGGCAAGCCGAGGAATTGAACTCACGACGCCTGGGTGAGACCCAAACGCGATGCCAACTCAGCCACCGACCGATCATATTCTAAGATTCTTTTCCACGGTGAATCGACAAACTGACAGATCATTAGAATGAATCGTTAGCATCTAGGAGAATAGTGAAATACGACCAATTATAACGTTGCTTGAAAGGTATTTTGCCGTGTTTGGTGACCAGAACTGAATAGCTAGGTACGTTCCTACCTTCCTCTTCCTCACTCTCATCCCCTCCCCACTATATTTAGTCTGACAACATACCCCAATTGGGGATGCCATTGCCCACTGGCTCCAGATGGTTAGGATTAGTTTGGGACTCTTATGTGATAATCTGTATTTCATTTTTCACTTTTTTTTAAATTAAAACTCTGAGATATTTTGTATCAATCTAATAGAATACCATACAGCCTTCCACTGAATAAAATGAGAATATAAATAAATATATTTTCAAAATCGTGTCTCTGTAGCATGAAAATATGCAGAACAAAATAGGTATTTCCATAAGAAAATATAATCTAAATTACGGAGTTTCTGATGAGTACTCCAGGGGTCAAACGAAATCCGTTATACGTCACCTGGTCCATATAATACTCGTATATACCCTTTCCGTCCGTATCGACGTGTATCCCATTATCCTTAGGGCCTTTACCTTCATATGACCCAAATCCTGTTCTACTAAGCAGATTGTCCGCACCATTGCGCCTCTATGGTCTATCCTTTCCTCCTTACAGGGGAGAGGGAGGCCGGGAAATTGAATCAACAGAAGAAAAGGGATGATTGACTCTATGGACATAAATACATTTTGTCGTAAAGTTTGGTCGAGTGTCTACAAATCTTTCTAAATTATGAATATTGTTTTTCTAAATATTCTCAATATAGTTCCAATCAGCGCGAGTTGGCTGGTAAAATGGATCAACTTGGTAGAAAGGGATAAATGTTTTGAGAGAAACGTTGGAAATATTACTCATATGTTTGTGAACGACCATGTATAAGATAATTGTATAGAAAAACTGTTATTCTACCCTTAAGTTTCTCACCACATTTTATGATAGGGTCACAAAAGGGATCATGCTAGCTGTACCTACCTAGTTTCAGGGCTATTTGCATAGTTACAAAAATGATAATATTATGTCGGGTATAGAAAGGGTCGGCAACTTGTTAGGTATACAACTAGGTATCGAATGAAGACGCGCTCGCCTCGCCTTGTCATTCATCGCTTCACCTCGCTTTCGTTCTGTCTCGTACTATTTTATTGTGCCCGAGTCAAAGGGCACGAGGCTGATAGCAAGGGCAGACACTACACAACCAATGATCCAAGCAACAGCTGCTATGAGAGTGTAGAGAGTAGCACCCGGATTCCCTCACCTCGGGTAAACTTGCTTAGAGCAGGCATATATACGAGTAAACAAATGCAATACCTATAACGAATACTGGTAACCAAATTGTCGTAAGTCAAACTTTAATATTGGGCTTTTAAGTTTTGCATTTTCACAATTTTAATGGATTTTATCGGTGGCTGAGTTGGAATCGCTTATGGGTCCCACCCAGGCGACGTGAGTTCAATTCCTCGGCTGGCTAAGTCCTCCATCACGACACAAGCAACATTTTCCGATTACTATGATGGTAGTAGGAGATTTTTCGAATATTGTCAGATTATTCGTAAACTGGGAATGATTGTTTTTCTTAAAAAAAAAAACCATTATAAAGACTAATAAAGATTTTTATCCCTATTTGTGTATTACAATGTTAAAGTATGATTTTTTTTTCTTCTAATATTTAAAGCTCTAACCAGCTGAAGTCCGGCATTGCTCGGAACTATGAATGGTTTGGAGTAAAGTTTTTAGGTTAGGTTAGGTTAGGTTAGGTTACCCTAACCCTACCCCTAACCCTACTCCTAGTCTGTACTTTTTCTTTTATTTTGATTTGTTTAAAAAAATAACACACGTCTATTAAACGTAGTACTTTTCCCAAAACACCCGATTTTTTACTAATAATAATAAAAATTGGATTACTCCTATAGCTTCCTTCTTGTGGGAAAACCACCTCAAGGGAGCTTTACAAATAATTTATATAACATATCACTTAGGCCTATATCAGACCTAAAACTAATTCCTTGCAGCCAAAATTTATTACTAATGGCTTTCAAGTAACTATTGACTTTCAACTAAGACTTATAGGTAGGGATTAACTACTGAGACTTATAATTAGTGACTTACATCTATGACTTATAGCTAATGATTTCCAACTAAAAGTTATAGCTAGTAACTAACACATATATAAATCTAATACATATTTAAAACTAATATGTATTTATGGCCAAGTGCATATTTCATACACAATACTTTGACTATGACTTACAACTATGGCTTAAAACTAGAATCTTTCAACTATCAAACATATGAATAATATTATAAATACCTATTATGATTATTGCTCATGCTGTGGTAAAGCATACAAAAGTAGAAGTAATGGCAGTATAGTTGCAGATGTGTGATATATGAGAAGAATTAGACCAAACCCAAACATATAATATCACAAAGTCAAAGAATAATAGATTATTTTTATTATTATTTTTGAAAACATCATAACATGTTGAACATCAAGAGGAACGGCTGCGCTGCCTGATTAATACATATTTTAATTTTGGATTTGAGGCCAAAATACAGATCCAAACTGAATGATATATATTTTTTTAGTTAAAGGTTTAGTTAATACCTAGTACGGATGAGAAGTATTTTATTTATTATTGTTTTAAATTATGAATATATACAGGCCATGAAAAGACAAGTCTTTTTCGAGATTTTAAAGGCAACGTAGACAATTATTTGCGGTTTTATTGTATTTTTTTAATGATTACGTTAGTAAAAATATTTAAAAAAAAAACAAAACATTTAAAAAAAAAAACTTTTTTCAGTTCGATATTTTAAATTATGTACGGCAAATTTGTGTTGGAATTTAAATTGGTCGTTTTTAATTTAATTTAAAGTCCACCATATGTGTATATTAATATTTTTTTAAAGGAGACTGGGTAAAACTTTTAATACCGTTAACCCCCAAATACTTGTTAAAGGTGCCTCTGAAATCGCGAAAAATCAATGGTCAATATTTCATAATGTAAAACAAAAATAAATAAATTCCTTGTAATCCCTACTAGATATTTATACTTTTTGATTAAAAAAAAGGTCATTAGGTTTATGTATTAGGTTCGAGTATTTTGGCCTCAAATCCAAAATTAAGTTTTGTATGGAACAGGTCGCTCTTTTTCAAACAGTTCCTCTTAAGAACAAGGCCTAACCAGAAGTCCAGGAGGGTTCCCTGATATCATTAAACTCATCCAATCGTTAACAAAGGTAGTTTCGTTCGGCGTAAGTATATAGAACAGTATCTATGCCGACCCTATCTACTATCTACGGACGGAAAATTACATTTCCCCAGATTTTTACATATGTGTGGGGAATTCCTCTACAAATGAGATCATGTCGGGTGTTGTTTTATTTATTTTGGTAAAAATAATGACATTATTTTGGTTTTTATTGTGGAATGAGATAGTGATATAAGGCTACCGTCTCCCAACTTGAAAACGGTTCTTTCCCGTAGGTACTTACATATCTATACTATAAAACAAAGAATCTGCATGTTGAGGCAGAAAAAAATGTCGAATCGTGAGATCTCGGATCATGGAATTAGTAGAGCGTTTTCTGACTGATTTCTAGATAGAGCAACTTTTTTCATTTAACGATGTTACGAACTGTGAAGTTTTTATATATCCACTTATCTGATAAAAATATGACAATTAGTTAGATCGGAATAATAAAGTTAAAACAAATAATAAAAAAAACAACCTTAATCGGGGAACTCGGCCGAAGCCAGGTTAGAACTAGTAGGAAACGTTTAAAATGACATCTTAAGAATAACACGTTTACTAAATGATGTGAATGATGATGTGAATCATCTATTTGAGGGATTTAGCCGTTACAAGCCTCTCTCATACTAATAAAGTTGGTTGTTTACAGGTGAAAATATAATAAAAAAACAGTAATTATGGAATGGAACACTAGTATATATTGATTAACTTGGCGGGTTTGCGATAAGCCGACGTAGCTCAACGGTAGAGCATCTGACCGGATATTAGAAGGGTGCGGGTTCGAGTCCTGCCGGCGACATTTATCTTTGCTCGGAAGGTTTTTTCAATTTTGGATGAGTGTTTTAGATTAATAATTATTGTTTATAAAAATAATAATTGTTACCCTTTGCGCTATGCACAAAAATCTTGTCTTAAGTTTTTAAGAACTTTAGTTTATCAATTGATAATTAATTGTACATATTCATTATTTGGAATTAAAAATGTCATTACTATGACAACACGAAGCTACTGACTTTGTTTTTGAAATGTTTTCTTCACATTTAAATGTTTTCACATATTCGCAGTTGACAGTTCGTTTTAAAGAAACGAGGCGAATGATCCTATTTAATTATTTAACTTTTTTATTTTATTTATAAGTAGTGATCTGTATATACGATTGGAATTAATTGCATATATTCACTATTTAGAACAACAAAATGTCATTACTATGGCAACATCAAGCTACTGACTTTGTTTTGTTCACATTAAATGTTTTATTCGCGTTAAATGTTTTCACATGTTCGTGTTTATCAGTGCTTTTTAAAGAAACAAGGCGAATAATCCTAATTATGATAATTTTTATTTTTTTTTAAATTTTAATTTTGATCTGTAAAATCGATTTTTTATTGTATCTAATATCGAATAGATGGTTATTTCCATATATCATATAAAATTTAAAAAATGTCAAAAAATTTCCATGTAATTATCTTACTTGTAAAGCGTTAAATCATAAAAAAGGTTAAACGTAAAATTATCTTAAAATATGATCATAATTTATATACAGAATATACGAGTATCATCTCTTTTCAGAAAGTTCCACCAATTTATAAACACCTTTGGTTAAAGTGAAACGTATGATTTTTTTTTTATTTATCTTGTTAAAATATAATACATGAAGGATTGATCGATGTTTATCTCACTCGGAAATTTCTGTGTCGAGACAGACGTAGGGTAGATAAATATATAGTATGGTTAAATAATGGAGTAATGATTTTATTTTATTAAGTTATCTTTTTTATATATGAATACCCCACAAGAGTCCCTACTGCTCCCAACCATCTGGAGCGAGTGAGACTATGGCATCCCCAATTGGGGAATGTTGTGAGGCTGAAGGTATTGGGGAGGGGAAGGAGAAGGAGAAGAGGAAGGTGAGGAAAATACATAGCTATTCAGATCTGGTCACCGATCACGGCTAAAAGCCATTTCAAGCAACGTTTCAATTCTGAATGGTGGTCTTTCACGAGGGCGATACTGAGAGTATCTTCCACTCTAGAACGTGCGCAAATATAGAACATATTATTTTAAAATTAATTAATTGTGAAACAGCACAAATTAATTAAATTAAATTTACTTGCGCACGCCGGGATTTGAACCCGCGACTTTCGGATTCGTAGTCGAGAGCCTTACCCCTCGACCATGGAGGTCGTCAAAAAATTATCTAAGCTAATTGAACAATTGTGTTTTTTAAACTAACTTTTTTAAAGATTTTACTATGAGCCATCTTCGTGTTATCATTTAATAGCCTTTAAACGACCGCAGCGCCATCAATTTTTGTCTACTTATAAATGTCATACTGTAATTCATAGAACTCCATTAAATTTTTTTATTATTAATAAGAAATACAATTTAAATTAAGTGCCCTCACCACAATTTGATAATGGACTTGAACACCGAAACTAATAACAATAAACCTAAAATACTTTACTAAATTAATAACAATATATTTTTGAAGAATAGTGATGTATGGTATATGCGAAAATAACCTTTATGAATGCAATACTATTTATCAATATTCGCAAGATTGCTAGTAATAATTTGATAAACTCACCAAACTTGTTCTTAATGTGCCCTATTTTATCGGAGGATGCATTTCGTCAGGTAAATCGCCTCATAAGTTTCGTAGTGACAAGATGAGGGATTATAAATCTCTCACTAAAAAATATTTGCATGATCTTGTACATTTTAATTCTCATGATGCGACCAAGATATTGGAGTTTACTTATTTTTACTTATGATAATTGATAATTTTGATCTACCCACAGTTTGTTATTATAAGTAGGTACAATATGTTTTTCATCCCCTTTCCTAGTTCGTTCGGGGGAACCCATTAGTTCTTATGCGCTCCCAGGCGTTCTAATCAGGGATACTATAATACATTTAACTATTTTTGAGTTAGGTCACAACAAAACAATGTCCTTTGTTTGATATAATGTTTATTATATATTAATGTTTGCTGCTAACAATGTGGGAATGTTTAAAAATCATAAAAAAATCATCTCACTGAAAAATAACAATAAAGTTTCATGTAATTTTGAAAGTTTTATTTTTCAATCATATATTTTGCATTTCTCATAATTTCTAAGTAATATTTTCATAAAAAAGGGAGTTATTTTAATTTTAAATTTCTTAGATTCCGTTCTATTGTTCATTTCATGTAAAAATATCGTATATAATAGTTGGCATAACTGTCTCGGAATTCAGTTCTATTACGCGTTATCCTCATAGCTACATTTTATAAAGCTCGCATTAACTTAACTTTTTTTGATTGCAAAAAAACAAATACTTTAACTAAACCTAAAGTGATTGATTTTATTGCTACTCGTATATACGAGGGGTAACTAAAAATAAAACAAAAATAATTTATTTAAAAGGAGTTTTTTTAATCATTGTAGAAAATAATATTAACATAACCTAAATGAAACATGAAAACGGAAAAAAAACGACAGAAAATAAAAAAGATTTCAGTCGCATCTGGGACTCGAACCCAGGACCTCGGCCTATTCGGGGCAACCGCTTAACCAACTTAGGTAATAAGACTAGTTCAATTTATGTCATCTTCATCGATATCATATCTCAAATTCCAGATTTGTAAATAAATTAAGAGTTTTTTTGTGTGTTGGTTTTAATTTATATATGTAACCTTCAAATTACGCTCCATTTATTGCAATACTCTCTTCTCGAGACGTGTTTTCAGCTGCTCTGAACAGTGTTTCAACTAATCAATTTTTTCCACATATGGATATAATAATCTTGCATATTTCTTCGTTAATTTATAACTTTTTCGATCTAGAAAAAAGGTACACATTTTCCACAATGTTGGTAATCGTGTAATCATTATAATCTATAAATTATAAACAACACGGACAGACGATCCACATATGTCCACTTTATTTACTCATCATTATCAGTTAAGTCCTATCCAGCACCGTGCGAAAGTTTCCCTAAGCTGCATCAACTCATCTCGGTTCCGAGCAGTGCGCTGCCACGTGTATTAGTCTCGTTGTCCTTGTTGACCTCGGTGACCCACTCGTCATTAGGGTGGCCTTGAGAATTCTCGGTTTCTCCGGGCGCCACTGAAATGAGAGAGATTTGTCCACCCGTCCTCTGAGCGATGTGCTCGGCCTATTCCCATTATTTGCTTTTTTGCGTATTCAATTACGTCGGCTACTTTTGTTTGCTTCTTTGGGCATTCTTTTCTTTTGCGAATCTGTTCGCGTGATGCCTGGCAAGCATATTCCAACTGAGGCAGCTTTATTTTCAATTTTTAGAAATCTTCTGTATTATTTATTATTTGCACAGGGAACATTTTCCACTTATTATTTCTATATTTTTTGTTTAAAAAATAATAGAAATAAAAGAAAAATAATGTTTAATCTATTTTTAATAATTAGACGGTAAACAAATTATCAAAAACTTATCAAATCATCACCCACAACACAAACAGGCATATCTCAACAGTGATACAATAATTTGACACTTTGAAGATGAGAAGTAATATCCCATTAGCGAAACATGTAATAAAAAAATATTAGAATTCGGGAAAACAGGTTATCCAGAAATGTTGCTAAATATGAGATACACCGGTTTGTGTTGTGAGTGATAATGAAATAAGTTTAAACAGAGAACGAACAACGTTTAAATAAACATAATATAAACAAAGTACAAACTAACAAATAAGAAAGAAAGACCATGTTCAATATTTTTATTATGAACAAAGCGTTTGTCTTCGACAGATAATAAATATTAACGAATGTGTTTTTGATAAATTTAAGTGGTTTTATATATTGCCCAAAAGGTTAATATATTTATTTTTATTATGTAAAATTAACTGTCTCTTGTTATTATATATGTATAGTCCTAAGGACAAAATCTGTAAAAGTTTTTTTTTGTTTTTTTATATTTTACTCACTGTTAATTTCTGGAAAATAAATAATTACCAAGATTTTCTTCTAAAATTAAAGTTACTAAAATAATTAAAGCTAGCAGCAAGATGCAAACTTAATTAAGCTTTATGGAGCTTTGGCTGCATTTTTCTAGTGATTCATCGTTTTGTGAAAAGGTGTATTTCATTTTCCGACTCTGCACATACAAAGGAAAGAACCCTGGCATTATGTAGCGGACGTTTGGTTCCAAAGGTCTCCACCAGGTTCTTTACGAGAGTTCCAAAGAAATTGCCATTATATGAGTCCCCGTTTTACGCCATCTATCAGAGGGTGATTTCGGTGCTTTCAATTCATTCGAATCAGAATTCTATCAATGTTTAGAGCATTTGGATAGTTATTAATATTAAAATGTGTTTTTACAATGTTTCAGATCAATAGACTTATCTTTGCCTTTCGTTTTTTTGTTTTTGTTTTATATGAATACCGCACAAGAGTCCCAACTGCTCCCAACCGTCTGGAGCCAGTGAGACTATGGCATTCCCAATTAGGGAATGTTGTGAGGCTGAAGGTATTGGGGAGGGGAAGGAGAAGGGGAAGGGGAAGGAGGAGGTGGGGAAATACCTGGCTATTCAGATCTGGTCACCAAACACGCCTAAACGCCATTTCAAGCAACGTTTCAATTCTGAATGGTGGTCTTTCACCAGGGCGATACTGAGAGTATCTTCCACTCTGGAACGTGCGCAAATATGTTATATATTATTTTTAAATTAATTAATTGTGAAACAACACAAATTAATTAAATAAAATTTACTTGCGCACGCCGGGATTTGAACCCGCGACCTTCGGATTACGTTATGTCGCTAGTGTAAATTTAACAGAAGATTAGAAATTAAAATAAAAATAAAAAGTTCTTAAGTTGAGTGTGCCAAGATAGAAATACGAAGGTTATGTTTATTTGTGCTTAATGATCCGGTAGGAGCTTAACATCGAACCACTGTCATTCTTCATAGAAAAATCGCAACTGAGGTGGCTTGGGCACGTGTTAAGAATTCAGAATTCCGTTAAGTGCAATTCAAGAAGGAAGACGTCCTGTGGGCCGCCCCAGACACAGGTGGGAAAAGCAACTCCACAGACTGTGAGAGGCTGGACCTTCTATGGATGCCGTTGATGTAGCACAGTTGATGTCGTAGCATATTGATGTCGATGCGATGGGTCCCCGACCCGAGTAGGACAAGGGGAAGAAGATTTTTGTATACATGTATGTTTCTTTTTGGTTTCCAAGGCAACGTTTTTTTGATAAGATTTATTTTATTTATTTATTTTTCAAGCACATCTTATTGATCGAACGAAACGAACCTAAATAAAAAATCGAAGAACACCCAAAAATGTGACTAACCTTTCCAGTTGTCAAAAAGAAACCACTGATCCAAAATGGCTGATAATGCTAACAAATGATAAACATATGTGTACCAATATTAAAAATAAAAAAAATCGATAATCGAATGTACACAGCCCGCGAAAATTCAAAATTCACCTTTTCTTTTGAACACACCTCGTAGGATAATTCTGTATGCTTAAAAAAATACAGCACTCTTAAATAAACTTATATTTTTGTATGTTCGCATGAAATTCGAATTTAGCTCGCCGTCATCTTTCATCCATTTATGTCTATGTAAAGATACATTAAAAGCTTATCCTGACAACCGCGCTGTCACCTTCAGCCACCGGGGGAGGTAGTTACAAAAGCATTAAAGACTCGGAAAACTGTAAGATTAGAATTCCTTACAGGGGGATGATTTCCGCTATGAATTGTTTGTCCCAAATCCTCGAGATCTTGATGTAATTTATATTCTCGGACAGTCTACCCTCATAAAATATTCCGCTCGCAAAATGATCCCGCGATAATAATTCGAAACACATTTCCCAAAAACTTCGGACGTGGATAAGAAAATAACGCATGCAAAAATAAAAAGATGTTCCACGGAACGCAAAAAGATATATTCCAAAAGCACAAAAAGATATCCATGTCTCGCCAAAAAAATGTTCCTTAGAAAACTACAAAATAATACGACAAGAAACTTGGCTGATACCGCCCACCATTTACGGACAGATATCCGGTCGTTTTTTAGTAAAAAATAAAATAAAACAAAACAACAACGAATTTCTTCCTACCGAGAAAATCCACTCCCACCCCCACTTCCACCCCCGACCCCACACCTTTTAACTTCCTGTAGATTCAGAAACCGGAAATTTGCGACCCACCTTGATTCCTGTCACAACTTTACTATTTCAACTGTAAATATCGTAACATTCAGTTGAGCATATATTTCTATTAAAGCCGTTCTGTTATTATACCGGTATTCGATTGTGGATTTTTGAAGAAGTTATGGAAGTAATCCAAGCAAAAATATTACATAAAGGGTTTTACGTGTATTTCAAGAATTTTCAGACATTTGCCACGTTTCACTGTATGTTTATATTTAAAGGGTTATATGTATTATTGCCAGGTACCTTTGTATGCTTTGAGATACCGGTTGATAAATCTGAATAAAACGCAACATTTTACATAAAAGTTGATTATGAAACTACATAAAAACTTGTTCTTGTGTGCTAAACGTCAGAAAATATTGTTACGAAAAACACTTGGGGAATTTAAACAAATTCAATTTATGTTGATAGAACAAAGAAAGGTTTAAATACTATAAACATTTTCACAATGAAAATTGTAGTGCCTGTCTTGTGTACCCAACTCCATGGATTGGTTTGAGTTTGGATTCGCAGAATTAGTGTTCAATGCCTGTCATTACAAAAACATGTCAATCATTTTTCATACTTAGTACAAAATTGGTTTCGTGACATAGCTAATAATTGTCAATAAAAAAACTTTCATAATCGACGTGATTAAACCTCATTTTAAAACGGGATAACAATTTAAGTGGAAATTTAATGGTCACACGACTTTCAGAAACTACAAAAAAACAAGCCATGCCAAAATAACTGAATTAAGTATTTTTTTGTAATCAGCTTACCAATTATGCTTACGTCATGTGGGTAGAAGGTTCTTTGGAACTCAGTATTTTCTAATTGTTTGGAATTATGGTTGTTGGTTTATTGTTTTTATGAGGTCTCATATTCGACCGTGTGCGTGCCAATAGAACGAATATAAATACATAGGGATGCAACCGGCGTAGTGTGAGTAGTATACTGAATAGTTCATCATCATCGACCAACAACATTGAATGTGGATCATAAGAATGACGCTCGAACCAAAATGAATTTATTCCCGAAAATATTAAATAAAAAAACGTGCATTATCTCAACGTCAAAGGATCACGAGAAGCATTGCAAGTTAACTTTTGTTGGTGTATATGGATCAAATTTGTCTCCCAGCAGTCTACACCAACAAAGTGGCAAACTTTATCGAGATCATTTTTCAAACACAAAATTGAGATAGTTTAGATAGGGACTTCATTTAAGCAACTTTATGTATACTTAAAAATATGTACGTCACACATCGTTTCGAGCAAGCGTTTTCAAAATACTAACCATTGGTAAATTGTAAAATTTCTCCTCGCCATTGTTACTGGTGATGTATGAGTTCGTTAGGTGTGAATATATTCAAGTTACGGAAGCAGTTTTTTTCAATAACGGTACGCTCAACAATGACAATGCGCGAAATATGCAGTTGTTTCGACTTCAAACGTGTGACGCGTGCGTTTCTGGCTTCCCATGGCATGACCAAATTACATCATGCGATTTGGGGTTAAATTTGAATTCTGTGTTATTTTAGAGTGAAGCGTACTAGTCTTTCGAAGCGAGGCAACGGAATACAATAGGGGGTTGTGTTATGAAATTATAGGTGGGTCAAAATTTATTTGTTCTTATTTATATGACACGCTAAATCTAGTAGAGATGTATTGATGGTCACCACCCATCTGAGCGATTGTCCACTTACTATGTATCTATCATAATGAGTGTATAACACAAGGTTTTTTGCATGTGAATACCGCAAGAGTCCCAACTGCTTCCAATCACAAGCCGACTAAATCCTTACATAGAAAAACTTTCACTTGATCTGTTTGAAGAATTTGCTGATTTAGTACTGTACAAAATTTTGAGTTCGTTGATAAACATTACTGGAATTCTTCAACTCATTACATTTAGACTATCGGCATTCAGAAACAAAAGCAAATGCAAATTTTATTATAACAATACGATCACCATTTTCAAATTACTTATTATTACTATGAAGTCAGGAGGCTATGTAAAACATAACGACGGTGCAAAACTTTCTAATTCTAATTTGCATAAATACAAGTTATTCATCACATGGATAGCATCTCCACCCAATTTTACTTAGGTTCATACCAGTGGCGTGCATACAGTTATTATTCAGGGTGGATAGTAGGAAAAATATTGAAATAAATGATATTAAAAAAAAAAAAAACTTGCAACGGACGTGTCAAGTTTTAACTGAGAATGGTTAAACCGCTGGCTTTAGCCGATGTTGTTTGGGATTACATGCCGCATCAAATATCCAAATAACCGCTTCATTCATGCATATTACAAGCCAATTACTGGAAATTTCAAATTTCCATATTTTTTTCCCGATTGCATGAAAGAAAGCTAACATTATATGATAATTATTTCGTTAAAGATGTACTAATTAATAGAGGTACCAACAGATGGCACTGATTGCTACATTTGAGCTCTGTACCAAAAGGCACGGTTTTTTTCGACAATAATACAAACGAGACTTTGGTTGAAGCGCATTGCGAACACACATATATATATATATATTTATTTCGAATACTGTCAACATTTGAATTATGACATATGCGTTATTTTGCAAATCTAGTTCGTGCTTTTAACACGTTATACGAGTATAGTGTGTAAGTCGGTGAGGCGCGCGCGGCGCTGCTATTCGTAGCTGGAACTAAAGGTGTATTTTTTTAAAGTGTAGTTGGGATCATGCAATAAATTTATTAAATTTAATATTTTTTATATTTTATGTAAATAAGGTGGGGTAGGTAGTGCTTATGCGCCTATTTGGAATTCACGCCTCTGGTATATACATAATTTTATATAAAGTTAACAGAAGTTTTAGAAAAAAAGGTATTTGTAGGTTTAATTATATAAAATTGAGAGATATAATAGAAATAAGAAACTAAAATAAGGATAACAACAGATATGGATTATAAGTTAAATTTTAAATTGTGTATGGAGGTTTCAGTAATAAATTTAAATCGCTCTTTTCGCCAATGCCACCAATCTGGTTTAGTTAAGATAACTCCGTTTAGATTATAAAGGCGGATATCAATAAGTTCACGGTTAACATTTCAACGCGTCAAACTAATGAGACAGCCCGGAGCCGGATGTCAGGCAGGCTGTATACAGGAAGTGGGAAGTAGGCGTTGGCTCGAAGGCTGTAGCGCTGCAGTTTTGATAGCAGTACTCGCTGTTAGCGATCTCTAATTTAACGGGGAAATGTATTGTACTTTATTTAAGCTTAAAGTTAAAGTATTTGCCATAATAATTGATTTTCTCAAAAGGAAGGTTGCAATGAAACAAAATGTTTTAGTTCCTCAGCCACTAAATTCAAAAGCTTTGGATAATCTCCAATATTAACAAATAATAAAACGTAACAGAGTTCATACTAATTATTTATCTGTTTAGAAAATCACATTAATAATTAATGCACTGTTAAAAACCAGTTGCCCTCCGGGCTCCGGAATGTAAAGCTGAGCAGTGACATTTTGTCAACTACTAAAACAATATCTAAAAAAGGTAAAATAACAACTTACTTACAGTTTTTATTATTATTATTATTGTTAATGATATTGGTAACCTTATTTTAGACCTAATAGTAATACCTAAATTAAATTTATTAAAATCACAGCACTTTTAGCAAATTTGGATCTTCTACGAAATTTCGTTGTTTTTATACTTTACAGTTAATTACAGAAATCTTCACCACAATGAACTCGACATTTTTTATGTGTATTTTATAAAACTGCATTTTATTTATTTCGTAGCTTTGTGTAGCGCCCGTGCAATGATTTTTCACAAAAGAGCTGAAAAAAATTAATCAAATTGTTATTTATTTTGAAAATAATTATTTAAGTATTAATTGTTACAATTTCTTCATAATATTGCTATTCACTTTGTGGCGTCATTTTTAATCGGGACCGACACGATGTCAAGTCAAGTTTTTATTTGATTGTTCGTTATGATTTGTTAATTCTGGTGGATTTTATAAAGCGGATAGTGTGATGATCTCGCTACGGACTCGCGATTATTAGTTCGGAGTTTCGGAGATTGTTTTCTGATCGGGTTTTTATCCTGGGAGTAATCCGACATTGTCGGTGCCATCCGTGAGTAAAAAACAATGGCGAAGCGGAGTTTCTTCCTCTTGTTGAAAAGGTTCTCATTGTTATACCGAGGGGTATTAACATGTTAACGAACCGTGCCGTTTGTCTCGTGTTCGCCTCACACAACCTTATCCGATTTATGTCGGGAAAATCCGGTATTAATCCGTGTCCATCGTCGACTTTCTTGATGAGGCCCGCCTATAGGGAGGTATTCATCGGCTCCACCTTGGATGCTCCCAAAAAGTTTCCAAGGTCGGGCTGACAGAGGAAGATTTGGCTTGCGTCGGAGTTTCTCCGCACCGACGACTCCATCGGTATTAAATTAGCCAAGAGAAGGTTATTCATGGTCTACATGTTAGTAATGAATAATATTTTATGTTATTGTTTCTATTATTGGTACTTAAACCCACTGAAAGACGAATTTTTAATTACAGCATAACACCTAAACGAGAGAATTTCTATCTCCATTCGACTGAAGGTATCTCTTCTAATCCAGGAATTGGGTGGCGCCCTTACACTAAATGAATAAACCTTCACTGGAGTTGATCTCCTCTCTTCACATTATAGTATATCCATTGCCAGTGACGTGCACTTAGTAATAAGTTATTGATCAGTGGGAAAAATAGTGAATTAATTGATATTTAAAAAAATACTTAACTCGTCTGAGGTAAGTTTTAATTGTAAACTAAGAATGGAAAAGCTCTTGGCCTTAAGCGAAGTAGGTTGGGATTATCTGTTACATCAAGTATTCAAATAACCGCTTCATTTAAACATATTATCAGCCAATTACTGGATGCATAAAAAAATTCATATTCATTTTCGACCGCAAGAAAGAAAGCCGACAAATTTTGATAATTATTTCGTTAGTATGGTTGTACTAATTAGTAGGGGTAGAAACAAATAGCACTGATTGGTATATTTGTGATTTGTATCGAAAAACAGTGCTTTTTTCGACAATAACACAAATGAATCTTCCTTTAAATGCTCATTACGCAAAAATGAACATCGAAAAACAGGGCTTTTTTCGACACTAACACAAATGAATCTTGCTTTGAATGCTCATTACGCAAAAATGAACATCGAAAAACAGGGCTTTTTTCGAGACTAACACAAATGAATCTTCCTTTGAATGCTCATTACGCAAAAATGAACATCGAAAAACAGGGCTTTTTTCGACACTAACACAAATGAATCTTCCTTTGAATGCTCATTACGCAAAAATGAACATTTTTTTGTAGAATGCAGTCAATATAAGTGTTTAGGTTAGGTGAGATTAGGTTTCCGGGCAAGTTTTTTTTTCGTTCTTTTAATGACTAGGTATATATCAATATAAAAAATGTACCGATTCATACGTGTGTTGATTTGTCATGGAACCACAAAATCCAGATGTATTTTTTTTTCACTTAGCTGTGATATTTTGCGCAAACAGTATTTTTTTCCATACGTGTTTGATTTTTTCAAGTTCACTGTTTATGTGAATCGCGAGTAGATTCATAAAATCATAACTCTCTACACTTTTTATATCATTTCTGGATTCTCATTAAACAATTCTAACAATATTGTAATTTCCCGGCCCGACATACACAAGAATTTTTTTTATTTTATTAAATTGTGTTACATCACAGTTAATTAATATAAAATAATATGTAGTATACTTGCGGTACGTTCCAGAGTGGCAGATACTCTCAGTATCACCCTGTTGAAAGACCACCATTCAGAATTGAAAAATTGCGTGAAATGGCTTTATCCGCATTTGTTGACCAGATCTGAATAGTTAAGTTCTTTTCCCCCTTCTCTTACTGATTTTCTTCCCCCCCCATGCCTTTTAGCCTAACTACATATCCCAATTAGGGGTGTATATTGACTCTGGCTAGCAGGGAGCAGTTGGGACTCTTGTGCAGTATTCTCATAAAAAAATTAAATAAAAGTGGTTTATAAATGAACCTATAACTTACTATAATACACACATTTCCGCTATTGATCAAATTTGTCGTGAAATCGCCATATCTACTTAACTGAATAGACGAATCTACAATCCATCTATATTATCATAGCATGTTCAACTGGGACACGACGCAAATGCAAGCCTTAACGTGGTTCATATTGCCCAAATACATTTCATATCATTCATTCCCATCGCAGTACGGTACAAATTAATTCAAGTAACGGATTGCTCATCCCAATTCATTCTATCCACTGGAATACCACCCATAAATCTGCGCCTACGTTCAAACTTGAGCAGAGGTACAACACCTGCGATTTTCGAGCCCAAAATGTAAATAATATATTCATTAAAAAAAGGTAATATTTGTTGCTTCCTTTCTGTGATGCAGCCAAATGTGTGAATCAATAGATATTCATGTATTGATAATTTTTTTTATAATATTCGAAATTATAAATTTGAAACTAATGTAACTAAATTAGCAACTGAAAATATCAACTTTAAAATAAATGGATATCCATAGTTTGTTTTAATAGATAAACCATAATGTTTTTACTCAGATTAACGTAAACAGCGCCCTTTAGGTGATTTTTCACAAAAACGGCGCTATACAAATCATCCAATTATTATTATTATTATTATTATGGGTCGAATAATTAAAATTGAGCAGTGGAGTTTATTCGTGCGATCTACGATCAAAGGTAGGCTAAATGTGGTGTTTCAAGTATGGTTTTATTTTTATTTTTATGTGATACCCAAGAGTCCCAACCGTTTAGAGCCAGCGATACTCTGGCATTCCCACATGAGGTATGTTGTGAGACTGAAGGTATAGAGGAGGGGAAGGAGATGCGGAAAAAGGAATGTGGGGAAGTACCTGACTATTCAGATCTGGTCACCAAATCTGGCTAAAGCCATTTCAAACAACGTTTTGATTCTGAATGGTCGTAGTTCACCAGGGCGATACTGACAGTATCTACCATTCTGGAACGTGCCGAACATGTATTACACATTATTTTTAAATGAATAAATTGTGAAATAATACACTTTAAAACAAAAAAAAATTACTCAAATGAAACAAGCCCTTGAGGTGATTTTTCACAAAAACGGCGCTATACAAATCATCCAATTATTATTATTATTATTAATCAAACTTTGTTATTATTATTCAATTAATAAATGTGGTTAAAACAAAGTTTGTTTCTTTCATTTAATTATAATGGATGACCACAAAGTGATAGCTTCATACAATAGTAAATAACAATTTAATTGCATACGCCGGGATTTGAATCCACGACCTCCAGATTCGTAGCCAAGGATCTTAACCACTCAACCACGGAGACCCTTGATCGGGTATGAAATGTACATTGAATATTAAAAAAAAAAAATCCAATTAAAAAGTGTAAATTTGTCACATAGAAACAATTTATCTATGTAGACGAATGTGGTATAAAATATATCCACAAATTCATCGAGAAAATATTAATATATTGATAAAAAATGCTTTTTTTTTCTTTAATGGTTCGTTTTTATTAGGGTAGGCACAGCTTTTCAGTATTTATGGAGTGCATGCCACTGGAATAGAGGTAATCAACACAAACTTAGGATTAAGCATATTGGTGCATATGTATTCACTTAGTGCATATAATATATTCGCCCATGGAAATGTCGCGAAACATCACTGAGAAACAGCCATTTTAATCATTGTTATGCTTGCCTACTTGTTGTTTTTAGCGAGAAAGGGACAATATTTTAGAGAATACCGCATGGGAGTCCGAACTGCTCTCCATTGTCCGGAACCGGTGGGGCTATGGAATCCTTAACTGGGGTATATTGTGAGGCTAAAGAAAGTAAGGAAGCGAAGAAGATAGGGTAGTGAAAGAGGAAGATTCGGAAGTACCTGGCTATTAAGATCCGGTCACCAGACATAACTAAAGCCATTCGAGCAACTTTTAGATTCTGAATGATAGTCTTCCTCCAGGGCGATACTGAGAGTATCCTCCACTCTGGAACGTGCCCCAAATATACCATATATTAATTAAACGTGAAATATGTAACATTTTTATTGAGCGTCATAACCGCTCGACCATGAAGGACGTCATACCCAATTGAAATCTTTAGGTTTACGTTAAAAGTTCGGGCTTCTTACCTGTCCCATGATAAGTAATATATTGAAAAGTTATCGCACTCCTACTAACACTATGGGTATTGGGTAAGGGTGGAGCGAGGAGGGTGTATCTGCATTCACACTCTACAGTGGGGTAGGGGGTGGAAGTAGGTGCACCGTGCATCCCCTATTTATTCAGGGATATCCCCATTACTGTGGATTTTGTCCTCCCACCACCTCAAAGACGGGCGGCGGAATGTTGGAGATGGATCGCCAACCTTTATAATGTGCAGAAATATTAAAATACTTAAATATTACAGTTTTACCATTATAATCGGGTAGTAAGTATTCACATTTAATTTTTTTAAAATATAAATACATATAAATTATTTAATACTACAGATATATCTTAATTATTCAATTACAAAAAAGTATAAATTTATATAACAAAAAGTGCCCAACTCAATAGAGAAAGATTTATTGTGTTTGGGGAGCAGCACCATCTAGCGGCAGTAGTGAATAAATAAAAGTAACAGAAATAAAAGTACATCAAGAATGTAATATAGATAATGTTTGTGTTGTTGTACACGGTAGTTAGTACAAAATAGAAGACTAAAAGTACGTGTTACTAGAAATGCAATAATAAGGCACATAAATACAGTGTTTGAATACAGTTATCCCTGTTTATGTATAAATAAAATTGTTAATGATTTTACTGTTTTAACTTTATTTGAAAAAAAAAGTTAAATATGCCGTTATGTTTAATGTTCGATACGTACGATACGATATCATACCAGCGTTCATATGCTCACAGAAAAGTATGAACAAATTGGTCAGAAAAAAAGGAATCGTTTATAGTAGACAATATTCCTTACCCGGAGTTAAAATAGGATGATGTGATAAAAAGTTTCATAGCGGGTTGTGGGTTTCCGTCAGTCAAACTTCCAAATGGCTATTAAATTAAATTAAAACAGTGCTAAAAAGTTAGCCTTTCCAAAATTGAGCGATATTTCAGTCTTCCATCCTTCATCCTGCAAACAGTACAAAATATTAATTACAAAAATTCGTCAGATTAGTATTATGTATATTTTCAATGAATAGTAAAATAAATTTAAGAAAGTAAAGTAAAAAGGTAAGATTATGTAGTTTTTCTAATGTTAATTACTGGAAGTATCAAGTATAAGTAACAAACTAGCTTCTAGTAAGAAGCTAGTTTTTTATGTCAGTGGATCTTTAAATGACTCGTTTTACATGCACAAGAGAAAAAACTCAAATCAGACCTAATTTGTAACCTTTTTATTGGAATATGAATGTGTGAGGAATGTGAAATAAGGATACTAGAAAAACAAGAAACCAAAATGACTGGTGACATAATATCACATGCTTCCTCAGTTAAGGTAAAATCACTTTGTGGCGTCGTTTTCAATTAAATGTAAAAGTGATATTGTGTATAAAGTAATGAATTAATTGGGTATTTAAAAAAATGCTTTTTAATAATATTTAATTGACTATTAACACTAAAAATTTAAATAGTGGTTTATTAATATTATTCATTACTATTATTCATTGCGATAATTACGCTGTACGTACATACTGTTATATTGTACCTACTTACTTCTTTTACACTTTATTTATTATTTTATGTATACATTATTGTACTCCCGTGTGATATGATTGTACTCCTATGTGATAAATGTATCAACATGTAAAAGGCGTGGATAAATAAATAAATAAATAAATAAAAAAATCATTTAATTAAGATTGTATAGTTCGACAATATATTTGGTAGACAAAATGGCACTAAGGAGTAAAACTAAATATATCTTATCAATAAATTAATAGGAATAACTTTAATGAAATTAAACAATCCAACTTTGTTTTAAGCACATTTATTTTTCACGCCTACCGGTTTCGGAAAAACCGTTCCATCTTCAGGGCAAAGTATACCTGACAAAGGAACGGTTGTTCCGAAATCGGTAGGCGTGAAAAATAAATGCGATTAAAACAGTGTTTGATTGTTTCATTTGATTATAATGGATTACCACAAAGTAATAGCTTCATACAATAGTATAAGAATAACTTTGTTTTCACCACTTTTAAAAAATCGCTTTTTTGCATTTTTGCAGCAATATTCCAAACTGAACGACCATTTTTCAGAATGCAGTAACAGCTACTATATCAAACGGGCCATATAGAGGCACATAAATAAGACCTAAACAAAATTCACGCAAGCTAAAACTTGTACGAAACTGGATCAATAACAACACGTCAGTTGAATGACCTCTGAAACAAACAAATCAACAACAAGTGCAAGTAAAATCCTGGGAAAATACCTCCGTACGGCATATAAAAGCCCATACACGTGATACATTCGGATTCATTCCCGCTCACGACTCGGACCAAGTAACTGTAAACGCTGCGTCACCGTGAAAATCAACCGGACCTGCTCTCATCAACACGCTATTCTACCCGGACCTGCTCTCATCAACACGCTATTCTACCCGGACCTGCTCTCATCAACACGCTATTCTACCCGGACCTGCTCTCATCAACACGCTATTCTACTCGGACCTGCTCTCATCAACACGCTATTCTACGCGGACCTGCTCTCATCAACACGCTATTCTACCCGGACCTGCTCTCAACACGGTATTCTACCCGGACCTGCTCTCATC